>CM061067.1:178339531-178370108 GCA_030762895.1 Sophora flavescens
AACATCTGGATGGCCAGCACGGTTTTGAGTCTCTGGTGCACGTAAGTTAATTTTAATTTTATAACTTATTTATTTTTGGTATTTTTCCATTTAATAATTTATTTTAATTTCAATATATATATTATGTAAATAACATCCACACCTTTTCATATCTTAGGTATCTCCAGTGTCTTCAGCTTGATAAGGGCGTTGCACCAATTTACGGCTTCTTAGATCCGTCAATCATTGTGCCCGAATTCTTTGCTGGCGATGCATTTAGTAAATAAATAGGGAACTTGATGGGAGACAATTATCGGAAAGAATTATATCTGGTTCCCTACTGTATGAAAAACCATTGGCAGTTGTTCGTACTTCACCCGTCTAGGTATACTGTCATATTCTTATGCTCTCTCCACCAACAGTCGTCACAGGAGGTGGTGCAAGCTGTAAATAGGTAAGTAACTAATCTTAAATTTAATTTAAGTTTTAATATCCGTTGTTTTTAGTTTATTACACGCATGATATATGAATTTGTTAATTGACATGATTATTTGTTTATGATAGCGCGCTGAAGGCGAGTAGCATAAGTTGCGCCAACGGGAGAAGTAGGACTTCTAAGGCTAAATCAAATCCTGAATGGACCATCCTCAAGGTTTGGTAGTTTATTTATCAAATAATTGATATTATAATTACTAATTGATATGTATATTCAACTGACATTGAAATTAATTTTGTTTGTAGTCTCGATTTCAACCTGACGGGTGGTCGTGCGGCTATTATGTGATGCTTCATATGCTGAACATAGTCTCCGCATCTATTAGGGATGGATGGAATAAGGTAATATTTAAACAACTTGTTAAATTATATATTATAGTTTTGAAGATGACTTGCGTTAATGTTATTGTTATTATTTGAACGTGTGTAGGCATTTAACGACCAATCGCCTCTTCAAGAAGATGACTTTAGAGAGTTGCGGATGCGCTTAGCTGAATTCTTCTTCAAGTATGCGGCTGAAAAAGGAATTGACAAGATACCTCCGCAATACTTAGATGAATAGTTTTTTTATTAGACTTTAGAAACTAATTAATAACATGTATGTATATATATATCCTTAGATTGGTAGTTTTGTTTTTAGACATTAGAGACTAAAATTTATATATATATATATATATATATATATATATATATATATATATACTTGTAGATAGTTATGTTTTTCCTATACATGGGTTTTGGTTTTAAGTCCCCCCATTGTTCCTTTGTATATTTCTTTTCTTTTTGTTAATATTGAAATTTAAGGGTAGTGTTTGCAATTCTGTAATGTGTGTGATATTCTCTGTGTTACTGTGATATTTACTGATTGAAGGGAAATTTTAGGGGAGTGATATTTTAAAACTGAATTTAAAAAAAAATATATTAACGTCAGTTGTATCAAACAACTGACGTTAATAGTATTTTATAAAATATACAAAGACACTATTAACGCCCGGTTCTATTAGGAAACCGACGTTAAAAATAAAACCTTTAACGCCGTTCTTTAATACAATCGGCGTTAGTTTGAACAATATTAACGTCAGTTGTGTTAAAGAACTGACGTTAAAGGTTTTATTTTTAACATCAGTTGTTAAAACAACTGACGTTAAAATATTAACTATTAACGTCAGCCGTATTTACGTTAGACAATATTCTGACATATAAAATCAAATTTAACTGACGTAAAAAGCACTTATTGCACTAGATCAATATAAGACAGACCAACATTTCAAACCAAACCATCAAACAGCCAGCAGAAAACCAAAAACAACAGCACAAAAGATACAAGCCCCTTCATAGAATAACGTTGCACGATCCCTAGAGAGCATAACCAAGTGAAAAGAAAAACCAGAGTGGACAGAATGTTACAGGACAACATCACTGAGCACAACCTATAGGACTTAGACACCAGTCCGAGTAGTTGTAACTAGAGGCACCACCTGATGCTTTAAACCAAGTCCACGGTCTAAACCTTGTTGGGTATCTCTCACACAGATAAAGGATCGTAAGAACACAAGAAAAATACACTACAGAAAAATATAGAGAACACAAGAATTTAACGTGGTTCGGCACCACTTGCCTACGTCCACGGAAACACTCCAATAAAGTGTATTCACTATCTCAAATATGTGATTACAATATTTGTAACCCACCCCACTTTTTGTGTATCACTCTACAAACTCAAGTACCACACTCAAGTTACAAGAAATGATAACACTCACTCACACAAGAGACTTTCTCTACAAGTGATCACTCACACACTTGCTCTCTCTTGCTTTGGTTGAGATGATTCTACTCTTCCTCACATGACCCATTTATATAGTGAAGGGACATGGCTTCCATTCATGAATGTGACTAGTGGACATTAATTGTCTCACCTTCCCAACTAATATCTCTTTATGATATGACTCCAAGAGTCAAGTGTTTCACCTTCCCAACTAATCTCTCTTTATGATATGACTCCAAGAGTCAAGTGTTTCACCTTCCCAACTAATCTCTTAAAATCCCACTCACTTGCATTTATTTGGAAATTTAATTGCTTTTCCAACAATTCCTCCCTCAATTAAAATTTCCAAATTTCCACATCATCAAGAAATTTTACCTTCTTTCCACCTTTGCTACCACACCGCTTTCCCTTCTCAAAGCTTGCCCTTCCAAGTAGCAAAGGTTCTTCTTACTTTTCTGCCCTCTTAACACCAAGCGTCTTCCCTTATACACCTTGCATCCCCACTTTGAACCAATATACTTGTACCCTTGTGATGCCATCTCCCCCAAAGAAATAATATTGGCAAGCTGCAGAAGGTACAAACCTCACATTTTGGAAAGTTCTAATGGCACCATCATGGAGCTTCATTCTCACACCGCCAATGCCCTCAACCTTCATTTTTTCACCATTTCCTAACTTGAAATGGCCAAACTCTTCATTAGTTTTCAAGGTGTTAAACATTGCTCGATCTCTACAAATGTGCTCCGAGGCGTGAGAATCCATCACCCAATTTGATTTATCAACATCCTCGGTTGTTGCTAAAAATATATCTTCATCTTCCACTATTTTGACCACGTTTGTCCGAGAGTTGTCATCATCCTTTCTCATCATCCTTAATTTCTTCAAATCCTCACTCATTTGTGTGCACCTTAGTTGCAAATGACCCTTCTCCCCGCAATAATAACATTGCACGTTCGTCATATCTCGTTGAGGACGTGATTGCGATTTTGATCTTCCTCTTGACCCATCATGCCTCCTTGAATGATTCCTCCCTCTTTCAGATTCCTCCGCCATTTCTATTTCACTTTCATCATTGATATTCTCGTTTTTAATAATACTCTCAATTTACCTTAAAGTTACTGTCACCTCATCCATCTTCAAAGTTGTTCTCCCGACAAGCAACGTTTGAACCCACAGGTTTGTAGGACCTTGGTAGTGATGACAATAACAAAGCGCGCCTGCTCCTCATCGGATATTTTATCATCGGCGTTCAACAATTGGCTTACTAGCTGGTTGAACTTGTTGATGTGGTCATGGAGATTTCCTCCCATCTCCATTTTGAGTTGATATAACTCCATCTTTAAACAGAGACGATTGGTTAGCGACTTCGACGCATAGATATTCTGGAGCTTCTCCCACAAAGCCGTTGGTGTTGTCTCCTTTAACACATTGTGCTTTATCTCAGGAGCTAGAGCTAACCGAATCGTGCTTACTGCCTTCTTTTGAATTTTTGTCCATTCTTCTTCCTTCATGGTATCTGGCTTCTCCTTCTCTAAAGCCTGATCAAGACCATTCTGCACCAAGAGATCTTGAATGGTACACTGCCAGATCATAAAATTTATTTTCCCATCAAATAATGGGATTTCAAACCTTGGTGTGTTCCCGGCCATAGCTCTGATACCACTGTTGGGTATCTCTCACACAGATAAAGGATCGTAAGAACACAAGAAAAATACACTACAGAAAAATATAGAGAACACAAGAATTTAACGTGGTTCGGCACCACTTGCCTACGTCCACGGAAACACTCCAATAAAGTGTATTCACTATCTCAAATATGTGATTACAATATTTGTAACCCACCCCACTTTTTGTGTATCACTCTACAAACTCAAGTACCACACTCAAGTTACAAGAAATGATAACACTCACTCACACAAGAGACTTTCTCTACAAGTGATCACTCACACACTTGCTCTCTCTTGCTTTGGTTGAGATGATTCTACTCTTCCTCACATGACCCATTTATATAGTGAAGGGACATGGCTTCCATTCATGAATGTGACTAGTGGACATTAATTGTCTCACCTTCCCAACTAATATCTCTTTATGATATGACTCCAAGAGTCAAGTGTTTCACCTTCCCAACTAATCTCTCTTTATGATATGACTCCAAGAGTCAAGTGTTTCACCTTCCCAACTAATCTCTTAAAATCCCACTCACTTGCATTTATTTGGAAATTTAATTGCTTTTCCAACAAACCTTACTAGTTCAATAGAAGTCAGTAAATCTACTTTTTCATTTTTGAAGATTACCTGATTCCTCGGCAACCATAATGTCCAAACTGTAGAATGCCAAATAAGACTCTTTACTCTCTTTAACTTCCTACCTAGTGGCCTATGTTATCATCAGGTAAAACAATTGGGTATCCAAGCCACCTGTTCACAAAAATCCACACCTCAATTGCAAAAAGGCATAGTAGAAATAGGTGAGCAGCAGATTCGGGAACACCATCACATAAGACACAATTATAATTATTAGAAACAGTTAGCACATTCCTGTGTAAGAGATTTAGACGAGTTGGAAGGCGATCCAACGAAAGTTTCCATGAGAATACAAGAACCTTATTAGGAGCACAACACTTCCAAATTTTTTGGAAGATATTGTCCTCCAAAAAAGGTAAAGAGAATAAGGGAGAGCTAGACAACAAGAAGTTGTAAGTCTCCCTAACCATAAATTCCTTAAAAGCACCCACCTTCCAAACCCACCTCTCCTCCTTCTCCTTATTAATGAAAGCTCCTTTCAAGGTATCCGAGAAGATCCGAAACTCCTCCTCTTCCCAATGAAAAAAAGACCTTCTCCAAGACCAATACCACCTCCACACATCTCCATCCCACCACCCCAAATCAGATATCAAGCAGTGTTTATCACAAGTCAGAGAATATAATCTTGGAAATATATTTTTTTAGTAGTGTAACACCAAACCAAGCTTGCTGCCAGAATTTTGTCAATTCCCCATTCCCAACCTCCCTACCCACACCATTGAAGAACCAGTTCCACGGTGCCAAATAATCTTTGTCCAAGGCACAAATGTCCCACCATCACTAAGAGGAATTCCTAGAAGTACAGTTTCGTTCGCCCTCCAAGAAAAGAGCACCATATCTACTATGTAGTAAAGGACTCCAAACCGCCCCCTATCCACAAGAACTCTCCACCTCCATTTCCCAAGTAAGCTAAGATTAAAGATATATAGATGTTTAACTCTCAAACCTCCAAACACCTTTGGTAAACACACTTTGATCCAGCTTACCCAGTAAATCCCCTCATTTCCACCCCCACCACCCCACAAGAAGGATCGTTGAATCCCAATAAGAACTTTTAGTACCTTTCTTGGTGCTCTGAAGAAAGACGAATAATAGAGAGGAATGCTTGAAAGAACCGATTTGAGCAGCATTACTTTACCACCAAAAGAAAGCCTCATCGACTTCCACCTAGAAAGTCTTATCCTCATCACCTCTATAACCGATTGCCAAGTGGAGAGTCTGCGTGGATTTGCCCCTACAGGCAGCCCCAAATACAAAAAAGGAAGACTATCCTTCAAGCAGCACAAGAAGGATGAGCCCGCTAAAAGAAAATGATCCCCGACATTGATCCCATAAAGGCAGCTCTTGAAAAAATTAACTCTAAGACCCGAGACAAGTTCAAAGCACCTGAGCACCGCTTTAATCACCCACAAGTTAGTAAACTATGCATTTCCAATAAGGAGGGTGTCATCATCATATTACAGATGCGACAAAACTAAAGAAGGATCAACCTCAACACCCGCGTATATTCCTAAACCGACGACACGATTCATTAAGGAGTCAAGAGCCTCCGCCACAATAAGAAAAAGAAACGGAGCTAATTGGATGCTTTAAAAAAAAGATATAAAGGGACAGAATGAGTAGTTAGTTATAACTTATTTATTTTGGGTAGCCTAATCTTGGATTTATGAAGTGAGATTCTATATAACAAAAGTTTCTATCATATTAGTGAATATATTTTAAAGTTTGGCAAGATTGGAGCACCGTTTGCAGTCTCGCTCATCTAATTTTAAATTTTTTAATTAACTTCATTGATAAAGTCTTTTATTTTAATCATAGGAAATCTGAATCAAAATTTGTCTTTACTAGAAAGACGACTTCCAGAAAAATGGAAGTTGTCCTATGTTCCCATTAAATAATACTAAAGAAGGAAAAATTTAAAAAAAAAAAAAAAACTTTACCATAAGAAAAAGGAAAACAGCGTGGTCTTGTTCATAGAAACATCGGGCATCTATAGATTTAAGAATGCATTGTTAACAGAAAGAAGAAAAAAAACTACTTCTAATCATAGAAGCTGAAACTCAATTAAATAGGAATTAATCAAGCAGGAACAGCCGAAATTGGAATAAGAGATCATAACTGGTCAATGAAGAAAAAATCTGGATAGCTGCCAATGCGCATATGCATGGCATTAACTCTGCCATGTAAAGGAAACTTTATACCACCAAAATAAAAAATAAATGATACTTCTCGTTTTCCATATAAAGATAGGTGTCAACATTCAATTGTGTCATGTCATGTGCAAATGTCTCCTGAGCATGGATGTCTATGGATTAGAGTTGTGTTATTTGAACAACAAATTTTGACATCATATATGTTCATCTTTATCTCTCACTTACTTTTTCATCTTTATTATATACACATTTTTTAACCATATATCAAAAAATCAAAAGGACATCATATGGTGTCCTTATTTGGGTGTTCAAATATATATCATCATCATTATTTGGTTAATATATATATATATATAGTTGGGTTATAGTATATGTTATGTGAGTGGCATGTTGCATTATCATAGCCGTCTAAATGTCTCTCTCTTTATAAGCAAACCACGCACTAGTTTTTGTCTCGATTGACCAAAGTTCCCTCTCACTAAATCTCAATTCACGGGAACTTCCAAATGTTTATTTTAAACTCATTAAAAGGCATAAGGGATTTTCGATTTGCTTTTTTTAATTGTCATAAATAAGTGTGGACTTTCTGGACTATTCAATCTAGGCTTTAGCTTTCAAGTCGATTAGATCATTAATTGTTTAATTAGTTACATTATATGAGAGAGGGAGACTGCACATGACTTAATGCTAACTCCACCACCATAAAACATCCAACAATTTGGTTTTTAAAAGGGAAATATGAATTTTAAAATGAAGTAGGTAATGCCACTTGGAGTACATGGAGGGCTCATCGAGTCACATACCCACAATGTTTGGGAGGGCTTTAAAAGTGCTTTGAGCATATCTATAGAAAGGATTTCCAGCTTGAAAACTAAGTCACATAGAGGGGTTATCTTTTTTATCCTTTTTGGATGCTTCCAAAGTAATGGTTGCGAAAAGAAACAAAGATGATTGGAAAGTTAATGGGGTTCTAATATGATAGGATCGTGTCCCTTAATAATATCTTAGTAAATATTGTGATTTATTATTTCATCTGTTATATATTTATGTGATATGATTAAGCACCACCTGGTGGGCCATAATCACGATTTGGATGATCTTAAATGATAATATCGGCATCACTTCAATCAACAACAACAAAAGAAAGAATGATTAATGCCCACCAGAAGTGGTTTCTCTCAAATTGATGGTGTAAACCATTACAAGCAGTTCAAAAACAAAAACTTAAATAAAAACAGTTTCATTACCAAAAAAAACTCAAATAAAAAGGACAAATAATTAAGAGAGGAAATTAATTAAGAAACACAGATGTTAAGAAGACAGTTGTTTATAAATCAACAAGACTTGTAAGTTGTAACGTGTGACTGGATAATTCTCTCACTACCCCTAACTATGTGTTCATGTGGGCAACAAAACTTGCATATGTGGTCCCAACGTGGGTGGCACCCACCTAATAAAGTTTGTTAAAACAGTGTGAAACCAATCAGATATGCAGTTTCCCATGTGTTATTACCCTACATCATGGGAGAAAACCTTGACTTCATGTCTAACCATTCTTAAAGACATTCTTTCCAGCTCTTGTTTTTCTACACCTTTTCACTTGGGATTTTCAACTTATAACCTGTCTCACTACACAGATGACCATGCTATGAATTGGAAATACTTCCCATTGTCAACAATGTAACCAAACAAATGAAAGAGGAAGCCTTTTACGGTGCGCCTTGTAGTCAGAGATGTACTGCCGTTATTATGTTTTAGTCCTACAAATTCTTTAATTTTCATTCTCAACAACACATGTTTAATAAATAAAAAAATGATAATTTAAGTAATAAATTTAATTTTTTTATTTTCAATAACTTTCTTAAATGAGATCAACTAACTATCTTGATAGATGTCTTTTATTCAATTTTTGCTTGTAACATTGACGAGGGGGGGAGTACTTCATATCTCTGTTGACTATCAAATCAAGAAGGCAGAAAGTCCTTTGATTAATTCTAATACAGACCAAAATAACATGTTATTATGTTTCATTTTAACATGCATCTTTTCATTTTTCTACATTTTCCCATCATTTAACAGTCACAAAACAATATACTCCTCCGATTCTATAGTATTGTACAAAACCAAGAATTGAGCATCAATGAACACAACTTAGTTTCATTCTCCACAACAGGAAAATTGATTGTGGCCACGACGACTATAGCCGTCAAATGGGTAGGCCCTAGCCCATTTAGTCCTAGCCCGTATGGGTTAGCAGGAAATAACGTCACAGGTCAGCGCGTTAAAAAAAGGCGCGGTAAAAAGCCTAAAATGTCTCAAATGGGAAGCAAGATTGCCCATGCGCCATAATTTTTGATGGACCTATTTTTTTATTTTATAAAACTTGACAAAAAGAACAACAACTATAATCACTCTAACATTATGTAATAATATCATTTAACCTATGAAATTATCTATTTCAAGATGTATTACGTCTTTATAATTTTTCCTTCACTAACCGCACAACCACTTAAATCCAAGTGAATGGTTTTCCCCATTTGGAATATTATCTATTGCAATAATTTGATATCGAGTTATCTACTTTAACAATTCATTTCATATAAAGACAATGATGAAAAGAGATAAAACAATGGTTTCTCTTCAATTTTTTTAAGAAAACTATAGCACTTAATACATATTTGATAGTTAATTTCATAGGTTAAATGATATTATTACCTAATGTTAACGTGATTATAATTTTTGTTCTTTTTGTCAAGTTTTATAAATTAAATAAAATAAATAAGACTATCAAAAAAAAATATGGCATGAGTTACCCGGCCCCAGGGCTTTTTAGTGTTTTTGGTCCGTGCTTTTTTAATGTGGCGCTTTTTTTAACGCAATAATCTATCTTGCCATGCATGGCGCATTTAAATTTAAAAAAAGTAGGGTGGCCCATTTGACATTTCAGTATATAAATTTAAATGGGGCCATTTATTATTGTGGATGAGGATGATAAATTTGGCGCTTAGAGCAGGGTCCAATTGACATCTCTAACGACGACTGAACCAGAAAATCAAAATCCATTGTGAACCACAGGAAGAAGATGACATCAAAGCCTTGCACCTCCGAGCCTCACCATAGCAGATTAGCAGTCTCAGGACCCACTGGTTTTGTTGTTTTAGCAAAAGTTTAGCACATAAATTACCTTATACAAGATGAAGCCAAGAATATTGGTACAAGCGTTTTGCTTGACCGCCACTGGTCCCAACTCCCAACAATTACTACTGTGCTCATCTCTCTACGTGGACACCTTGGCTTGTAGCCATTATGAATGAGAGAGACTCCAAACATCCATATCTCAATCAACGTTTACTTTTGCGTGTGTTAATCTCAAGTGTTTTAGGTTGGGTTCGAATCAAATATTTCAAAACCATAATTAATAAAGAGTTATTTTATTTACATCAATCTAAATTTGATTCGATTAATTACATTTTAAAAATTGATTTAATATAAATAAATCAATTAATTGGCCGGCTTGAGCTAAATCAGCTTAATTATTTTTTGACAAAAAAGTTTTTGAAGTCTCCAACTATATGAATTAAAAGTAATTTAACCTATTAAAAAGATAGAATTTAACAATAAAAATAGCTCACTTAATTTGCCTAAATAATATTTAGGTGAGCTGTAAATGATAGATAGGATTCAATCTAGATTTTATAAAGATGCTTTTGCTCGTCTTGTTTGCTTAAAAAAATGCTTAAATAATATTTGATCTCATAGAATAATAAAAGTATGTACGAGTTAGAGTTATTATAAATAAAAATGAAAATTTAATAAAAAATACATATATTCTATAATATTAATTAGTTTGAAATGATTAATACATTTAAAATTGATTTAATAAAAAAAATAAAAAAGTTAAATAGAAAATTCCAAACCTATTTAGTTTAAAAGTTTAATAATTATGTATTAACAGTGTAACAATTTTTTACACAAATGTTCGATCATATTTCATCATTGTGTCACTTTATTATATTAGTTCATATATAAAACATCTCAACAAATATTTATATGGGGAGATATGATTGGATGACTCTGTAAAAAAAATTTACACTGTCAATACATATCTATTAAATCCATAGTTTAATTAAACTCCAATTTTTTTTGTTCACTTTTCAGTTTAGATTGAATCTCAACACTCTGGTTAGTGTGAGGCTGACTCCTTGAACCTCATAGTGGGGGAAAAAATTGGCCTAGCCCTGGCTATCCCAATCTAAGGAGCAAAATCATTGGATCAGTATAATAAAGCAAAAAAAATTGTTAGGTTTAGCTATATATTAAAATCTTTTTTTTTTCTTTTTCTAAATTAATTAATAGATCCTAATTAATGAGAATCATAAATCTAGTCTGGTGTGTCCTGTGTCCAGCAATCCCGTGTACCTTAAATATTAAGTGAATGAAACTTTATAATTTGACGAGGGAAGCCCAAAAGACATATCGACCGTTTGGTATTACTTACTCCGTTCTTTTTCTATGATAATTTTAGGGTTTTTTTTTCTTCAAAATAATGGATCTTTTATAAACTCAAGATATATTTGACAATTTTTTTTTCATATATATCCTTATTATATAATTAAATTGAATATCTTGAAAATACACTAAATTTTCCCTACTTAAATTTAGTCATAAATGTTGCATGTTCCAAAACAAAAGTGGCACATGTCAATGCACCTTGTCATAAATGTCTCTTTTTATTTAATGTTGTAAATGCTTCTTTTCAAGATACATAAATGGCTAGTGGAATGTGGAGTAAATGTGGTTATAATTTGTAAATAATTAATGATACTATAAATAAGGGTATTTTGGTACAAATGTAAACTAATTAATGATTTATTAATCCTTAATCTGTGTGTAGAAACATTAAATTATCATAGAAAAAGAATGGAGTGAGTAATTGTTATGATTAAACAACTTGACCTGTTTTTCCTCACTGTTTTATACTTTTATTAAGAGAAAATTTCAAAGTAAAAGAAATATCTTATGTTGTATCACTAATTAGGTGTTCTTATTTTCTTACTTTAATTATATCTTTAATATTATAATTGAGACAGTTTACATTTCAGAATATATTGTAAGACATTTTCCTTATTAAATTGAGTGGTTTGAGTACTCGGAAATTATGCTAAAGAGAATTAATAAACGGATCTAGCTAACAAATTGAAGCGGAATGTAATAACTCGATCCACTACCATCTATGTCACGGGGATTTACAAAAAAATTTTTCTTACATTAGAAAATTTGACTAATTAGGAGGGAGGGCTTTGAATAGAACACACATGAGAAAGAGGGAACAGAGTGGGTCATATTAGGAGTTGTGACGAAGACTTTAGAATTAAAGAAGGCTTTACTTTCCCCCCCTTTCCATATTTGTATGATAATAAATATTGGTATAAGCAATTATGATTATGATTGATTATGCTTTTTAAGTGGGAGATTGCAAGCCTCCAAAATGCTCTAACTCTCACTCTCTCGTAGTTAGTAAGATTCGCAGAGATCTCTGTCGAAGCTAGAAAACCAATGTAGACATATAGATTTCGACGTCAATCACGCAAACATCATAAACAATAATTCATCATCACGTAATAGTGGGGACCCAACCCCTAAATTGTAAACACACACCTGAACGTTATTATATTCAATTCAATATCCTTCATGTCATAAGAATCCGGGTTTGCTCCTGTCGGGGTGTCATGCCGCTGCCTTCTTATCATCGGATCGTTCTTACACATATCTCAACACCTGTTCCCTTCTTTCACATTATCTTCTCACCGTTGGATTTTGCAAGAGCTGCACGATACTTGAACAGGAGCGAATCCGGTCGTAACATTAAAATTCCTTTTCAGACAAGCCAACTGTGAAGGGTATATATGACTTAAGGTGTCCAATTTGTTTTCATTCACCCAAGAATTTACTTAGCATGAACCATGGTCTTAAGTTTATTGCTGCTTTGACTTTATTGACGAAATTGCCATCATGGCCAAGTGGTGGCATGTGTGAGACGAAGTTGCAATAGCGTGAAACATGCGTATCTAACATGAGATATGAATGAGGGTGAATATGATGTTGACACATGGGCCATGCAGCAGTGATTACTGGGACGGTGTTAGATCTAAGTGTCGAATATATTCAACTATGAGTAATGATATTTTAGGATTAAAAAATGGTGTCCAATATTATATAAAAATATTTTTCAGTATTTATTAATTATTTTCTTCTCTTGTAATATATTTTATCACTCTGTAAACACATTAACTATACAGTATTTATATATGATGTTAAAATTTATGTTCAAATATCATTATTATTCAACTACGTTATCTTTCCATACCATGGAAGGAGCGGGCGCGGAGGATAGTGTACGAAGATTGTTTTTATGGAAATTATAATTCTTAATCTACCCGTAATATGCTTCCATTATTTCTCTAAATTATTATATGTAAAAAAAAAAAATTTCCTTTCGTACTCTAAAAAATATTCTATCTTCATGTAGGGGTGCTTTGACTTTTTTATAGAGATATCATAGTGTGTGTTGGTACTTGGTAGTAGGTGAGGGTGTCGATTTTTTTAGATTGGGCCGATGCAAAATTGATATAAAAGAGGAGATAGAGATCATAGAGGAAGCTAAAAATGTCAAAGAAATAAAATAAACAAAGTGATATATGCATGGTGGGAGTTCAACATGTAATTGTGGGGCATGCAGACATGCAATTGTAATTGCTTTCAGAATTCTTTGTATCAGCTGCAGAAATAGTTGGATTCAGCGGTAGACAGGGTGGGGGGACAGAGACATGAGCTTCACGGTGGCTCATTGAGTTTGGTTCCTTCGCCAATAATATTATGGAGTTTTTTATATTCTTTTAAAAGACATTTTTTAATGATCTTTCTGGATATTTAATTAAAACTTATAAAAAAATGTAAATATATTTAATATTTTAAAAACATGGAAAAATATTTCACACCCTTTTACAATTAACAATTATGGGGATTGTTTAAAAGGATTTACAAATATTTATAATTATATATATGTTTTTAATGAAAGAAAAAACGAAAAAACTTTTGATTTCAAATCGAGCGTTTGTGTTGTGAGTTAATGTTTTGCATTAATAATATTAACTAACGTTTTGTCAAAAAAATAATATTAACTAATGTCATAAAATAAAGGTCGCATGACAATTATGGAGAAATACACGCAATGTCATAAATGAATTGGGTCTCGAGAGCTGAGATTTTGAGTTGAGTTATTTATTAGTTGATCAAGCAATCTGGTAAGCTTATGATTGGCCATCTTACGCAAAGTTCAAATGCATAAAAAGAGTGAAAGCAATTGCCACATAAACACCCATGTATACTTTTCTAAGCTAATGAACATTGCTGTACATTATTTATTGGAACACTCAATTCAACAATTGATCACGAGACGCTCAGTTCAACATTAAACGTACGTGAATGAATATTTTAGATATAAATGTATAGTCTAATGTACTAGTATCTTACAAAACTCTTACACATTTTTAATGTTGAATAAATTATTGCCTATGATAAGCAGCGTGTAAGTTAGAATATCTCCAATCCTGATTGCATAGAGATTCCAATGATCCTTTCTCTCTACTCTTATGAGTTGGACACTCAGATTAAACCGTCCTTGATGGGTTGGTATGACAAACGAATGAATGGGTCCAAATGATTATTAAATTTTGAATGAGTTCATCTGCTGATTTAATGGCTTTGATGCAGATACATATAATTCACCTAATCAACAAGCTCATTGGTTGAGATCATAGGTTGCCCTTGAAACTAGCTATCTTTTTTTAGGTTGTGTTACCTAACGCATAATTTATGCTATATATATAGTGCCTCGTACGTAGTACATGAGGGAGTAGGGTGTGAAGCTGAAAAGAGAATGATACGTGGCTCTGATCCAAAGCCAATCATTTTATTCAACCAGTGCCATACTCTCATCACATGCATCACATTCTCAATCCTCGTCCTGATTCCATTATCCTCTGATTTTTAATTCGTAAAATAATTTGAGTCCCTTATTTCTGTTGTCGCAAACTGTTCGTCAGGCAAATAATTGATAAAAAGCTTGATGAAGAAGGGCACATTCGTAATTTAATTTGGTCGTGAGTCGTGAGTAGCTAACTAGTTTTTTTTTTTTTTTTTTGACAATAAGTTTTGGTCAGTTGGCTCGAAGGATCACCAAGATCAGACCTCACGACTCAAAGAAGTAGTTAAATTGTTATCATGCATGTTTATATATACACACACATTAACTTATATTTTCATAATTTTTATTATTTGATCTTATCAAATCTGACTTTTTTAATTTCATATAATTAAAAATCAAACTTTAATTCTGACGTGTCACCTGTTGTGAGTCAACAAATAACGTGGACTAAACATTATGCTTTCATCTAGCAAGTAATTACATATTAGAGTTTATTCTGGATACAATATTATATATTAATTTCAGTCAAAAAAATATTATATATTAATTTAAAGTTTCTTGTACTATTAACTAATTATATATCATTACATGTGTGATTATAAAAATACTTAATATAAAAGTTAAATATATTTTATAATATATCAAAGTATGATAAATTGATGAGTCTTAATAATCAGTATCCTAAGTCACTCCTTAAGAAATAAAAATATAGAATTTAAAAAAAAATAAAATAGAACTTCTAAACTTTTAACGTATTGAATAAATTATTTTTCAATACAAGTTTATTATATTTGATTTCTTAACCAGTATTAACATGTTTGAGTTAAAGTTTGTAAAGGGGAACAAAAAACAGCAAGGCCTATATATTTGATTTGTTTTTAGTTTCTTATTTTCATTTTTTATTTTAAAAAATATTTATAAAATTGTCACATTATTTTTATTTTATTTTTTTAAAATATTTATATAAGAAACCATGAAAATAACAAAAAAATACTTATTTTCTATACAAAATTTTGAAAACAAAAAATAAAATGAAAATAAGATTATATATTCATAATTACTTTTATTAAAAATAGTAAATAAAAATGGGAAACTAGCAAATCAAACGTACCCTTTCTAGAAGGGTGGTGGAGCATTTCACTGTAACGTTGAAGTTAGATCTATTTTGAATAACTACTTTTATTTATCGAAAAAAATAAAATGTGCCTACGCACTTCCATTTCAAACGCACTTGGGGGCAAAAGGTAACGTTTGCAAAGTTACCCAAAACAATTTTTTACATTAATAATATATTATAATTAAATTTATAATATTATATCGATTTTCTATTTTATGTTAATCTTGCAAATGTTAAAAAATCAAAAATAGAAACGTTGTGTTTAAAATTATGTATTCAATTCCTTGAAGTTTAAATTATTATTTTGGTCCCTTATTTGTTTTAAAATATTCAATTTGGTCCCTCAATTTTTAAAATATTCAAATTGGTCCCTTATTTATTTAAAATATTCAATTTGGTCCCTCAAATTTTAAAATGTTCAAATTGGTCCATCATTTGTTTTAATTTATTCAACTTGGTCCCTCATTTGTTGTAATTTATTCAACTTGGTTCCGATATTTTACTCAATTTGGTATCTCATCTGTTTTAATTTATTCAACTTGATCCCTTATTTATTTTAATTTATTCAACTTAATGGTGAAACTTAACGGAAATGACATTTTTTCTTAACGCTTGACAATTGAGGGACCAAATTGAATATATATATATATATAATACATTTGCGAACAAACTCAAAGTGGAAACCTCCACATGTCAATCTCTGGAGCCTTCACTCATCACACGTTGCAACACCAGAAGCCTTCCCTCCATTTTTTGCTTATGTGTCGCGTTGTACTTGATTTGAAGTAATTATAGTAATGGTCATGATTTGATCAGATTTGCAGTATGATCAATTTATTGATAATTGATATAATTTGCAATGAAATTATTGACAATAATGATTGTAACATACCATTTAAGTAATAAAATCCTCAAAGAAATAGTGTATTTATCTATCCAAAATTAAACGCATCTATATATAATACATTTGCTAACAAACTCAAAGTGGAAACCTCCATGTGTCAATCTCTGGAGCCTTCACTCATCACACGTGGCAACACCAGAAGCCTTCCCTCCATTTTTTGCTTATGTGTCGCGTTGTGGTTGATTTGAAGTAATGATAGTAATGGTCATGATTTGATCAGATTTACAGTAGGATCAATCTATTGATAATTGATATAATTTGCAATAAAATTATTGACAATAATGATTGTAATATATCATTTAAGTAATAAAATCCTTAAAGAAATCGTGTATTTATCTCTCCAAAATTAAACGCATATTATAATATAACATTTAAGTAATACAATTGTATTTTAAAGACTAATTGGTCGATAATTTATAATAAAAACTAATTCAAGTTTAAATTTTAAATTATGCTCAAATTAAATGGTAATTCAATTTTCTTCATCATATAATTCAATCATAATATCATACTAAAGGAAGCATCTGAGAGATTTCCAATTATCCCCTTGGAGTGCTCTCACATCTATTCCCAATCCGGTATCTATATATAATACATTTGCGAACAAACTCAACTCCACATGTCAATCTTTGGAGCCTTCACTCATCACACGTGGCAACACCAGAAGCCTTCCCTCCATTTTTTGCTTATGTGTCGCGTTGTCGTTGATTTGAAGTAATTATAGTAATGGTCATGATTTGATCAGATTTGCAGTAGGATCAATTTATTGATAATTGATATAATTTGCAATGAAATTATTGACAATAATGATTATAATATATCATTTAAGTAATAAAATCCTCTAAGAAACCGTGTATTTATCTCTCCAAAATTAAACGCATATTATAGTATAACATTTAAGTAATACAATTGTATTTAAAGACTAATTGGTCGATAATTTAAAATAAAAACTAATTCAAATTTAAATTTTAAATGATGCTCAAATTAAATGATAATTCAATTTTCTTCATTATGATTATTCAATCATAATATCATACTAAAGGAAACATTTGAGTGATTTCCAATTATCCCATTGGAGTGCTCTCACATCTATTCTCAATCTGGTATCAATCAAATTGCTAATAAAGATTGTCAATCAAGCAAAATATAGGTAGTAAAAAAAACTCGAATCATGGACTAAATAGGTAGAAGCTTTCCTACGTGTCTTTCCTAATCAAGGATGATCCTTATATTATTCATTTAGTCTTGCATTGATGACAAAATAAAAAATATATCCTATTTACAAGCATGAAACAGACACTTTACAAATTCAAAATGTTATATAATCGTACTTAAATCAATACAAATAAAATAAAATAATGACACCATCAATAATACTGTCGACATTCACTATAAGAATTAAGCTTATTTGCGACAGACTTTTTGCAACGGCCAAAAAGCATATGGAAATTTAGACATTTTCTCATGGCATGGACCGTCAGTATGCATCATTGTTGTCTTTTAATAATTTGCGACGGCCTTTTACAGTAGCCGTCAGAAAACCTGTCACTAAAAAATGTGCGCTTTTCCGTGAAATAAATGGCTCCAAATTTGCGACAGCTTCCAGATTTGTGACGGCCAAAGCGGTCGCTAAAGGAAATGGGAATTTCGAGGTGGCCATGTTTGCGACAGCCAAAGCCGTCACTACTATTTTGTCCAAATTTGTGATGGCCAAAGCCGTCTCTAAGGGAAATGGGAATCTCAAGGTGGCCATGTTTGCAACGGCCAAAGCCGTCACTAATATTTTTAAAGATTTGCGACGGCTGTGGAAATGGGAATTTCAAGGTGGCTATGTTTGCGACGTCGTCGCTAATATTTTGTCCAGATTTGCGATGGCTAGGCCTTCTTAAAAGTCGTCGCTAATGTCCAATATAATATTTCAGAACCCAGCCCCTTTTCATTATCGTCCAGCTCTCTCCTCTCGAGCCTCCACACCTCCCAGTCGTTCGCGTCTCCACCTCTTCGTATCTCCACCAAGGACGGCCACCACGTCCACTGCAAGGACGGCCACATAATCGCTTCCCATTTCCTCTCTTTTCTCTCTCCTCTCCTTTCCCCACTGCCATTTCTCGAAGACCGATGCCGCCACCGCCCGCTGCATCTCCGACCACCATCCAAGCCTCTTCCAGTCACTGGTATTCTATTTATTTCATAAGTTTTGCATTTGTTTCAACTTCAATCCATGTATGAATTTCATTTGTTTTGTTTTGTTTCATAAGTTTTACATGGCTTCGTATTGCAGGTTGATGAATCTGGAAATAATGTCAAGTATGAAGGTATAAGCTGGAATAAGATCCTCCATGGTTGCGGCGAGAGTTGGAGAGCTAAATCGAATTCCAGTATAGAAGAACAAGGCCACTTAAAAGATTTTATAGTTTTTTTTTTATACAATTACCTTAGTTACCTGAGCAAGCTAAGAAGAAAAATTATGAAGATAATCCCGATTGTGATTGGTGGAAGATTTCTATTTCTGTGATTCCAAAGAAGCAAAGCAACAAATTATTTATTTTATTTTTAAAAAATATGAATTACAATTTGTGACGGCCTAATTTTTGTTGATTTGCGACGGCCAGGCCGTCGCTAATTTTTTATTATTTGTGATGGCTAGGCCGTCGCTAATTTGCGATGGTCATTTATAAAAAGTCGTCACAAATATTTTCCTACAACCCTATATGCCACGAATTTGTGGTCGTCGCAAATCCGTCAAAAAAACATGTTTTGTGATCGTTTTTTGTGATTTGCGACAGCTTTTGGCCCTCGCTAAAATCATTTTTTCTTGTAGTGATTATAGGGGAATTAAAAGTGACATTGTTTATAGTGGATTATAAGTCAATTTGATTATTTAGGTCATAGACCAGATCGCAGGGAAGAACGAAAGTGTTGGGACTTGATAAACTGGATTGGGTAATCTCTTTCTCTCACCTGAGTAATCTCTCTGTCACTTTATTATTTATTTGTTCATCATTTCTTTTTCCTGCTAAATGCTAACTGTTAAGTCTCTAAAATATCTGATGTGCATTTTCCTAAGTTTTGATGAGAACTAAACACTGGTTAATGATTTAATTGACCTTCATATTGGTTGTTAACCTGTCTATCTAGTGTGTAGATTAAAACTGTAAGAATCATCTGTCTGCTCATAAGTGACTACCTGTCTGCATAAGCAAAAGTCAACATGTCTACTGACTAGGATTATTGACTTCTTTCAAGATACGTCTTCAACTTGTCTCTCCACGAGTTCCTATACTTGTCTAAGGTTACTCGTTGAAGAATCAAGGACTAAACAAGCTTTTGTTGACTGTTCCCTCAGAAAGAGACTTGAAGCCTTCTCTCCTACTCAGTCTCACGCTTATCAAGAAAAGTCAGAAGTTACTCTCTCAAGCAACCTCTGTTATCAGAACCAAAGACCAGTTAAATAATGCTTCCAACATGTTTTATTCCCTAGTACCTCTGGTCCTTATACGAAAAGGGAATTGTACTCAGCAAAGTACAAAAATCTCTCTGCACAACTCTGATATGGCTGTATCACGATGCATAAAGCCATGATCCTTCATGTTAGAGTACAACCAACGTTCCTATTGCATTAATGGCTACCCAGAACGACTCTATTGCATTTAATGAAGTTCTGCTTGATGCCAATATCTGAGGGAATGTCTCTAACGGATCTTCAATGCTTGGAGACTATAAATACAGAAGTCATTGAAGATGAAGATACAGAGAATACATATAGCATTAAAGAGCCATTACTCTGCGCATTAGTATCTTCATTCTTTCATTTTGTATTCTTCAATCATTTAAAGTTATTACGCAGACTTTCCTACGCTTTACATTTAAACCACTCTCTGAGTGTTAGTGAAAGATCTGTCTGTCTGAAGTTGTATTTATTACAAACCAAATCTCTCAAACAAACCTGAGTGAGCCTGAAGAGACTAAGTATACAAAGAATACTTGTCTTGGAGCCTGAAGAGGCTAGGTGTGCAAACAATACTTGGAGTCTGTAACCTGATCAGTTATAGTGGATAAAACTTGATGCTGCCATGGACTGGACGTAGTTCTTTGCTTTGAAGAGTGAATCAGGATAAATAGCTGTGTCAATCTCTCTTTCCTTATAAACTCTTTAGTTGCTTTAGTTTTCTTATCCGTTTATCAAGTGGTGTGTTTGTCTAAGTCACTGTTAAAATTTAATCAGACAGGTCACCTGTCTGTCTTGTATCTTTCCACTCGTCCGAACCAAGCTTCTGTGTACGAAAAGATTTCAACTTTGTTTAAATTCTGTTAAACACAATTCAACCCCCTTCTCGTATTTATAGTTGTCTATTTCACTAACAATTCTAAAATGGAAATTAGAAACCGGCATATGATGCTTTCGACCATTTTGGGGTTTGCACTATCCTTTTATGTAAATATTCCAGTAGTTAAGTAAATGTTTCCTCCTCGCATTCTCTCATTGCTATTCTATCTAATCTATTTATGATTATGTGAACCTGATCATGTGTTGTGTAGTACTCACTTATTTATTTTATTTTACATGAATGTCTTCAATCTTCACTTGTGCAGTGTTTCATTTCCTTTGCAACTTATTCTTAGGTTTAATACTTAATTTTTTTTTCTAAAAATGGTTAACTTGCAAAAGGTAAAGAGGAGAAATAAATCAAATACATTTTCAAGAGAGAAAAAAATATAGGAAATGATTAACTTGCACGGGAAAAAATGATAAATAAATTAAATAGATTTTTAAGAGAAGAAAACATAATGTAAAAGATAAATATATTTTCTAACATTAGTTAACTTGCACAAGGCAAAAAGAGGAATAAATAAAATACATTTTCAAGACAGAAGAAAAAATAATATGATAGATAAATATATTTTCTAAAGATGGTTAACTTGCACGGGAAAAGATGATAAATAAATCAGGTAGATTTTCAAGAGAGGGGAAAAAAATAATATGATATATAAATATATTTTCTAAAATTTGTTAATTTGCACTGGACAAAGAGGATAAATAAATAAAATGGATTTTCAAACGAGAATAAGATAAATATATGAAAGATAAATATATTTTATAAATTGGTTAACTTGCACGGAAAAATAGAAGAAATAAATCCAATAGATTTTGAAGAAAGAAAAATAATATAATAGATAATTTTTTTTTTAAATGGTTAACTTAAACGAGAAAATAGGAAAAATAAATCTAATATATTTTCAAGTGAAAAGAAAAAAAAATAATAAGGTAGATATATACTTTTTCAAAAAATAATATGATACATAAATATATTTTCTAAAAGTTGTTAACTTGCACTAGAAAAGAGGTGAAATAAAGCAAAAAGATTTTGAATAAAGAAGAAAATATGATAGATAAATTTTTTTTTTTAAAAATAGTTAACTTGCAGGTGAAAAGAGTGATTTTTTTTTTTTTAAATTTTTACGAGAGAAGGTTTATAAATCAAATAGATTACAAAAAACTTTATAATTAAACTTATACCAAGATTTATCTTTTATAATTTTTCATAACAACATTTTCAATTTCTGTATAATTAACCTTATAAATCAATAATTTTTTATATATAATTCCCAAAAAAAAGTTAACTAAAAAAGTGAAATCAACAATTACATATTTTTCAATGAAATCCTAAAAGTTAACATACTCCTTGTACATGACACGGATACATACATTAGTTTTAAAACAAATAAAGGATCAACTTGAACATTTTAAAAATTGAAGGACAAATTGAATATTCTAAAATAAATATGGAAACAAACCTTAAAAGTATAAAAATTACTTTTTAATATAATATTTCTATTTTTTTGATTTCTTAATATTAATATATGAAAAGTTGTCTATGTTAAAAAAAATTAATAATATATTACTTTTATTGTAAGAGTGATATAATAGCAGTGAAGATAAACTTACTGTGAAGAGACAATGTATAACCCTATGGGTCCCTTGCCATGCCTTGTGGGTCTTCTTGGGTCGTGTTCCCATATTTTCACACACTTGCTTCTCCTCGGGAGGTCCGCAAATACCTCATCTTTATCAGTCTTCACTGTTTACTCATTTCTATACAATCCTAGCTAATTCGATTTTTTTAATATATACAACTTTATACTTATTAAAAAAATATGTATTGTATTAAAAATTATATATTTAAGTTTTTAAAAGTTTAAAAAACTATTATTTATTTTTTTAATATCGCTAACTTTGCACGCATTAGAAAAATCCATAGTAATAATTCTCTTGTCAAACAAAACCCACTGTACGAATCCAATTCCAGGGTATAAATAGACCCCAAGACATGCAACATCTTACAACTCCTTAATCCTTATTATTATTATTATTATAAAACACATTCAGTAGTGTCTCACACTTTCACAACCCTTGTTTTTCTTCATTCTCAATGGAGAACAACCAAGTTGAGTGCCATGCTAAAAGGACAAACCCCACTTCCCCAACGCGCCTCAAGCTCTTTGGTTTCAGCGTCCAAGAAGACAGCGTTGAAGACGAGGTGGTGGTCCATGAAGATTCAACAACAACCGCCAAGCCTACTTCCACTTCCACTTCCACTTCCTCTTCCTCAGGTGAACGCAAATACGAGTGCCAGTACTGTTGCAGAGAGTTCGCTAACTCACAAGCACTCGGTGGCCACCAGAACGCTCACAAGAAAGAGCGTCAACAACTCAAGCGTGCCCAGTTACAGGCCACCAGAAACGCCGCCGTTTCGTTCGTTCGGAACCCCATCGTCTCCGCCTTCGCCCCTCCGCCTCACCTTCTTGCTCCGCCGCCTGGCTCCGTCGTGGTCTCCGCGGCCGCTCCCTCCTGGCTGTACGTGCCTCCACGTGCCGCGCCTCCTCCCTTCCACGTGTCAGTATCACACGGTTGTGTGTTCCCATCGGCGAACAGCAAAACCATGAGCAGTAACAGTAATTATAGTGGTAGTTGTAATAGTGCAAAATCTGGGGGCACAGGGATGTTTCCCTATGGTGGTGCTGTAGGAGATTCCTCATCCGTAATGTCAACGATGGGGTCGCAGGTGCAGGTACAGGCCAGGGCCCACCACGGTAGAATTGATGGGGCCTCTTTGAGTAGGTTTTCCAAAGGGGATGGTGGGCCCAATTATGATGATGCATTGGGCTTGGACTTACACCTTAGCCTTGCTCCAGCTGCGCCGTGACCGTGATGATCCCTTGGCTTGGCTTGTCTTGTCTTGAAAGTTGCTTCAGTGTACATTTTTACATTTATTTGTTCATTATTCTCATTAAGGAAATGATTTCACTTGGTACACATTGCAACAACTACTCAGTCACCACACTAATTTGCTTTTACTTTTCTTCACTATCTTTCAAAATTTGTACATTTATAAGTTAGAACCTTTTTTTTTCTCTTTAATTTTATTGTTATATAGCTGAAAGGATATATATTATAAGAATTATTTAGCAGCACCATTTAATTAATTAATCAAACTATTCATGTATAGTTTTCAGCAGGGGGCATGCATTGATTTCATTGACCACACAGTGGTCCATTTCACCATATATAATGGAAGGATGCTTTTACTTTTCAGTACCCAGAAAAATACATAATTGGTTTGTCAATTTGTTTGTATTAGAAAAATTTGAGTTACCACAGAGAATTCAAACATCCATTTTATATTTCTTGATGGAAACGTATCATGACTTGTACATTTTAGAGGGGGACGAGACTGACTCAATCTGGCATGTACATGTTGAAGTTTCACAGCCAATCGATGGTGAAGGCTTGAAAGTTTGGCTTGGATTATGTACAAGGATATTAATATTTTAATCATCTGGTGAAAAAGAGAAAAAAGATGCTCAGATGGGCAGGACACAGGTTACTAAATCAAAACCAACAATGTTTTAGACAGGTAGGACACAGAAAGTACAATCAATATGAAAATATTATGGCGTTTGCTTCAGATTTTCTGCCGGCATTTTATGCAGTTAATAGTACGAAATTTTTATTCACATGTTCAAGTCACACACGCTTTTGAAATTAACACACTTGGTTGAGGGGAAATTCGAAAACAAGATAAGCATTCCAACGTATGGACATGATAACTGCTTAATGCTTGCTATATATATATATATATTAGTATATTTCTTACGTGTATGCCAAATCTAACTTAGCCATGTACATGATTTATCTGAGATCTATGTATTAAGTATGTAACTATACGCAAGAATTAATATCTACATATACTATGCAGATCGTAGTGCATTTTTCTTTTACCTACCTTCACTGCTTTTGTCCGTCTATCAAGTATCAACGGTTAAAAGAGGCGTCCGTGAGAGTAACATTAGTGTCAGAATCACGTGTTAATGTCTATTATTCAACAATGACATAATTCTAGGATTGTTTTTTAAAAAGAGAAAAAAAAAAAAACAGTAATAATTATGAGTTTATGACACTAGTTTTACTCGAGGTGTAAAAGGGAGGTTTCTGGGTAAAGATTGTTATGTAATTTAGACAACAAATGCTGTTTTTCTTGGGTTTTGCATGCGGAGGGGTTGTGAAGAAGTCTGTTTCTTCTTTGTCAATTATTTCTCACGATAACAATCATTGCTACTTGTTCTTATTTTTTTAATTAATTTCTAGTTTTGTTTTTAATTTTGCAATAAACATTACAATTTCTATAAAATTTACTACATATAACCTATGAAACTAACTAACACAAATTTAATGACACCTTATCAAACACGAATACCTTGGCTACCTTTGTGTGGCTGCACCGATGGAAAAGCAACTAATTGTGTCCCTTGTCACCTAAATGGTTAATATGCTTCAATGACATTAACCATGCCCGAGAATCTGTTGTCAATAGATTTTAAAGATAAGATCTTGTCAACGAGTGTCGGATTGCTTAAGGATTCCAAAAAAGGTAATTATTCATTAAAAAAAATAAGTATATCTCTTTCCAATGTATTGATTACACAACTTTCCATAAAAACTTACCTTTTTAGACTTCTTAAACAATGCATTTAGGGTATTTGTTAGCATTTCTTGCACCATTTGTTGCCTCTAAAAGCTCCAATTAACCCTTTGATAGTTTGTTAGTGCTTTATTTCCTTCTTGACTAATGTGGGACCAATAACATGCAAACCACTTTCTGTAAGTGCCATTAATTTTAAAATGTTCAGCTTGATTGGATGAGCCGATTGCAAATGATCAAGTGCGCGCTTGAGTCAAACGCCATGGTCTTTCATTGTCTCTCATTATTCATCGATTAACCTCGACATCTACTCCGAAGGTTGCTGTCCAAACAGAAGAAGTTGTTAGAGATAGTATTTGTTGAGAAAATAACAGACAAGAATGGCTTCTCACTCTTTTTTTTTTTTTTTGATACACCAACCTTGTATATATAAAGAGTATTAGAGGTACTCTAACCAATGTACATTAAGCCAAATCAAAAAAAATCCAACTAAAGTAAATAAAATATTATCATAAAAGAATGATAGTATTAGCTTTACAAAAGTCATATCAAGAAAAAGCAAAAACTACAACCAAAACCAAGAGAAACCTGCTACCAATTTCAGAGAATTTAAACCGAATATTAGCACCCCAAAACCGCAAATTCCGAAGAGATTTATGGGTAAACCAAACCTTATGTGTATCAAAAAAACGAAAAAAAATAATAATAAAGAGAAATACCAATGATGATATTCTCACACCATTTTTGTTTATATCTTATTTTATACTTACTTTATAATGATCGACTGAATCACTTTTGATTTAGGAACAACAATGAGTAAATGATATGATTGAGATTTAGGTGCAAAAAAAATTGTGTAATAAAAAAGATGTGAGATGAATATTTTTCATCACCTAAATAAATATTCAGAAAGCTTTTGGATCAAGTCATGATTCATAGAAAAATTTCTTTTGCACAACCTATATTCATTAGTCATAAACTGATGAGGTAACTGATGAATTTGATTGGCGAAAAAATGTTAACATCAGTATGCAAAGAGATTGTGTAAATGTATAATACTTGTGGAGTAATAATTTAAAGCACCCAACTTGAATATAAAAAGTATTTTTTTAACAAGAGAATCGAATAAACTTGTGAGGAAGAGGGTGGTCATGGGCACGAAACTGTCATGTTTTTTTTTTTTTGGGTACAAAACTGTGATGTTGTGTTGGGGAGAAATGGAGATATTCATTACTAAAGTTTCGGGGATACTAAGTGTATGGAGGGGCTACACAAATATGTCTAATATACATTTATTTTTCTAAAACTTTGGTAAATGATAATGAACAAAAATGGAGAATAACTTTTTACGTTGTACAGGTGGTATTAAATTAAAACTGCCATGACATGAAGTGAAGTTCAAAGAATAAATGATATTGAATGGAATTAGATGACACAGGTCGGTGCTTTTGCCACCCATCATATTGAGATCCCTGATACAAACATGTCCAACCTAAAAGAAGATTTGGCCACTTCATACTTAAAAGTTAGATATCATCTGCGTGCCTTAACCATGAACTTGGTTTTAATCTTAGTTGGAAGCAGGTGGAGTTTGGTTTCCACAAAGGAGTTCAAGGTAGAAGATGAATATTTGAGACTTTTGGTTTTACCTTTCTCTTATTTCGATTGCTCAAGACTTGTTGGTAGTTTTGGTTTGATTTGGGGAAGAACGAAAAGGATGGTTCATGTTTCAGAGATATATTTGAAAACTTGAGCAGTTGGAAAAAGCTTGATCCATCGTTGGAGCTTTTTGACATATTAGTACTAAGTAAACTTTAGCTCATTCCCACACCTTTTGCCTTATCGAATTAACACAATATTAGCTGTGAAATGGGCCCTACTATATGCATCACTAGAGGAGTACTCTATCTACACTTGCAAGTCATCCATTAGCGAAGCTTTCTTAATTTTAACCCGTAGAAGGAAAAAAAGAAGCCAAAAGTATAAGTTGAGCCATCTTTTTCATTTCTTAGTCACCATAATCCAATTAGAGACATGATTAAGTTTTGACGTTAAATTTTAAGGGTCTAGTCAGTGCCTACTGAAGCGTTGGTTAAGGAATCGAAAGAATAAAAACTTTGTATCGGAAATTGTAATTTTTAAACTTTGAAAAAATGGATTATACTACTTTCCAATATATAATTTCTATCTTTATATCCTTATCAATGTCCGTAGGGTCTTAGTTAATATTTCCTAATTTTAACAAGCAAATTAGCTCTCCCCAAGCATGTTGGGACCATGGAATTTTGTTCTCAATGAGGAAGTCATATTTCTTCATTGTAATTGGTTTTGAGGCTGATGGAGAAGTCAAGAGATGTGGCATCAGCCATCACCTTCAATGTATTAGACATCATAACCAATCACAAACGAGACAATGGCTGTTTGTGTTTCAGATAATGAATTTGACAAGCTACCCTTTGGAAGTCTATTGGTCAAAAAGAATTTAACAACTAAGATATATTGGGACATGATGCTGGAGTTGGAAGCTGAGTGGGACTAGATATGATTTGTTTCCTTTTTCCTTCATTTCCTCCGCCACAAACTTGGAGCTTGATTGGCCTTATGTTAACGCAATGTGAGTGTTTGTTTGAAGACAGCTAGCTGGTTACAATTTAATATGCAGCTTGATTAAACCACATGGCATTGTAGACTTTGCAAGTTGTTTTACCACAAGAGTAATACAAGTCTTGGTTTCTTTTGAACAGGACGCATCATGGTATAATCATGTTTTGTTAGACCTTTTCTATTCCTTTCGACATATGGTTGCGAAAAAGTAGATTAATTATGGCTGAGAAATTTATTTTAATATGGGGAAAAGAAAGTATGAAGTGTAGCGTAAGTTTAACAAAAACAATCAAAGCATTTTTTTTATTAAATGGGGTGGCTAATGGCTGTATAGTTCAAGTGCGATATAGCAAAACTTAATGCAGCAACTCTTGCATATTTGACATTGACTACACAGCATGTTATTTATAGTGGGTTGAAATTTAAGATCAGCATCCATATTTTGTATCATCCACTTCGCCATTCGTATGCTGACAAATTTTGGACCAGTCAAATTGCACAGCATGGGTTTGGTCAAAATTTCAAACTTTCTTATTGTATTTCACTTGTAGTCAAATATATGAATCGATATATTGTAGTATAGTATATATACTTATTTGTATTCGGAAATTTAACCATATTAAAATAATTTTTTTGATTAAAAAAACTGATTATATTGTAAAATAATATTTTAATATGAATTAAAATAATGTTAATTTATCGATAATATTTTGTAATATAATCAGTTTTTAATCCAAAAAACATTATTTTAATATGAGTTAAATTTGCAAATACAAAAGCACATATATTATCTTCCGATATCTTGTATTCATATAGTTTGACTTCTGGTATATCTGTAGAAGTTTGAAATTTTTGACCGGCCCATGTGGCGATTGTTGGCAAAACTTGCACGCATGAGTGGTGTAATGGGTGATGTAAAATATGGGTGAGTGTAGATAATCAAACCCTATTTATAGGTAACAATCACATCATATATTTGTACATGTTATATAGGTTTGATTTGATAAAAAATTTATGGTGGTTGTTGATTGCTTAACATGGCTCTTCTCTTTTATCTGGACTTGGATTGGTTATGTGAAACACAGGCATATAAAACTTGTTAAAATTATAAATCTGTGATAAAAAGAACCCAACACAGTTTGTAGATAATTAGGTTCCTAAAACATATTATTAGGAATTTGATTCTTACCGTGTGTATTGAAATGATTTTGTTAGGAGAGGTAAAACTCATTGTGATGATTTCAACTATTGACTAAAGGATCATCCTTGATGTATTAACAAAAAAATTATAAATATGTGACTTCTTCTCCATCCTACTTCGTTTCAATTTTTCTATCAAACTTTGTTATTGAAATTTATTTATAATATATATATATATATATATATATATAAATTATTATAAAGGCATCATCAGATAAAAGATAATAAATTTTAGGAAAAACTAAATTGATATCCTTGCTTAATTACATTTGACCCTCTATTTTTAGAATTACATTTACCTCTTCGAGTTTATGTTGTGAGTGGTGTAAGTATAACAACAATATTAGTTTTTTTTGTAAAAGAGACTTATTTCATTTCAATAATAATAACGTTAGTAATACAATGAGAAACATAATAAAAAATAGGAAACTAGCTAGAGATGACTAGCCATCCCAATAAGAGTATGAACAAACTATATTTATTTGTCTCTTAACAAAATCAACTAAATTTTGATTAGAAACGAGGAAGCTTATACATTCATTGATAAGCATCCCAGACATGGCTATTAACATGTTTGTTTTCGCGTTACTTGTGATCTTCCACGGTTTTATAGAAGCTACTATCCGTAGCTTTTGAGAATTCACCATGCTTCTTCCTTATTATCACGGTGACGGTGGTTCCAAGCAGGCTTTATACCCAAAACTTTTACTAATAGATTTAATAGTTAATTAATCAAATTAATGTATGATGATGTGTGAGCAATATTTATTCTATTAATTAATTAATTAATTAATTCATTACCTTATATTATAGTACTAAAGCTAGCTAGCTACTATACCTAGAGCTTTCTACCAGGCCCATCTGTGACTGTGATCAGTACGTTGGTTATGTCGTATTTAAGGACTTCCAGTGCCTCTTTATTGATCAATGAGCGAGACATCAGCCTAAGCTACACAAGAAAAAGCGCATAATATTACATAGGCACTGCATATAGCCATTGAAATCATTCCTTTTTAGCCAAAGAAAAATAAAGTTGCCTAGTCTTCTAGTTCATCGACAAGACTGATACACGTGATTAAAATTGTTTT
>CM061067.1:178370608-178819887 GCA_030762895.1 Sophora flavescens
TATACCGTAACAACATACTAGTAAATATTCTCAACACAACTAACATATATTGAATTTATTACTTAACAATACATACATACATACATATATATATATATATATATATATATATATAAGTTCAATTACATTCAGAGACAACAAAATAATTAGAAACCAAAAGCTACATGATATATTATAGATTTCATATCAAAATACATATAATCAACAAAAGTAATAGCTAGTACATGATAAGTTTTTAAACTAACTATATATATATAAACTATGGTTGGTACACTTCAAGAAAGAAAGTTTCCCAACGCCTCTTTTATGTTGTTGATGTCGAATCGAGATAATGGAGTTGGATTGTTGAATATCTGCAAGTTTAATTGACAAAAGATTATATCTTTTAAGTAATAAACTAACATAAACATATAACGAATCTATATTATTACTTAATTGTGTCAATTAACATTTACCTCATGCCATCTTTCGTGATCCCGAGGAGATAATTTCCAACATCCAACGCATCACATAGTAGCCACATTCCCATGACCCACGTTGTATACGTGACTACGTACAAATGAAACTCATTAGAATATGAGGAATTAAATAAAATAGAAATCAATTATTGTACCCACTGCATTTGATGCATTTGAACTAATAAATATCTTACCGGAATAATCCATCCGATGGGTCCAGACGCCTTTTCACCACGCAAATACGTGGGTTGCATTAATAGACCTATCATGACAAAAACATTAATTAAAGTATATCTAATAGATTTTGGATAATTAAAACAACCGCATTCATGATTATAAAGTATTTTAATGCTTACGCTTGATGATCGCTTTCGATTGATTCAACGACTTATTTCAATGAGCGTAAGAAGACCACGACGCTCATTCTTGGGTACAAAAGCAACGCTTGCCAATGCAGGCTGTATTTGGTGAACAGTTAGTGACTAAGTCATATATAGTTATACTTAAATAACCTGGTACTACTTATCGAGATAAGGCGCGAAGATAGAATTGATGATCGCCTCGCAAGTATATCACGTATGGTAGTGACCGTCTTCGATCTGGGATAACATCACCGAATGAACATGGGGTCAATGAACCCATAAAGGGCGCAGGTTACCCCGATCGACTAACACACGATGCGGATACCTAATATATTGGAAAAACATGTTAATTATCATAGTATTTAAAAATTAATTACGCGATTTAACTTATAAATAAAATGTACTTACGTACACCATAACGATATGTGGCGTAACTAGCCATTTCTTTATTGAGTACCATCTCCATAAGTTCTTCTGGGATATACAGCATCACCACGACTGCATCATGCCTCCAACCTACCAAGGCCGCGCCATTCTCCATGGTGACAACCTCAGATAGCCGTAACTTTAAAAACATCACCATGCCGTGTGCCCCCTTTGTCGATCCTCTAAACAAGATAGATATATATTAGTAATCACGATAATTAAGTTATTTAATTCGTTATTAACTAAATGGTCAAATGAATACCTTGGCAGAGAGCCGACATCTCTGTCTTCCTAGATCCGACCTTTAGCACAATATCATTTCCAACATCCTATAACGAATAAAAATAAAAGCATTATCTTTAAACAATAATAAATTATTTCAACTATGAATATAGAAAAACACAACTAACCGAATACCTCGATGCAACAAGAAAGATGACCACTTTTCTTGGCCATAGATGAAATTACGGGGGCCTGACCCACCAGCTTGAACCTCCTCAACGGGCACAAGGACTCGAGCACCAGCATCTCGAATAATCTCAACAACGACCTCACCTGATCATCCGGTAATAACCGATGGTGTATGGTATTACCTAAGTTATTATGTGCCCTACCCAATGCCACTAAGCGCGATGATGATGATCATCAACATACAATCTTCACACCTATCAGGGGTCGCCGTCATCATCTCATCGCCATCATCATCATCATCATCACCATCCATTTTCAGGATGATGAGGAGGATCACATGAGCCCTTAGTACTCACTGGACAAAGAGGGTTGGATGTGGGGTCGGGACACCGACCGCTGTCATCTGGGGACATGGGGCCAATATTGCCATCCGTTTGGCAAACTGCCGCCATCTCCCGGCCGAAGCTCACCGCAATCTCCTGTTTTAGTCATGCTTCATTCTGCTTCAACATCCCCTGCGGGCATTGGTGTGAAGATGAACCATGGTATTGGCGAATGCCTACTCCCCATCCAACACCAATGACACGACCCGTGGGTCTGGTTTACCGATGGCTGTGATAAGATATCATCGCTCCTCAGGAACAAAGGTTCCTTAAGTTAGCCGATCATCCAAGGCATCCTATCACATAAAAATATCGGGTCACGCATTAGTCAGCAACAATCTTAAAATGACAATTACAACAAACTATACTTACAATCTTCTCAGCCTACTGACTCGGCCTCCTGATGTATATTGTCCCATTTTTCTTTGTCGTCCCCTCTTCCATGAACGATGGCGTGGGGTGGGAGGTGGATCAACAACCTCTCGGACGATTTTCAGCATTAGGATCCGCCCGAGATGCCGCTTCGACATGCTTTCTTTTCCTCTTCAACCATTTTTCGAACAAGCTTTTTATATCCCCCACGAGACATGACATGGGGTAGACATTCTGCTTTGGTTTTTCCTCGCCTTTTTCCTCTTCTCTGTTATAAATAAAAGACAATTAAATTACATAAGTAAATGAAATTAATGCAATTACATAAATTTAGAGACAAATCAAATAAGTTAACCCTGAAAACTGGATCATGTCTGCTCAACAAAGCGATCCCACGTCACCTTGTCAAGAAAACGGATACACCTCAAGGGGTTCTTTTTACTTTTTGGATTGAATACATAGTATCTGCCCGTGGCCGACCTTAAAAAGTCCTCCAACGCTCTCCAAGATACTTTAGCAAACGCTTCTTCATAACGTATGTATCCTAGATGTCAAGGGTCAACTACATTAAGACCAAAAGAATCAACGAATTATTGTATGATATTATTAAGATAAAAATAAAGTAGATCAGACATACATAGGACGTAGAAGTATAGATACCGTAATACTCTCCCATATCTCGATCCTTCACGCCCACGGTACATCTCTCCACCTATCAATGAGTATACTGCCTGTTCCTAGCAAGGGTCGCCACAAAACTGATAAACCGATCTTCCATTGGCCCAATAGGATTGAGGTTATTATCAAAGTCTACTCTTATCCTTTGATTTGGCCCACGTTGGGCTCAAATTCTCATTCGTGGCACGTCTACCCTTTCTACTAGTAGACGGGGGTCTCCGACTCGCTGCATGAAGGAGGGATATCCTCACGATCGCCCATGTATACTGCTTAAACACAAAAAAAAACTTGTTAATATGTCGGATAAATATCAAACATAACTTATAAATATCGATCAACGTACATAAACATAACTTATAAATATCAACGTAAACATATAATATGCCAAACTTGATGGTAATATCAAACTAAACTTACTTTTCCATTTCTAAAACAGAAAATGCAGCTGGATATTTAGCAATAATATGAAGAACAGAAAATACATCAAGACGAAGAAGATGAAGAAGAAGAACCGAACACGTCTTTAACAGCAGAGGCAACAGTGAGGTAATTAAGCATCTTTAACAATAGAAGACCATGAAAACACATATTTTAATTCCCACCACAGCATGACTAAGGCTCATAGGGATAAACACTTTGTTAACAATGGGCCAAAAAAATGCATTCTAGAGAAAACAAATTTGCAGCCAACAATTCTACTAACTCACAATGTTAACATCCCTTACTGGCTTAATTTAACTTTTTTGTTCTCGGTATAAAGGAGGAAACAATTAAAGTGCAAGAGAACCAATGTCATTGCAATATAAACAATACAAAGTAAGCCTCACTTCTTTTTCGTTGAGTTCAAGAAAACCCATTTTTATTATCACTTCATAACACTAAAAACCTATAAGCATCTAATCAAAGTGGCACATGCATGCTGGTTCATATTTGACACATCGTGACCAATCTCTTTGCTTTAACAAAAGGTTGCAAATTGGAAATGAGCAAGTGAAATCATCATTTTTACAAGCATTTAACATGTTCTATCTATACTACACTAAACCACTTTTTAAACGTAATAAGCTTTTTGCTAGTAACGTATGCATAAATCGGACACCACACCAACAAGATTACACACCTGAACATTACTTTGATTACGAATGTGAATACTTGAACCGTAATGTCTTGTTGCAATTAGAAATTCAAATATCGTGAGTTCACATACCAATGAGTCTACTTTGCAACGATGTGATCAATTTGACATAACATTCTCACACACATTTAAGCAAACATATGACAAGCAACCCAATTCTAGAATTCCATCAATCATCACAATAACGTAACCCATAAAGCTACTAAAAACCGTAAGAGAAATCGTAGAGAAGGGGATCATGGAAGATAACACTTTAACCACTCAAAGCTTTTCATCGAACATTTCATCTCAAAGAGTTTAAATACAACTAAATCCATTGAATCGATTAAAGCTGAATATTACTAAGTTGTCAACAACAAAGGCAAACAAACAACAAGAATAAAGGAAGATGGATGTTAGTTACCTCTTAAACTCCTCCCTCTCTTGCACGCTAATGGGGCAGTGAGTGTGTGTGACCTTTGTTTTCGTGGCAATGGAGGTGAGGAATGGGGTTTTCGGGAGGGACAAAGTGAGCACGGGCATGCAAGATGAACTTTGAGGAGAGAGCCGCGCGTTAGCAGAGAAAGAATGGGAGTGTTAGCTGGAGGGCGATAGGGTTGGAGACAAGGGATGAGTAATCGGTTTTATGAGTAATGCTAATATTAAACAATAGGATTTCAGCCAAAGAAAAAAAAGTAAACAAAGGGAGAAGCAAAAGCGGTAGCGAGGCATAAGCGGAGAAAGGCCTACGAGGGGGAGGCCCGCTTAGCATAGAGATGACTGAGGGAGGAGATGAACTTTAATTTGGGAGCCGCCAGCTTAGCGCGGAAGGAGGAGTGTTTTCTGTTTTAGGGTTCATAAACCGGAAGAATGGGATGGGCCGAACGGAAAGGAGGGAATGATAAAAATTAGCAATATTACACATCGGTTATGCAAAACCGATGTGGTTAACTCATATTATACACATCGGTTAAGCTAAAACAGATGTGTAAAAAGTAAACTTTAAATTCTAATTTTTTTTTTTTTATAATTTTATACATTGGTTATTAAAACCGACGTGAAAAAGTAAAAATTTAAATTCTAATTTTTTTATGATTTTATACATCGGTTAGATAAAAACCGATGTGGTTAATCACTATTTTACACATCGTTATTAAAGAACCGATGTTAAATGTTAAAAATTCGACTTTAAATTTTTTTTTATTTTAATTTTAAACATCGGCTAGAAATAACCGATGTGGAAATGTATTACACATCGGTTAATCTATAAACCGATGTGTAATACTTTGATTTTAATTTCAAAAATTGCCACCGCCTCGTTTTACACATCGGTTTACAAGAAACCGATGTGTAAACTCCGATGTGGAATCCCTTTTCGCACTAGTGGACATAGCTTTGGAGGCTCTCGTCGGGGATATATTTGAGCATAAAGGCTCACCGGTCATGAAGAATCGTGAACAAGGCGAGGAAGGGTAAGAATAAGGGGAAGTGGGTGGATCCCGAGATCGGGAGGCAGCTTGGACCAATCTCGCCACGAGAAGTTCCGAGAGATCCGTGGCCATGGCTCGGCGTGACGAGCTTCGATGGTGGCGCATGTTCTTGGACCGAACGGTCTAAATCAGCCGCGGGCCCACTAACGACGCAGTGGTAATACATTAAACTTTTGACTTAATATACTATTTAATTAATTAGTTTTCATTTTTAATTATTCTTATGAATTTAACATTATATTTTTCTCGCGGAAAGCAATGAAAACAAGGCCCCACTGCTATGGAGTTAGTGGAGAGGACGAAGAAGTTGAAGTCGGGGACATGGGTCAACGACAAGGCCCGTAACTATGTTGTAAGCAAAAAAATAATTTAGTGTTTACTTTTAATTTATTATAAATGATTTGTTAATATTGGATATAATTTTAAGTAAATCTCTTCAACTATACTTTGTAGGTGGGCTTCAACGAGAAGAAGGACGATGCCATATCACGTGCCTCACAATCCACAAGATGAGGCTTTTGACCGGTGATGGGCCTCGCTTCTTCTATCTCCGGGCGACGATAATGCCATTTATTTGGAGGTCGTCAGGGGCGGGAACAAGAAGGGGCACGTGTGACCTCGGACACACGGGAGGCGAAGTTTATCGCTTCATCATCCTGCACGATGCTCCTTCCTACGCCGATCACCGTCCCTCGGGAGCGAGTTCAACCAAATGCAAGACATCATCACGCAGCCACGCGGAGCTTAAGGAGAAGAGCGAGAGAGAGGCAGCAGATGGCGAACCATATTGGCGATTGACTCAGGCACACTGCCGAACGATGCAGCGAGCATCGAGTAGGCGGTGACACTGCGGTTGGTGTTGGAGCAGATGAGGATCCGACTCATTGCTTCGGGTGATGCTCGATGGTTGTGCCCACTCGCCGCGCTCCTCCAGCCTCGCCCAAACAGCCGGGACCTTTGCGCTACGTACTCTAGGGGACGATCACTAGCGACGCCCGGTGGTAGACGCTGAGGATGATTCGATTCCTCCACCTCCCCCTCATCATGACTGATTTTTTTCCATATTTTTGACTTTAAACGATTCTTGTACGACATTTTGGATTATTTTTTTAATATATATTTATTATTTCTTATGATTGTATATTTCATAAGTAATTTGGTGTGTTTTATTAGTAATTTTGCTAACGTTTAAAGAAAAATAGAAAAAAAAATTATTTTAAAATTAAAATTAAAAAAAACAAATAATAACCAGTTTTAGCGGCGAATTAGAAACCAATAATTCGGCCGCTAAAATTTATTTAACATTACGGATGTGGTATAGCGGCCGAAAATCCATCGCTAATATAGGTTAACATAACAAGTAAAATTAGCGACCCGAACTAGCAACCGATTATGGTCGCTAGAAATGGTTACCTAAACAATGCGATCAACCGAATAGCGACGGTTTTTTATTATTTAGAGACCGAAATTACGATCGCCATTTAGCAAACGAAATATTAATTCGGTCGCTAAAACCTTTAGCGACCGGTATTCAGCCACCACCATTAATGGTGCCACTAATTCGATCGCTAAATTAAATAGCGACCGATTTACATAGTTTAGCGACGAATATGCGTGGGCTAAACGATGATTTTTTGTAGTGTTAAAACAATCGCATTCTGATTATAAAGTATTTTAATGCTTACGTTTCCATGATCGTCTTCAGTTCATTTGCCGGCTTATTTCCAATTGAGCATAATAAGACCACGACATTCATCCTAGGGTACAAGATCAACAGTTGCCAATACTTCTTGTATTTGCAGAAAAATTGGTGACTAAGTCATATATAGTTATAATTAAATAACTAGTACTTATTGAGATAAGGTGGAAGGTAGAATTGATGATCGTTTCGGGCAAGTATATCACGTATGGTGGTGACCGGGTCTTCTGATGCTAGGAGAACATCACCCTGAATGAACATGGGGTCAATGAACCCATAAAGGGCGAGGTTGTTAAGTCTCTAAAATGTCTGATGTGCATTTCTCTAAGTTTTGATGAGAACTAAACATTGGTTAATGATTTAATTAACCTTCATATTGATTGCTAACCTGTCTATCGAGTGTGCAGATTAAACGAGAGAATCATCTGTCCAAACACAAGTGATTGAAACAAACGTTCAGCACTGTAGTGATTGAAGCGCACGTCCAAAACGCAAGAGATAGAAACTTGCGTCCACTGAAGTAAAAGCCAGCGTCCACTAAAGTGATGAAAGCCAAGCGTCTCATAAAGTATCGTAATGGCTCGCCCAATGACGAGGCAGATGGAGCTCGTCCATTAAAGTATCGAATGGCTCGCCTAATGATGTGGCAGATGGAGCTCATCCATTAAAGTATCAAAATGGCTCGTCCAATGGCATGGAAGATGGAGCTCGCCTACTAAAGTAACAGAGGAGCTCGTCTCACTAAAAGTAACAGAGGCCCTCGTCTACTAAAGTAACAGAGGCTCTCGCCTACTAAAGTAACGTGAGGAGCTCGTCTACTAAAGTAATAGAGGCTTTCGTCACTAAAAGTAACAGAGGCTCTCGTCCCACTAAAGTAATGAGGCTCTCATCCACTAAAATGTAACAGAGGCTCGTGCACTAAAGGTGACAGAGCGCCGTCCACACTAGTCTTTGGACTTGGCTGAGTCCTTAATATGGAGCTCGTCTACTAGCCCAAATGAAAACTCAAATGGCTAGGATAGACGCAGCTATTTTCAATATGGAAGCACTTATATTATAGACACAAATTCTATAAAGATTATCAGAATCGTATTTCAAGAACCAGAAAGAGACTTGAAACCTTCTCTCCTACTCAGTTTCACGATTATCAAGAAAAGTCAGAAGTTACTCTCTCAAGCAACCTTGGATAATCAGAACCCAAGACCAGGTTGAAGAATGCTTCCAACATGCTTTATTCCTTAGTACCTCTGGTCCTTACACGAAAAGGGAAGTGTACTCAAGCAAAGTACAAAAGCTCTTCTCTGCACAACTCTGATATGACTGTATCACGATGCATAAAGCCATGATCCTTCATGTTAGAGTACAACCAACGTTCCTATTGCATTAATGGCTGCCCAGAACGACTCTATTGCATTTAATGAAGTTCTTCTTGAAGCCAACATCTGAGGGAATGTCTCTAACGAATCCTAAATGCTTGAAGACTATAAATACATAAGTCATTGAAGATGAAGATGTGAGAGTTGCTGGAGCTACTACTTCTGCTACACTTGATGAAAAATGAGAGGATCGCCATCTTCATCTCAACAGAAATTATCCTCAATGTAAACATTCTATATTCACTCAAGTGAGTGTTATGAGAGATTTCTTTTATCAGTTCTGAAGTGCTTAAAAATATATCCACTCTTGTGAGTGTAGGAAGAACTCATCTCTGTACTTCATTGTAAAATCACTCCATGAGTGTTGTGAGATTTTCCCTATGTAACCTTCATCAAAATCCAGTGAGCCTGGAGAGGCTAGGTGAAAATAATACTTGCAACAGCCTGGAGAGGTTCGTTAAGAACAATACTCAATGCATATGAGCCTGGAGAGGCTAGGTGTGCAAATAATACTTGCAACGGTCCGGGAGAGGTGGTGAAGAACAATACTCAATGAGCTTGGAGAGGCTAGGTGTGCAAAGACTACTCATTGTAATTATCCGATGTGATAGTGGAGAAAAACTCAGCTACTGTTGGGAATTTGGATGTAGCTCATCGTTTATATGAGTGAACCAGGATAAATCTTGTTGTTTATTTTCTCCTCTACCCTTATCTCCTTATCTTTGTTGTTTTATGTATTTTTCAACAAAGTTTTCTTATTGATTTTATGCTTTATGTTCTAAGCTATTTTCAAATGTTTTTATCCGCTAGATGTTGTCTAACCGGTTAATGTTTAGTCTAAGATAATTAGACAAGCTAGTGAAATGCTTTATCTTCCTTATTTCCAAACTGGTTAAAAATATGTTATTAGTTTTGTTAGATGGTTTTTAAATTATCTTCTTCTATCCATCTACACTCTCTTTATTTGAAAAACTCTGATTTATGTTTTGTTGTTTAGTAAAAGTTTTAAATTTCTATTATCACCCAATTCAACCCCCTCTTGTGTGATGGTTGCTGATAAGCCTCCGGCTCATCTAGTTTTATGGCTAGTATGACCAGGGTTTTGTGCAAATTATATCGTATTTTCACCCAAATTATATTAGATTGTCCTCAAGCAAGGTTTTGAGTCTCTAGAGTAGTTTTAGGTTAATTTCGCTAGTTTTAAGTCAAATAATACACTTATAGTTGTGTCTTTGTTTTCAGGACAAGTTGGAAGGCAAGAGAATAAAGAAAAGGGGGTTCGCCCCCTTGAAAGCTATACTCGCCACGCGACCTAAGCCCATTTCTCCCAAGAAAATGCAAGGTCTCCGGTTCGCCCGCGAAGAAGGTCTCGCCCGCGAGTATTGCAACCCTGAAAAGTCGAGACGATCACGGCTTGCCGTGTTGAAGGTCACTGGATCGTGGCGCTTTGAAGTTGAAGAGTCTCGCCTCGCGAGCAACCATTCGCCTCGCGATACTGGAAGTCAGAAAGCATCACGGTTGGCCCCTGATGTTCATAACGGGCGTAACAAGAAGACTCTTCAGTTCCTCGCCTCGCGAAGGATTGTTCGCCTCGCGAGAATGCCAAAGGTTGCAGGTGTTCACAAGAATCGCGGTCGCGAGAGGAGGCTTCGCCTCGCGAATAGGCTTAATTTCGACTAGTATAAATTGATGTTCTAAACAGTTTGAAAAGACTTTTGCTTCTCCATTTTTTCTGTTTTACATTTCTTCTCTTGTGTGTTTTCGTTTTTGTTATGGAGAACTAAGTTCTAGGATTGATCTATTGTAATTGATTTCCATACACTTGAGGTTCTTGTACTTCCCTGTTTTGTATGCTTTTCCCTCTTCAATGCCATGCTTTATATTTCGTTTGCTTAATTCGGGAGTATATTGTATTGTATTGATTTATTTCCGAGTGATATCATGTTCCTATAATTAATCGCATCTCACTTAATTTGCGTGTGTGCGTTTCGTGTTCGCTTAGTTCACGAAGGGCTTAACCCCGTTTGCTTAATTCGGGAATAGGGACATGTATATGTGGTAGTGGTTTCGGCTTGTAAATTGCTGCTACAAACCGGGAGGATTAGAATCTGCTTAGGGCTTGGAAATTGCATGAACCTATGATAGTTAGGAAATTGAGAACAATAGATTAATCTGTTTTTGGCTATTGGACAATCTCTTTGAACTCACTGCTTTTTTTTAATTGCTCTGTTTTTATTATTCTGTTTCTTTGATTGCATCTCAAGCCAAACCCCCCAAAAACTTATTTTTGTGGAAAATAACATTTTAAGAGTCCTTGAGAACGACATCCGAGTTGTCGCCATAAACTACATTTTTAAAAACCCGCTCGTCCTTTTTGGCGTGTGCGCGACAGCGCGACCAGTTGCTTTGACCTAACAATTGGTATCAGAGCCACGTGCTCTGTAGAGAAGCTTAACCGATTAGAGTTAAAGATCCTTGTTATCTTAGCAACCAAAATCATTTTTTTTAAAATGTTTGATTTTAAATTTGAAAAACCTCATGTCTTTGAATTTATTTTCACAAAAATTCAAACTGGAATTGTTTTTATAAGACGTTAACTTTGTTATGTGTAATGTTTTTCTTTATACTCTTTTCCCTTCTAAACCAAAATTCATTTGGACTGATTTTGTTAAGATGCTTTTTTCTTTTAACATTAGAAAAATGTTTTTAAGAAATTTGTCTTTTAAAATTGTTGTTTTTGACAAACCCAAAAGGTGTTAAAATATTTTATTTCTGTTCAATGCTATTTATGTTACCAAAAATGCTTCTTTGTGTAAAAGTATATCCTTGAATTAGAAGATGCAGATCATAGATAGAAGTTTGATTATAAAAATATCATCAAGAGGAAGAACACAACATAATTAGTGGCTCTTCGTCTCAAGAAGCCTGTGAGATGAGAAGATATGGATGAAGAAGAAATTTTCATGAAGGATCTAACTCAAGAAGAACTTTTGGAGTTGAGTTTATTAAACTTGAGAAGCTACATCGGAAGTTACTTGATCATATTCCCTGTTGAAAAGTTCAGAACAACATGACTGCTGAAAAATTAAATGAATCAAACTCGGTGATATCTACTCCTTATCTCTTGTTGTTGTTTAACTTGTGATTATTTATTTTACACATTTTTTTTTTGTGTGTGTGCTAAAGTGCATTCATTCTAAAATAAGATAATGATTTTAATTTTCATTAATCTAAACTCGCATTTACTTATCCCTCGCATGAATTTGAATATTCTCATAAAATGTTTGTTATACATGTTAAAATGATTCAACTTGCATACTTGGAAGAAATATATTGATAAAAGATTCTTTCCACTTGAAGTTATCAAATGTGTGCCTTAAATATTTCTTGTGCTTCAACTTATGTTGAAATGGTATCAATCTAAAATGAAATGCTTTTATGAGTTGAAATCATAATAGTCCAATGCATAAGAGATTCTTTTTGTCATCATTATAATTATTGAAAGATTGAATGATTGAAAATGCTTGCATTGTTATGCTTGAAAATTATATATTGCTAATCTGAGTATTAGAGAAGTTTTTTCAAGTTTTGTATACAGCAATTGAAAAACAAAGAAAGTATGGACAAAAGGAGATGAATGGAGAAAAATGTTGAGTACCCTTCTAGACCACTTCCAAGCACCATTCTTAGAAGATACTGAGAAGACTATCACGGATGCAAAGTTGGTTGATAAATGGACATTGAAGAATATATTCATGGCACTAATGTTAAAATCAAAGAAATGAAGTGGAAGAACAAAGGCTAAAGCTGAAATTTTCCAAGAGCATGTGATCAAAAGGAAAGCTCAATGATTCATCTCAATTATGGAGCATCACACCTCACAAACTTGAATAAGTATCTCTATCCCAATATTATTGTAATGTCTAATTATCCTGGATAGTATGATGTTTAATGTTCAAACATGTTGCTTTCATAAGTTGTGACTGCATATATGATATCATTGTCTTTTTACATGCTTTTGGATGTGAATGTTTTATTCTGAATACCGAGATAATCTTGGAAAGTTTGATTCTAAGGTAGATAAAGGTATTTTAGTAGGATATTCTGAAAAGTCTAAGGCTTTTACAAGATATACAATTCAAGAACTTGTATTATTGAAGAATCTGTTCATGTTAAATTCAATGATGGTTTAAAGACTGATAAAGAACTACTCGGATCTAGAAGATGATCTTGCAGGGTCTTGATATAAACAAGACAGAAAGTCAACAACCCGATCTATCCAAAACAGAACCTGTGCTTGAGGCTGAAAGACAAGTAGAGCAGGGCGAGTCAACGACAAGTCAAGATCTTCATGATGATCTCAAAAGGGATTGGAAGTTCAACACTCATCATCCTAAGGATCTTATTATTGGAAATCCTTCTGAAGGAGCAAGAACCAGATCCACATTAAGAGAATCAAGCAATGTGGCCTTTATTTCAGATTTGGAGCCTAAACGCATTGAAGATGCCCTTGAGGATGAAAACTGGATTCTTGCTATGCAAGAAGAACTTAACCAGTTCACAAGAAAAGATGTCTGGACTCTTGTCTCTAAGCCTAAAAACAAGTCGATTATTGGAACAAGATGGGTCTTCAGAAACAAATTGGATGAAGATGGTAAAGTTGTCAGAAATAAGGCAAGGTTAGTAGCTCAAGGCTATAACCAATAAGAAGGTATTGATTATACTGAAACCTTTGCACCTGTAGCTAGAATAGAAGCCATACGCATTTTAATGTCATATGTTGCACAACACCTTATTACCCTGTTTCAAATGGATGTAAAAAGTGCTTTTCTAAATGGTATAATTGAAGAAGAAGTGTATGTTAAGCAACCCCCTGGTTTTGAGGATACTGATAAACCAGATCACGTTTTCAAACTTAAAAAGGCATTACATGGTTTGAAACAAGCACCTAGAGCATGGTATGATAGACTCAGTTCTTTTCTCATGCATAATGGTTTTACTAGAGGACAAGTAGACACTACTCTGTTCAAAAAATGCTTTAAAGAGAACTTTATTATAGTTCAAATATATGTTGATGATATTATTTTTGGAGCAACTAATGAAAAGCTATGCAAGGAATTTTCAAATCTAATGCAAGCTGAATTTGAGATGAGCATGATGGGAGAATTGAAGTTCTTCCTTGGATTACAAATCAAGCAAACAAGTGATGGAATTTACATTCATCAACAAAAATATACCAAGGAGATACTCAAGAAATACAAAATGGAAAATGAAAAGCTCATGAAAACCCTTATGCAACCCAATGCAAAACTAAGCAAAGATGATGAAGGTAAAAAGGTAGATCAAACTGCCTACAGAGGTATGATTGGCTCTCTACTGTACTTAACTTCAAACAGACCTGACATTCAATTAAGTGTCTGTATGTGTGCTAGATTCGAATCTGATCCTAGAGAATCTCATCTTAAGGCCGTTAAAAGAATATTTAGATATTTGTTTGGAACTACTAATCTTGGTTTCTTTGTATTTCGAGATCAAAAGAATACAGATTAGTGGGATATTATGATGCTGACTTTGATGGAGACAGAATAGAAAGAAAAAGCACAAGTGTAGGATGTCACTACATTAGAGCAAGTTTAGACTCATGGTAAAGCAAGAGGCAAACAACCATTGACACTGTCTCTGCTGAAGGGAATACATCTCTGCTGCTAGTTGCTGCTCTCAACTCTTATGGGTAAAACATCAACTTGAGGATTACTCTATTTATGAACATAACATATCTGTATGGTGTGATAATTCTAGTGCTATATGCTTAACTAAAAATCCAATTCAGAATTCTAAGGCTAAGCATATTGAAATCAAACATCATTTTATTAGGGATTATGTTCAGAAAGGCATCTTTGATATTAAGTTTATTAAAATTGAAAATCAATAGGCTGATATTTTCACTAAACCCCTCGCAGAAGAAAGGTTTTTATTTATTAGAGATAATCTAAACATGCATTGCATTGTTGAATGACATGTATGAATGTTAACCTGTCTATGCTAAATCTGTCATTACTCCTATATACATGTTCTTTTAACTAAGCATTAGTTCAGGGGGAGTAATGATACAATAGTTTAAGTGGAGTATGTCTACTATGCTTGCTGCATTACTATGATCTTCTTAACATGTTATCTTGCCCTTAACATATCTCATAAATAAAACTTGATAACCCTTTTTGATGTTGACAAAAGGGGGAGAATAAGAGAAATTGAGATTAGTGATAGAAATGTGTTATAGGAGAATGGGAGAATGAATATGATATGACCTGTTCGCTTAAGAAAATTTCAACCTGTCTATATATGCTATTTTCTTTGTTGATATTTTGAGGTTCATTAAATCATCTCAATGTTTGTCATCATTAAAAAGGGGGAGATTGTTAAGTCTCTAAAATGTTTGATGTGCATTTCTCTAAGTTTTGATGAGAACTAAACATTGGTTAATGATTTAATTAACCTTCATATTGGTTGCTAACCTGTCTATCAAGTGTGCAGATTAAATGAGAGAATCATCCGTCCAAACACAAGTGATTGAAACAAACGTCCAACACTGTAGTGATTGAAGCGCACGTCCAAAACGCAAGAGATAGAAACTTGCGTCCACTGAAGTAAAATCCAGCATCCACTAAAGTGATGAAAGCCAGCGTCTACTTAAAGTATCAGAATGGCTCGTCCAACGGCATGGAAGATGGAGCTCGTCTACTAAAGTAACAGAGGAGCTCATCTACTAAATGTAACAGAGGCCCTCGTCTACTAAAGTAACAGAGGAGCTCGTCTACTAAAGTAACAGAGGCTTTCGTCCAATAAAGTAACAGAGGCTCTCGTCCACTAAAAGTATCAGAGGCTCTCGTGCACTAAAGGTGAAAGCACTCGTCCACACTAGTCTTTGGACTTGCTGAGTCCTTAATATGGAGCTTGTCTACTAGCCGAATGAAAACTCAAATTGCTAGATAGACATGGCTATTTTCAAGATGAAAGCACTTATCTTATAGACGCGAATTCTATAAAGATTATCAGAATCGTATTTCAAGAACCAGAAAGAGACTTGAAGCCTTTTCTCCTACTCAGTTTCACGATTATCAAGAAAAGTCAGAAGTTACTCTCTCAAGCAACCTTGGATAATCGTAACCAAAGACCATTTGAAGAATGCTTCCAACATGCTTTATTCCCTAGTACCTCCGGGTCCTTACGAAAAGGGAAGTGTACTCAAAAAGTACAAAAAGCTCTGCACAACTCGATATGGCTGTATCACGATGCATAAAGCCATGATCCTTCATGTTAGAGTACAAACAATGTTCCTATTACATTAATGGCAGCCCCGGAAGCGACTCTATTGCATTTAATGAAGTTCTGCTTGAAGCCAACATCTGAGGGAATGTCTCTAACGGATCCTAAATGCTTAAAGACTATAAATACATAAGTCATTGAAGATGAAGATGTGAGAGTTACTGGAGCTACTACTTCTGCTACACTTGATGAAAAATGAGAGGATCGCCATCTTCATCTCAACAGAAATTATCCTCAATGTAAACATTCTATATTCACTCAAGTGAGTGTTATGAGAGATTTCTTTTATCAGTTTTGAAGTGCTTAAAAATACATCCACTCTTGTGAGTGTAGGAAGAACTCATCTCTGTACTTCATTGTAAAATCACTCCATGAGTGTTGTGAGGTTTTCTCTATGTAACCTTCATCAAAATCCAGTGAGCCTGGAGAGGCTAGGTGAAATAATACTTGCAACAGCCTGAAGAGGTTGGTTAAGAACAATACTCAATGAGCCTGGAGAGGCTAGGTGTGCAAATAATACTTGCAACAGTCTGGAGAGGTTGGTTAGGAACAATACTCAATGAGCTTGGAGAGGCTAGGTGTGAAAAGACTACTCATTGTAATTATCTGATGTGATAGTGGAGAAAAACTCAGCTACTGTTGGGGACTGGATGTAGCTCATCGTTTATATGAGTGCACCAGGATAAATCTTGTTGTTTATTTTCTCTCTACCCTTATCTCCTTATCTTTGTTGTTTTATGTATTTTCAACAAAGTTTTCTTATTGATTTTAAGCTTTATGTTCTAATCTATTTTCAAATGTTTTTATCTGCTAGATGTTGTCTAACAGGTTAATGTTTAGTCTAAGATAATTAGACAAGCTAGTGAAATGCTTTATCTTCCTTATTTCCAAATTGGTTAAAAATATGTTATTAGTTTTGTTAGATGGTTTTTAAATTATCTTCTTCTATCCATCTACACTCTCTTTATTTGAAAAACTCTTATTTATGTTTTGTTGTTTAGTAAAAGTTTTAAATTTCTATTATCACCCAATTCAACCCCCCTCTTGTGTGATGGTTGCTTTGACCTAACAGAGGTTACCCTGATCAACTAACATACGATGCAAATACCTAATATATTGAAAAAACATGTTAATTATCATAGTATTTAAAATTTAATTACTTAACTTATAAATAAAATGTACTTACGTGCACCATAACGATAGGTGTGCAGAACTAGCCATTTCTTTATCAAGTACAATCTCCATAAGTTCCTTCTTTGGGATATACAGTTCGTCACCTGGACTGGCATCATGTTCCAACCTTACCAAAGCTGCGTCATTCTCCATGGTCACAACCTGTATAGCCAGAAGTTTAAAAACATCACTAGGTACCACTTTGTCGATCCCCTAAACAACAAAGATATATATTAGTAATCACAGATAAGTTATTTCATTCGTAATTAATTAAATGGTCAAATGAATACCTTGGCAGGAGCAGACATCTTTGGTCTTCTTGGATCCGACCTTTTAGCCAGAATATCATTTCCAACATCCTATAACAAATAAAAATAAAGCATTATCTTTAAACAATAATAAATAATTTCAACTATGAATATAGAAAAACACAACTAACTGAATACCTCAGATGCAACAAGAAAGTCGACCGGTCTTCTTGGCCAAGGGATGAAGTTACCGGGGGCCTGACCCACTGTTTGAACCTCCTCAGTGGGCACTGGGACTCGAGCATCAACATCTCGAATAATCTCAACAATGACCCTCACCTGATCATCCGGTAATAAACGATGGTGTATGGTATTACCGAAGTTACTATGTGCCCTACCCAATGCCACTAAGCGGCGATCATGATGATCATCAACATACAGCTCACACCTATCAGGGTCGTCGTCACCATCATCATCACCATCATCATCATTTTCAGGCTGATGAGGAGGATCACATGATCCCTTAGTGCTCACATGGACAGAGGGTTGGACACCGGCTGTCATCTGCTGGGACATAGAAGTCAATATTGCTAGCTGCTGGGCAAACTGCTCGGCCATCTCCTGTCTAAGCTCAGTTGCAATCTCATGTTTTAGCCGTGCTCTATCTGTATCAACATCCCTGTGGCATTGGTGTGAAGATGAACCATGGTATTGGCGAATGCCGACTCCCCATCCAACACCAATGACATGGCCCGGGTGGTCTGGTTTACCAATGGCAGCAGCTAAGATATCATCGCGTCCTCTAGGGACGAAGGTTCCTTGGGTTACCTGCTCGTCCAAGGCATCCTATAAGATATAAAATATCAGGTCACATTACAATTCGGTAACAATCTTAAAATGACAATTACAATTCAAACTATACTTACAATTTTCTCAGCTACTTGGCGGGCCTCCTCAGATGTATATTGTCCCGTTTTTCTTTGTTGGGCCCTCTTCCATTTACGATGGCGTGGGGGTGGAGGTGGATCAACAACTTCTGGACGATTTTCATCGTTAGGATCCGCCTGAGATGCTGCTTCCTTAAGTGATTTCTTTTCCTCTTCCACCATTATCTGACCAAGTTTTTTATATCCCCCACGAGACATGACATGGGGGTAGACATTCTTGCTTTCGTTTTTCTGCCCCTTTTTCCTCTTATCCTGTTATAAATAGAAGACAATTAAATTACATAAGTAAATAAAATTAATGAAATTACATAAATTTAGAGACAAATCAAATAAGTTAACCTGAAAGCTGGGATCATGTTGGCTCTGAACAAAACGATCCCACGTCGCCTGGTCAAGAAACGGGTACACCTCAAGTGGGTTCTTTTCACATGTTGGATTGAATACATAGTATCTGCCCAGGTCGACCTTAAAAGCCCTCCAATGCTCACCAGCATACTTTTTAAAACGCTTCTTCATATCCGTCGTATCCGGTATGTCAAAGGTGAGCTACATTAACACCAAAAGAATCAACAAATTACTGTATGATATTAATAAGATTAAAATAAAGTAGATACAGACAAACACAGGACGTAAAAGTATAGATACCAGAATACTCTCCCATATCTGATCCTTCATGTCCGCCGGTACATCTTTCCAATTATCAATAAGTATACTAGGCCTGCTTCTAGTAAGGGTCGCCACAAAACTGTTAAACTGCTCTGCCATTGGCCCAATAGGATTGAGGTTATTATCAAAGTCTATTCTTATCCTTTGATTTGAACCACGGTTGGCAGTCAAATTCCTCATTCGTGTGGCACGTATACCCTTTCTACCCGTAGACGGGGTCTCTGACCTGCTGTACGAATGAGGGATATCCTCAGGATCAACCATGTATACCTGTTTAAACAAAAAAAAAACTTGTTAGTATGTCAGGATAAATATCAAACATAACATAAATATCGATCAACATACGTAAATATAACTTATAAATATCAACGTAAACATATAATATGACTTTAAACATAACTCAAACTAAACTTACATTATGGTCAATTAGTAAAGTTCACCCATAACCCTTCTTGGTGATCATTACGAGTAGCATGTACATCATCCACTTCATTTTCCTCATTGAAGTTAGGAACCCGTGTTCGAAGAAGAAGGAGTATTCAAAATATCAAGAGTTGAATATTGATTTCCCTCACTACCATTATACATGTTTTTTCCCTAGAGAACCACTGACCACCTTTTGTTAGAAGGATCATGGATATAAAACACTTGTTTTGCTTGGGATGCCATGATGAAAGGCACTTCTTTATTACCTACCTTATTAAGGTCCACCAATTTGAATCCTAACTCATCGGTTTGCACATCATTGTTCTTTACGACCCACTAACATTTAAAAACAGGTACTCTAAACTTCGTGTAATCAACCTCACATATCTCTTCAATGATTCCAAAGTATGAAATGGATGCCATAACAAGGTTTTTATCTTTCTAACTAAAGAAATGCATGGACTCAGCGACGACCATAACCCCACTATTTTGCATAGTACTTTTATCATCCTGGGACTTTGTATAGAAGGAAAACTTATTGATATCGTACCCACTCCAGCATATGAGATCAAAGTTAGGCCCCTGTGCTAGCCATTTTAATGTATCAGAAGCAATACCATCCTTTGCAATTTTTTCTTTAAACCAGTTCAAGAAAGTCTTCTTATGCTTGTTCAAACACCATTTTCATTCATTCTAGGGTAAGTTTCATTGATGATGCTTTTGTGCTCACATATGTATGGTTCAACCTCATCAGTGTTATTCAATATATACAAATGTGCTTGAAGCATTTTCTCTCGATCCATGCTCTTAACAGTGATACCTCGTGTACCCTTACCATCATATCTTCCTTCGTGACGAGACTTCGGAAGCCCTACAGGTTCCGCTTCTTACATATAGTCTGTACAAAACTCAATAACTTATTCTGCAGCATACCTTTCAACAATAGATGCTTCGCGACGGTGTGGATTCTTCATATATCCTTTCAAGATCTTCATGTATCACTCAACCGGGTACATCCACCTTAAATAAACGGGGCCGCACAATCTAATCTCCCTCACTAGATGAACAATCAAATGAACCATGATGTCAAAAAATGAAGGTGGAAAATACATCTCCAATTGGCACAAGATAATGGCTGCCTCATTTTCCAAGTCATCCAACTTTTTAGTGTCAATGACCTTACTACATATAGCATTGAAGAATAAGCATAACCTAGTAATGGCATGTCTGACTTTTTTAGGCAAGATGTCACGAATGGCCACCGGTAGTAGTTGTTGCATCAAGACATGACAATCATGAGACTTTAAGCCAACTAATTTGAGATCTTTCATTGAGACAAGTCTTTTGATATTTGAAGAGTAACCCTGTGGCACTTTGACTCCCGTAGACATTCACAGAAACTTCTTTTCTCTTTTTTTTGCTAAAGTATGACATGCTGGGGGCAAATAAGTCTTCTTATCCCCCACTTTATGTGGAGCTAACTTTTCTCGTATACCCATCGCAACTAGATCCGGACGAGCATTCACACCATCCTTTGTCTTGTCTTGAATGTTGAGAAGCGTTCCGATTAAACCGTCACACACATTTTTCTCCACATGCATCACATCAATACAATGTCTTACATCAAGCTTGCACCAGTATGGAAGATCAAAGAAGATCGACCTCTTCTTCCATATTTTCTTCTATGTAGCCTTCTTCTGGGTCTTCCCATAGATAACATTAGTGTTGTTCACCCTTTCATAAACTTGATCTCCAGTCAAGGCCACTGGAGCAAGTTCATTCTCCGGAAGTCCATTGAAAGCTTTTCTCAATCTACGATAAGGATGATTACGTCGGAGAAATCTCCGATGCCCAAGGTAAAATGTCTTCCTTCCATGTTGCAGTTGATGGTAACATGTGCCTTCTTCACATATTGTAGATGCTTTATGCCCCTTAACACTATACCCACATAGGTTCCCGTATGCTGGAAAGTCATTGATGGTGGAAAATAACATGGCACGCAATCTGAATGTTTCACCGCAATACCCGTCGATCACATCAACGCCTTCATCCCACAACATTCTCAAGTCTTCAATCAAGGGACTCAGATAAACATCAATATCATTTCATGGCTATTTAGGACCCGAAATCATCATACTTAACATAATGTATTTGCGCTTCATGCACAACCAATGAGACAGGTTGTAAATTACCAGGAGAACAGGCCATGAACTATGAATACTACTTAAGTTTCCATATGGATTCATTCCATCGGTAGCAAGTCCAAGCCTGAGGTTTCTGGGGTCATTGCCGAAATCCGGAAACAAACTATCAATTCTCTTCCATTGCAAAGAATCGGCCGGATGGCGAAGCTGTCCATCACACTTCCTCTCATCTGCATGCCATCTAATGTTCTTTGCGTCATTTACATTAGTAAACAATCGCTTGAACCGCAGAATCATGGGAAGATACCATAACACCTTCGTAGGAGGACCTTTGGTGACAACATCACAACTAGAATCACCATCCTTCACTTTGTAGCGTGATACCCCACACCTGGGGCACTCGTGCATCTCTTCAAACTCTTTCATGTACAATATGCAATCATTGGGGAAAGCGTGTATTTTCTTATACTCCATACCCATCGGACACAATATCTTCTTCGCCTCATAGTTTCGAGATGGCAATGTGTTATCTTCTGGAAGCAAGTCTTTCAACAACTCAAGCAATTCGGTAAAGCTTTTATCGCTCCACCCATTTCTCGCCTTCACATTGAACAATCTTAACACCGCTGACAACCGTGTGAAATTAGTGCACCCCGGATACAAAGCCACTTCCGCATCACTGCATAAAGTATCATACACATGTGCGCGCCGAAAAGACTCTTGCCCAACATCACGGATCATGTCCTCTAGTCCATCGTCCATTTCCACGTCATCAACTTCCTCTCTATCTGACACCCTTGGCCTGTCTAACGATTAACCATGACATATCCATGTTGTATAACTCTTGCAAATCCCCTCACAAATAAGATGATCACGTATCTCCTCAGCTTCTAGTCGTCTCTCATTCAAACAGTTAACACAAGGACAATAAAACCTTCCGTTACCACTATCAGGAGCATTTGTTTTTGCAAACTGTAGAAAATCTTCCACTCCATTCGCATACTCATCACTTGTCTGTCTAGCATTCATCCAACCGCGATCCATGACTAAACCAATAACTACGTACCTAGTCCAACAAATTCATCAACCACTTCTTATGACGGTATGGCCCTATCCCATTTGAGAAGAAACTTTTTCAACATTCGGTTAACAGTTAGTCCTTAACTCTCATGCTCATACTCGACGAAAATTTTGGAAGCATTTCCTCTTGGCCTCCGACGTACACAACTTGAACGCGATGACATCCACCACGATAAAGTATGCACTTGGAGAACGAAAGGAAATGTATCAATCCGAAATTTCATCAAGTATATAACATTAGAATCAATGAAAAGCTATTTTAACTGAATGAAGAAAAAGTTTCTTCCCAAACTGTCCAACTTTGGACAATTCAAGATCCAATACAATGAGCGGTACATTAAGCATGTACACGTGTGCTCATTAGTATTGTATCTCAAACGAGAAACTAAGGTTTTACTAATTAATTAACCTTAATAAAAATAATACAACACTCCAATCCCCAAGTACAATGCAAACAGAAACCAAATGAGAAAAATGGAGAGGAGAAAGCTTACCGGATGTGGGAAGACCACTCAGCCGGAAACCGTAATGAATAATGAATATTCTGCTTAATATTCTGCTCGAAACTTGTACCGTAATATATAGTTTCAATAACAGCAAGTGTACCTATAAGAAATGGTTTCAATAACAATTATGTAGCTTGATCAGTATAGAAGCATAAATACGTAAGAACTATGATGATAGAGATAAAGCACACACATACATATAATAAATAGCCGAGCTTACAATAGAAAATCCAAGTTGATGAACACATATAAGGCTACACGTATACATGATTTAGCGGTAGAATGATAAGTCATGGTACCAAAAAAGAAAGGTAAAGAATCGTAGCACCAAAAAAGAAAGGTAAAGAATCATGGCCCATATGTGGATTGCAAATAAAATCTCAAATTACCATTCAAGTTAAAGAGAGGGGTACGTTGTTAGAAATAAAATAAAAAAACCATTCATGAACCTTTACTTTAATAGCTTAAGCTTTCATAAAAGTTAGCTATAATATGGTATTAGAACCTCTATGACTTATTAGCTTAATGCCCCATCCTTCTCAATAAATTAATGTTGAGTTCAATGTACATGGGTTGCATTTTTCCATGTTTCAAGCCCACTCAACAACTTCAGCTTAATCTAAAAATGGAATGATAATAAATAAAACTTCAAATTACCATTTAAGTGCAAGAGAGGGGTCAATGCCAACCAAGCTATGCTCATAGTTTGATTAAGCATTACTTCAGCTTAATCTAAAAATAAAATGATAGCAAATAAAACTTTAAATTACCATTCAGGTGCAAGAGAGGGGTCAATGTGCCAACCAAGCTATGCTCAAAGTTTGGTTTAGCGTCGAACCCTTGAGGATAAGAAAACCCAAACCCACTGCCTCACGCAGAACAAGCGGAGCAAGCGAGGCTACTGGGTCACGACACGAAGCGGCGGAGCAAGCGGAGGGGCTTGAGGCCGAGGTAAAAGGTAAAAGAGCAAATATTATGAAAGGAAGCTACAGCACAAGCTTTGCTACAACTGAATTACAACCATATCAGAAAAACAGATCAAATTAAAAACAGTACCTATACGCCTCTAATAATAATCAACTGCCACTCACCAGTCACAAGTAGGATATATTAAAACGAATCTTAAAAAGGATATGAAGTATGACAGTAGCTCTTGAAAGTCAAATGAATATATTATCAGGTAGTTCATATGTTCATTATTAAACAACATTATCAAGCCTATCAACAATGTTACATATATCATAAAATGTAACTGCAGTTGAATCATGCATGTATAGAAAATGAGAGTGGACAATGGTTTAGGGACTAACCGTGGGGAACGCAGCGGACGACGACGGTGTTTGAAGCCAGCCGGGTCAACAATGGTACCAAACGACGGAGAAGGGCAGAAATGAACAAGCTTGGGCGTGGAGAAGGACGGAAACAAAGGAGAAGGACGCAAACGACACGCGAGCGACAGGGAGGAGATGGCGCACACAAACGGCGGAGACGGGCAGCCGAACAAGCTTGGGAGTGACGGATGGTTTAGCTTAGGAAGGAATGGCAGCAAAGAGAATGAAATAGAACAAAATAAAGGGCGCGATCGATGACCAGACGTTGGAGGGAATAAAAATAGGGCAAAATAGGGACTCCATTACACATCGGTTGTCCTTTAACCGATGTGGTTATTGTATATTACACATCGGTTCTCTGTAAACCGATGTAGCAAGTCCAAAATTATTTAAAATTTGATTTTTTGTTTTAATTTTTAACATCGGTTATAAAAACCGATGTGATTAATAGCTATTAGACATCGGTTATGTAGTAACCGATGTAGAAAATCCAAAAAGAATTTAAATTCCATTTTTTGTTTTAATTTTTGGATATCGGTTGGTAAAAAAACCGATGTGGAAAATTTTTAACATCGGTTATTATCAAAACCGATGTGAAAGATTTTGTTTTTAATTTCAAAAATATCACCGCCTCGTTTTACACATCGATTTTAAGGAAACGATGTTAAAAGCATATTTTGCACTAGTAAAAAGCATTGCCACTCAACAACAAGAAGCCACAAAATATGACAATCCTGAATTTTGAGCGCTAAGGGCATGTTTGTTTATTTTTCAGTTTTCTATTTTCATTTCTTGATTTCATACATAACTACACAAAAATTATTACAAAATTGTTACTTTATTTTCATTCTATTTCTTATTTCCAAAGATTTGTACATGAAACACTGAAAAACAACTTTTTATTTGTTTTCAATGTTTCTGTGCATAAATCTTTCGAAATAAGAAATATAATGCAAACAAAATAATAATTTTATAATATTTTGTTTTAATTATATTTGAAATCGAGAAATGGAAACAATAAAAAAAAAACCCAAACAAACCAAGTTTGTGCAGTCAGCTGAATGAAATATTAGCACACAAAAAATTTATTTGATTTTATAATTGTTCCCTATTATAGGAGAAAATAAAAAGGCTTAATTGCACTTTTGGTCCTCAAGTATCATGATTGTGCGATTTTGGTCCCTCGAGTTCCAATTGTGATAATTGGGTCTCCCAGATATTTCGGTCCCTCGGGTTTCATGATTGTGCAATTTTGGTCCTCCAGATATCATAATTATGCAATTTTAAATGCAAGAAGCCTATATGGCATACGTGAGACTGATTTGACACTTAGTGAGGTTGGCTTGCCAACTTACATGGCATTCCACTGTGCATTATTGACACCCCACACACTTTAATTGACATATAAGAATGTCATGTAAACTACCAAATTGACCTCACTAAGGGCTCGTTTGGTGGTCAGGATAGGATAGGGGTGGATTGGATAAGAGAGCAGGATAGGAGTAGGATATGATATGAGCAGGATAAGCTGTTATCTTATATATCCGACATTTGGTGTCCATCAAATAACCAACTGGAATGCATTGTAATTTTAGTACGAATTTTAAAATTTTTGTTTTTGTTCTCAATGTTTTCATATTTTATTAGATTTTAGTTTTTTATAATTTTTATTTTTTAAGATTATATAAAAAAAAATTGTCCTTGTGATAAAATTACATATAATATTTTAAAATTTTTTTTTAAAAAAAGCTTAAATTAATTTTTTTATAATTTTAAATATTAATTTTTAGTTTTTACTTTACATATAGTTAAATTATTACAATATTTTTTTATTTATTTTTCAGTTTTTTAAAATAATGTGAAGTAACAAAATTAGCCTTGTGACAAAATAAAAATAATTTTTAAAATTAATTATTAATATTTTTATTATTTTATGTTTTATTATACCTTTTTTGTAACCATATTATATTTTATTATATAAAATATTTTTATACTTTATTATACTATAAATCACCTTATCCTATCCTGTTGAGTTCTAACCCAGCTCCTCCCTCAGGATAGAATTTTAACTAGATGGACAGGATATGATAGGTGACATGATTGGTTTATCCTATTTTGCTGGCTCACCAAACACTAGTTTCAGACAGGATATGATAGCTTATCCTATCATGTCTCTCTTATCTTGACCACCAAACGAGTCCTAAGTGTCAAACCAGTCTCATGTGTGCCACATAGGTTACTAACATTAAAAATTGCACAATTGTGATATCCTGGGGATCAAAATTGCACAATTGTAATAATTGGGGGACCCAATTGGCGCAATTGGAACCCGAGGGACTAACATTGCACAATCGTAATACATGAGGACCCAATTGTCACAATTGGAACCCGAGGGACCAAAATCGCACAATCGTAATATTTGGAGGAGTAAAAGTATATTTAAGCCAAATAAAAATAAAAAACAATTTACAGATTGTTACTGCTTTTCAAATTTGAGTAATTATAGGAGAAAATTCGGCACACCAATGGTGACATCTTGACTATTCACTCCATCTTCACTATTTCGTAGATAATTTACCAATAATGCTAAATGGACACATTTTGGTGGACATCATACGGTACACCGTATGAAGCAACAAAGTCGACTACGGTCTGCATCGCATTGATGGCGGACCGTCCGCACTGTGCGGCACTGTTCATATATGTGTCAATATCTGGTGAACGGGTACAAATATCTGGTGAATTCACCACATATTTGAAGGCATTCACCAGATAATTGAACTACGTTCACCAGATAATCTAAGGCATCCACAACCCAATTTTAGTATAGGCATTCACCACATATTCGAAGGCATTCACCAGATAAGTGAACTACGTTCACCAGATAATCTAAGGCATCCAAAACTTGGTTTTAGTATGGGCATTCACCAGATATTCGAAGGCACTCACCAGATAATTGAACTACGTTCACCAGATAATCTAAGGCATCCAAAACTTGGTTTTAGTATGGGCATTCACCACATATTCGAAGGCATTCACCAGATAATTGAACTACGTTCACCAGATAATCTAAGGCATCCAAAACTTGGTTTTAGTATGGGCATTCACCATATATTCGAAGGCATTCACCAGATAATTGAACTACGTTCACCAGATAATCTAAGGCATCCAAAACTTGGTTTTAGTCTGGGCATTCACCACATATTTGAAGGCATTCACCAGATATTTGTACCCCGTTCACTAGATATTGACACATACTTAATCAAAAAATTTATTTACAAAAAAAATTAAATTTTAAAAAAAAATGTGCTACAGTGCCGCACAATGCAGCTACAGTGCCGCACTGTGCGGCACTGTTCATATGATGTACCGTATGTTATCCCATTTTCTGTGTCAGTTTAGCATAACTGATAATTTACATGAGTCACGACAGTATTTCTCTTCCATTCTAGAGCCTCAATCACGGCACCTGTGTGAAGTATCATTTACTGCTGCAAAATATTTTGAGCAAGCTAATTTTAATGTTAATAGTTTTGTCCAAAAAAAAAACTAAATTTAATAGAACAAGTCATTCCACTATTAGTTGTTTTTTTATTTGTGTGTTACTAATCAGTGTCTTAAGGATATTGATCAAGGATTCCAATTAAAATAAATGTTTATTGAAAAACTAAATAAAACACATTCAAATGTTGAATACACAATTTCCATTAGAAATTTCTTATTTTAGTTTTTTAAACAATGAACTTAAGTCACTAGTTATCATTCACCTTTTCATTTTTATATGATGGAATAGAACTAGTCAGGATTCAGGAATCACGAATATTATAGATTAAATTAAATTCTTTCTGTACCAAGAAAATAAAATCATGTTTATTGGGGATAAAACAAATTAAAACCATAGTTTATAATTTTGATTTAGTTACCCATTATAGTATATTTGCGTTTCAAATGTGCCACATATATTACCATTGTTTTTAATTTAGTACATTCAACAAATATTTAAAATAACAATATCAAAATAAAATAAAAGCAAATAAACAAATAGGAATACATAAGTTTGTTTCAGTTCGTCAAAAAAATAAAGTTTGTTTCAAACCTGCATTGCCCGATAAAAACAAGTAAGCAACATCATCAAACCACCTCTTTGCGAACTCAAGCCATTTATTCGCACTATTTTTTTACGGGGCGTGACTAATCACTGTTTACGGGGCGTGACTTCCACTAACCAAGCATTATTTTAACGCCGGCAAAATCGAACGCAAGAGCAAACCGAGTCAACTCCTAGACTATTTTTTTTATAACTAACTAATTATGCATAAATTCATTATCAATCACATGTACTTAATAGTTAATGAATTATTTGAATATGTATGTGTGGTTAATGGTGAACCCGTTAACTATTCAATACACGTTTCAGACATCTGGTGTCCAAAGCTTAGGTGTTTAAGGTGTGCATATAATTTGTTTATCCTTTGAGACAAAGGAATCAGCTGGACCAAAATAATAACAAAGCCTTTTTTAGTTTTGTCCGCTAGAGAACCTAGCACTGGGCTAAGCTCTACAAGACCCAAGGAAAATTAGAGGAAAAATGAAAATAGGAAAGAAGGCAGATCAATCCCAGAGATTAAGTACCGTTTGTTATAGATTAAAAAATAAGTGATTCTGATATTCAATAATTTAGATATTATTTTTTAGAGATTTTTTAAAAAAAACAAACTATTCCGTGTTTGTTTACAATTATAAAAACCACTTTTTTAAAGGTAAGTAGTGATAAAAAATAATTTTATCCAAAAGCTAATGAAAGTAGCTTCTCATTTTAACCTTAAAAAATGATTTTTTTTTTTTAAAAATCGTTTTTATGAAAAGCTTAAAAAAACATAACTAAACTCATTAAAATTGATTTTTTTATTTAAAAAAATGATTTTATCATCAAATAATCTATAACAAATATCCTCTAACTCCTATACCAAATGAATCACACAACTATTACTACTTGAGCTGCCTCCAACAAAAGTCTCAGTTTTAGCTTTTGGGTCTGGCTTCACAGTTTTATGTGGTAGTTACAAGGCTGTCCAAGCAGCTCAATTTCGGCAGGTGCAGATTTTGTCCCAGTTTAAGTTTATCCGTGGTGCTGCTATGTTTGGTTTCGGCCAACTAGAGCAGAATTTGGGCAGGTGTTGGTGACTTTGTCAGTTTTAGGTTCCTGTAAAGGTTTTCTTCTTGTTTTAAGATGTTACACTTGGGTTAAGGCTGTAAAATTAGAACTGGCTTAGGGGTAGTATTATATTTAAACTGTGCCTTCCTTTGTTGAAATTCTATTATATATGAGTTAGAGTACCCTTGTACTTTTTTTCAATATACCTTTTGCTTGTCAAAAAAAGAAAAAATTGTAACCTTAGGTGGTTCGTGTTATATAATCCCCTTAAAGTTTGTCACTGTCCACCACATGCTTTTTAGTGTTGGTCAATGGTCGGGGCAGACAGAGAGAACGAGAACACAACACTAGCGTATACATAGGGAAAATGGAGAGCATATAGCCTTGACGACAAACACAAACGTGAGACCCACCATTAGTAATCTCTACTCTGTCCATGCAAATTGCCCCAACAATTACGTGCATATTTGTCTTTCGTTCGTTAGTTCATCTACCAGTGCCAGAGTTCCAACTATAAATTAAGGAATAACGAACTCGCTGACAATATTTCAAATACCTCTAACGTTGCAAAGTACTCTAGAGTTTTTACATCAAAAAGTTCACAATTTAAACCCTAGTTCAGATACTACTTTGTACCATTAAGCATTGCCGCTTACCTATCACCAAATAGAAGGTACAACTGTCTAGTCACTGAACTTGTTTTAACAGAGTATAACACAGCAATGCCAGCCACAACACCAGCAACAAGAAATGAAGACTTCCCTAGATGTAAACTGAAAGTAGTGTAAGCCCATATCCATCGAGAAAGAAAATGCAGCCCACAGGTATTTTTGAACTTCATGATTGAAAAATCCTATCAAGGTACATGCAGTATATTCTGTCAGTCCCACGAGAGAATAACAGACAATCTCACAAGTAATTCCTCTCAGATTATTACACAAGCTTCATAGTTTATACAATTATTTATGCAGTTTTCGTTATCTAGGGAAATTTCAGTGCAAACAAGGATAAAAAATTGAGGATAGAACATTTTCCAGAGAAAATGCAATGGAAGAAGCGGATCGGTAGTCAGTGAACCACCCAGTGCAGCTCTTCATACTTATAATTTACCCACGTTGTCAGCAAATGCAACCAAACCGGAACCGAAAGTTTCTAGAGAGAAATCCTGCACATTTTCAGATATTGTCCAAGTTTTATTTAATTCAGAATGTCAGTATGTCACTAATTCAAATATGCTTGTTGAAAAATTTTCTCAAGACACGAGGTATTATTGCAAATCCACGGATCATGTCTGCCAGCCAAAATAATCAAATATGAACATGAAAATAAGTACATGCAGGGAATTAAATTAGAAGTAGTGTTCCATCTGGTTTACCGTTTACCTAAGAGAGGAAAATACAAATTCTAGAAAAACATTTGTGTTTCATATTTTTTATAATAGAAATTATGGACATAGATTAATTATTTTATATCTGTCCGTGGTAGATTGAATGTCAATCAGAGCTATTTGGGCAGTTTCAGTAGCAGATTCTATCAAACCCAGACTGGAGACCAACTCAGTCAAGGCTCTAGGTTATTCGGTCACTGGTTGATTTGCAGGTTTAATAAACTGATATGGGCACGATTGAATTAGTTATAGATACTAAAGATATATGTAGGGAGTGTTTAAAGTTTAAAGCTTAACTATAGCTTATTGGTTATTACCTTAGGTAACTTATGTTGCTGGGCTAGATGATCCACATGGAGCCTCACATTTGATGATGCAGGAATCCAGGCACGGCGGTCAACATCAGAATATACATATGCAACAATGTCAAACAATGTTTTTGCTCCACCTTCAATCGCTTTCAAGATATTAGCTTCTCTACTCCTACGATTCCTGAAAGAGTGAAATGATAACAATCCTCACTGTCTTTGACATAAAATATCAACGTAACTACTAACTGTTAAGGTAAAGGAAGTGATTGATGGTTCATACTTTAGATATCCACACAGCATCTGCTTTGGCCAGATATTTACTCTCCCATGCATTGGTATTAAAGCATGAGGAGAAAGATCCAAAAATTTGTATGTTGTTTCAAAGTATTCCTGTTAATGACAACAAGATTAAGCAAAAGAACATTTAATACACTGGAATTATTAATATTATTTTGTTTTATCAATGGTTGCTTTGCTAAGTGCACTTTAATCTCTTAATTGCATGGAGTGCACTGTTCACTTTAGAGAAACTGAAGCAGCAATGCAGGGTAATCGTTCATAATTGTAGTCTACATAATATAAGAACTAGAACATAGGTATTTCAACATTACAAAGTCTATTAACACTTACTGTCATATTTCCACCAGAGGTTACATCCAAGAGGGCACTTCCATGACTGAAACAAAGTGAATGTTAGCACTTAGCAGAGTGGAGTAGTTAACAAAAAGAAACCTAAGGATGAACAAGGTCTTAGATAATATTGCAACTACCGAAGAACAAAATAGAGGGCCTGGATTATATGACACAAATTTCGGCATGCCAAACTATTTCTTTCTCTAAAACAAATTAGGTAGGTATTCCCTCATTAAATTCTGAGAAGAGGATTTTTGTGGAGGTAAATCAAACAGAACAATACTTCGTCATATCTGTGTTCTCCCTGTATTATCAGTATGTCTTCACTGACTTAGAAAAGAATGCAGGAACAGTTTTATTCTCTTCTATACAGCAAATAAGCAATTGGAATGTTGAAGAAAATTATAGGATTAGGGTTTGGGGAGAAGGAAAGGAGAGGGAGATGGCTAACAAGCATAAACTGATAATATTATTGATAGGTTGAAAAATGTGATACAAAAATCTCGTATTCTCAAAACTTTACCAACTTGGCTAGGCTTTACTATTTTTATTCACACAACAATTAGAAAAAAAATGATGTTATATAAAAAACAGTAGACTACATGTTGAAGTATCTACAATAGTTCCAACTGAGGCATAGTTCCGGATAAGGTATTCAAATGTTTGGAAAGTTTCACAGCCATCCAAATATGCATAAATACATAAACATATATGAAATGAAAATGTGTATGTATATGTGAGACTTAGCTCCTTGCTTAATGTATGAACCATGATATTCTATGGAATCTTACCCCACACAATGATCACCTACGATCAATGAGTATGTATTCCTGTGAAGCAGCGCCATATGACCATCTGTATGTCCCTGAACCAAAGAGAATTTTCATCTTCAGCATAATATAGAATCAGTTTCGTAGAAATCTAATACTCACCATACTATTGACTTGTGTGCAAACTCAGTTGAAAATTCAAGGTTTGATATATGAAAAAATTTGTCAAGGACCAATTCAACATTAAAGCGTTACTTAGAGACATTATGGATGGTTTTAAATTAACAACTTAGTACGCCTTCATGCAAAAGCACTTTGGATTTAGAGCATGGACAAAGCATAGGTGTACTGTTTAAAGAAACTAAAATGCCTTGTTAAGAACGAATTTAACCTAAAAGCTTAAGCTGATAAAATAAGACACGTGAATGGTTTTAATGTACAACTCTTAACAGATTTTTTGTGAAAGTTTATCATCTTACGAGGTAAAGTTAAAATAATGGAGTGGATGCACCATTACTCTGCTCATACATATTAAACAAAATTTTCAAATTTATACAGAACATGGGGTCCAGAAAATTGAAGTTAGTGCACCCCATTAAACACAGTACATCAAAGAAGCTAGACTGAAACATGCTTTATTACTCTATAAAAGAAGGATCATGCCATTTGATAAATACCGGTGCAAAAATAGCTCTCAATCTCTGACCGCCGATGTAAATTTCTTCGTCTCCAGTAACAGAGGTATGGCCAAGTGACCAATCATCTGTAATCAAAGAATATTAGCTTAACTGCTTGGTGAAGTCTTATGTTTGGTAAATCAGGTCAGAACTTAAAATTCTAAAAGAAAATTTAAAAATTAATGTGAAAAAGTACAAGTCATAAAATTAATTCCATTTAATTGAGATGCATTCCAAACATGGAAATTAATCTGCAAATCAATTCAAATCATATTTTTTAAATGTTTGAAAGATGGGAATTAAATTCTAAATCAAATCAGATCAAGTCCATTTTTTAATGATTCCAGACAGTGTTAGGAGAATTCTAATCACCAGGACGTCCATGAAAAAAATTAATATCCATCACCAATTAAAAAAAAGAAAGAAAAACTGCAACCAGATAAATGGACTACTTCCTCACCCTTATCTGGGAATTTCACCTACAACCACAGCAACCAGACCCTTGTTGCATAAAAATACATCAAGCACACCCTATAACATCTCTTGCCAAACAAATATATAGCAATAAAAAGAATTATGATGACTCACAAGTACTGAAGCAGAAGATACCAAAAGTTGGATTTTGCGATTTTAGGGGGACCATTTTAAGATTCATAGCAAAGTCATGATAGAATCTGTTGAGATAAACTATTATTCTTGTTCCTTTTATTTACATTTACTGTTGTACAGCTACCTTGTACTATCATAGACATAGCCCTTACTCCTTAGTATTATAATTATAAATAGAATACTAGAGGGCATCATGTCTCTCTCTCGACAGCCTTGATAAGTCATTTACTCAAAATTGTTGAATTGGAAGGTTTTAGATAGGGAAGGAGGAAAAGAGAGAAACAAATTAACAAATAATAAGACTAATATTGAATCGATGTAGTGATGATGTGATTACAAAAGACAACCCAATAGTCCTATTTATACTAAAAGTAGAATCCTAATCTTAATCAAATAGAGAATCAAATCATAAAATATAAATAAGAAATAAATCATAAGAGATTATCTAGGATACTCTAAGATATGAAAAGATATTATCAATATTTCTCTGATTTTCTAACACTCCCCCTCAAGCTAAAGCTTACTAAGCTTCAAGCTTGTTACATGAAAACAATGTATTTCCCCTCAAATTAAAAAAAAAAAAAAAAAAGAGCTCCACGAAAATAATGGTTGGAAGACAACTCAAGAATGTTGGAGAGACCGGAGAAAGTTGCTGGAAAGATAACTTAGCAAGATAGTTGGAATGATCATCAGCCTGACAGAAATTTCTTTGTAAGCAATCTAACAAAGCAAGGTCCGAACTCCTCAAAACCGCATTTGGAAGCTTCAACAACAATATCGGAGACCCAAATTTATTTAAAATTGAAATTAAGATAGAAAACTACTTCCGGGACTGAGACGAGGCCAGTGCATCTGAGACAAGGGGCCAAGGCTAGTGCATCTGGGAGAAAGACGAGCCAGTGCATCTAGGAAAAAAAGTCGGGCCAGAGCATCTGGGACAATGAGTTGCGCTAGTGTGAGTCATAGCCAACATAAGTCAATCATCGACAGAAATAGAAGTCACGACTAATATGATTCATATGTGGGAAAAGTCACCATCGGAATGATGGTCAGTGAGAACAAAAGTCACCACGAATATGATTCATCCATGGGAAAGGGTTACCACCGGAATGATTGTCAGTGGGAAGAGAAGTCACACTGGTATGCTGGGGAGTCCTTAGGAGTATCTGATGAGGTAGAACTAGCCATGGGTCAGAACACAAATGCAAACAACCGAAATCACAAGTACCTAAACCGTACAGCACACGGGGGCGTTGCTCAAAAGAGGTCCGATGAAGGAGGTGAGCATAGATCCAAAGAGAGCAGGGAACGGCGTGTTCGACGCTGGAAACGTCAGCCGGAACGACGGCCAGACGCGCCGTCACGCGCCGGAGGAAGGTGCACGCATGCGGCTGCCTGCAGATTCGATGAGACGGGCGTGGAGGCGTGTCGGGAGGCGAACGGCGGCGCTGTCAGGACGGTTGGACAGATCGGCCGACGACGAGTATGGTGGTGTGGTCGGCGGACAGATACGACGGTGGATGACAGGACAAGAACGAGGGTCGGAACGACAAAGAACGTGCCGGAAAAGAAGAACAGAACAGAGAAGAGAAAAAAATGGCAGGATTTTGTATGACTGAGAAAATGATAAGATGATCAGAGTTCCTTCATACTTAGTGGAACTCCGCTGTGGAATAGTGACAAGACAGGTCACGGAGGATGGTACCGTTGTCTGGCTCTAGATACCATGTTGAATTGGAAGGTTTTAGATAGGGAAGGAGGAAAAGAGAGAAACAAGTTAACAAATAATAAGACTAATATTGAATCGATATAGTTATGATGTGATTACAAAAGACAACCCAATAGTCCTATTTATACTAAAAGTAGAATCCTAATCTTAATCAAATAGAGAATCAAATCATAAAATATAAATAAGAAATAAATCATAAGAGATTATCTAGGATACTCTAAGATATGAAAAGATATTATCAATATTTCTCTGATTTTCTAACAAAAATCAATATTTTTATGAATTTCATGACTTACAGAAGAATACGTTTTAAGTCAGCATGGATCTATGTAGCTAAGTTTCTAGTTGCAGAAATATTAACACAAAACTAAGGAGGAAACTGTACATGTTTTCAAACTATCTCCAAGAACATTATTGAAGTATAAACAAAAACTAACATTAGAACCTTTGCTTATGCGACGCATGGTATTTTCATGTGCTAACAAAATAGCATCAGGATTGCACTTCTGAATAACAGATAGACCTGCCATAAAAGGTGAAAATATACATGACAATAAAAATAGTATACTCGTGATTTAATTTATAATAACATTTAAAATGTAAGTTTCCAAGTACAAGAGTGTATCCATTATAGACAATAGCTTCTGCCAGAAGAGAGAAAGTGATAATATATGAGGTACGCTTGGGTGCTGAACTAACAAACTGCTTTTTGGTGCTGGCGTAAATTTAGTGCAGAAGTAACAAAGTAAAAACAATTATTTATGATGACAGCCTCACCATTTAACACCTATACTAAAAGCATAATCTACCTTAAAAAGAATACAAGTCACTCTATTTTTAGTAAAGACTTACCGTCCACATGATCACGGTGATGATGAGTGACAAAGACCACTAGTCTTCTTGGCAAAGAAGCAACAATTTTCTTTAGCTGATAATTACCGAGTAACATGTTAAGATTCGATTGAAGAGGAAAACAAATTTCAAGATCAGATAATGCGGAAATTAATCACTATCTGTAGGGGGGAGGAATGGATCCATAGAAGCAAGTAGGAAATAGGAAAAAAATAAAAGAAAACATCAAAAAACATATCTCCATTAATTTCCAAAACAATCACATGACTGGCATTTAAGCTGAAAAAAGTTTAGCAGTTAAATTCAAACAAATGGGACTTCTTTCTGTTGTTTCTGTCAATACTTAATGTCAAATTATATTAAGAAACAGTCAAATCAGCATGATCTAGAGTAAAGGAAGTATAGAAATGAAATGCATCCCTTGAACATGGGATAGATAACAGAAGGATAAAAGATAACTCAAAGGCCACCATGATAACGACTAACTGCACAAGCTTGGACGTTATGTGGAGGTGTACCTCTCCATGGAATTCTGATAGACATCCTGGATCGACTATTAGTGCATCTCCACATGCAATAAAATTATTATCCTCAGAATCATTTGGAATGTTATCAGGTGCAAACACCACCAAGTTTGTTGTGCAAAAAGGCTTTGCCGTCCTACTTCCCATAGGTATAAGTATAACACCGGGAGGGTACTCCTGAAAATGAAAATAAATCTTCGTTTTGCACCAGATTGTTATACACAAAGACTTCTGATACGAATCAGAATTCACACAGCAGAATGAAACAGAAGATGAACAAAAAATGGAAGGAAAACTGTATTATTTCTGGAAATCAGGAAATTACAGTGGAATGGATATTCCTACTGCCATAGAGCTAAGCTCCTACAAATAGCAATGCTCTCTGCCCATATTCACTCACAATGATTTTCCAAGATACCCCCTCACTCTCTTTACGTCCCCTTTATAACAGAAATTGATCACACAATTGGTTCACCCCTCTCTCCCTCTGCCACGTCACATTCTTTCCCTTCCCTTTCCTATTTTTTCCTAACATGACTCTCCACACAGTGGGCTTGGACAGCTGATGTGCTATTTGCCCATTTGGGCCCACATTCTCATTTGGTGTTCTAACAACTTCAAAGAATAAAAACCCAAAAATATCTTCCTCTTTCTCCTTTCCTTGTGCACAAATATCAAACTGCAGCTATAAGCTCTGAATAAATAGTTTAATGTGTAAATATTGCGTTGCTGAAAATTAACAGTATACTTCAAATCATAAAGTTTCAACAACTCAGTCATCTGGAGGAGGTTCTTATCCTTTGAACTTTATTTATAAGCAGTTAAGAAAGAGAGCTAGCACATATGCCAGTGAATACATAGGAGGGCAGTGTAAATCTAGTAAACATACCATATCCAAATTTCAACACTGGGGCATTATCAATGCAATGCCAAGGGAAGTTGATTAATGATTACCCTTTAGATAAAAAGATATGAGGGGGTTTGGAAAATTAATATTCATTACCAGTCTCTGTAAGACTTCCTTTAAGAAGGCCTTTTAGAATCTCAACTAAAAGCAAGTGGCTTATAGGCCAATCGATATTCTTGACCTAATTGTTAAAACCAATGCTTCTCCTATATCACTGCTTCTAGATTCTTTTGTAAAATTGTTATTCCCGATAAATGCCCCACCATGGATTGGAAACAGAAGAAATTCAAGGAACGCGAACCTGGTAGTTTATGGCTGAAGGGACTTTCCACTTTGAAGAGACAGATGAGTCATTTATAAGACCAACAACTACCAATGGTCCAACACGATCGCCATGTGGACTCACTTCCAGAAGCCATTTAAGACAGCTGTGTACGGACATCCATTTACATGAATCTGCATATAGACTTTTATAATTAATCATATTCATTTATATGAATCTGCATACAGATACTGCACGAACAAAAACTCATCAGCCCGAAAATATTTTCAAAAAGACCACCCATTCACTCAATAGAAAGGAAAAGAAACATTGGAATGGCACGTGAACTTGGAAACATTCGTGCCTCTCTCAATGCTACGAGCATCAAATCAAACTGGTCTTCTGCAATGCCAGAGAAGTCAACCACATGTCAGTGGATATGCAAAATATGAAACCCTGGACACATCTCCCAAACTATCTATTCCGATTTGAAGTTATTGGTAGTACTACTCCACAGGGGAAAAGAGATTATATTCTATAACCTGATATCCTCTCTGAGAACTCCTATTGTATTTTGTACAATCCTTGACACAGAATGCGAAAATTATCGCATTATCAGGCAGAAACACACATCATCTTTTCAACGCATACCAAAAGGTGGAACATTTCGTTTTCTTGTTTAGTCTTTGAGTTCTTCCCAACAAGTGAAATGAACATTTTCTTAAACAAATACATCTTGTGAGCAGAGTAACAGATAACTGGTCAGAGATAATCAAACCTTGTGAACACCACCATCTTGGCGCATGCGCACAAATACATCTTGTGAACACACAGTCACACCCCCAAAAAACAGTTTAATTGGTACACCGTCATGTAAAGTTTTAAAGTTTTCTACACGGTCAATCAATTAAAAATTATGATACTAATGACTTTTAAGATTAAAAAAAAAAAAAAGGTCAAATGCATCAAACTTGAATAGCAAGCAAACCTCCCAAGTCATTGTTCACAGCAGCTACCAATTTTCCCTCTATGAAGACTGTGTTAACGGGCAAACCAGGTCCAAACGCAGCTTCCTTCACATACTTAAGGAGCTTCCATTCTCCCCCCTCAATTCCCCCAAACCCTATTTGTTCAAACACCTAATGCAAGACAATTTTACACGAATTTACCATCACCGAAGCATAAAACTTCCAAAATCTCCAGAAATTCAAGAACACTACCTCATTGAGAGCTGAACGGACGTCGAATTCCCTCAAATTGAACTCCTCCAAATGCGAGCCCGCAACTTCCACCGCAAAGTGGGGCTCTGATTCTGCTTGCAGCGGGTTCAATTGCACCGACGGCAAGTCCCAGAGATCGGAATCGACGAAAGAGTCGTATTCTGCGTCGTCGAATTTGGGAGGGCGCGACTGTTTGAGGAGCAGAAACTCGGCGTCGTTTGAAGGATTTTCTATGATCAAAGCGAGTTTGTGAGCTGCCATTGTCGAAGGAACTGTGAATTGGAATGGAAAAGATTGAGTTGAGAAAATATGAACAACGGGGAGGGAGTGGAGTTCCAAGTTCGGACTTGAGAGAAAATGGAAGGAGTGAATTTACTTGTCTGTTCAGTTCACTCAGTTTTGTTTCCGTCCATTATTTTCCCTCTTAACGTTCCAAACAAAGAAAACGGTTTGGTTAGTTGAAACTTCAAGATACTGTACGTGGTGGACTTAAGAACCTTTATGGGCCCTTGGATCGGGTGCAGATTTTGGCGTTTGTTATATGATGCGAGTGAAATTAAAAATACGGGTATTTATATCTAAATCAATCCATAAAACAATTAATAATAGATATAAAAAATTGAAAATAGAACAAAATCAACATTTGTTGGATTTTTCCAGACATTGTTATGTAAAAATCGAACAGATCGGATCGAATTTTAGATCATTTATTTAAAATCGAATCGAACCAAATCAAATGTATAAAAAAATATACATATTTATTTTATTTTTTGTATTAGTGATTTTTTATTTGATATTTTTTCTAATAATAATTATTAATTTGATGTAACATTATTTTCTACTATTACTATTTTTAGTGTTACAAACAAAAATTTGATACTTATTAGCTGATAAAATTTTAATTTTTAGTATTTATATGTTATACCTATTAATTTTAATCACTGATTGACCGCTTGAATTTATAATGTGTATGAAAATTTCTCAAAATTTTGAAACTTATAAATTTTATCCTTATAAAAATTATAAAATAATTCACGCTACATACTTTAAAATTCTAAAGAAAAACACAATACAGATTAGTATAATTTAACAACATCATTTTTTGTTAATTTTAAATGAAGTAATCCTTTTTTATGAGAAAACTACCAAATTTTTTTTAACTTAATTATTTTTTATATATAAAATAATAGAAAGTATATTTGTAGGCCTAAGTAATAAATGTTGGCAAAGTGGGGCCTAAGGCAATAGCCTCGTTGGCTTTGCCATTTCCACGTCCATGATTCAAAATTGACCCAAAAAAAACTAACGTGGAAATAGAATATTATGATCAATTTAAAAAATAAAAAATTTATAAAATTTATATGAAAAATAAAATAAATGTATAGAACTAATATATATATTTTGCCAAATCAATTTCTATGGAATAGTTATGTGGAAAATGCAAATAATTTTGTTTTTTTTCCATATCGAATATTATTACTACAACGTGTCATCGAATGTTGGTTCAATTGGTAAGGATTTAGCTCATATCCCATAAGGACGTGAGTTCGAATCTCACTGTCGATGTGGAGATCTTATTGGTTGGTAATATGTGAGTGTCTTTATAAATGCTCGTTGAGCTGTGAGGCCTGCCCTAACACTGGTGAGCCCCCGGGACCCAACTTAACTAAACTTTTATTGAAGAAAAAAAAAGATTATTACTACAATGTAAATTTATAAATTTTTCTTCTTTTTTTTTACTAAAAAGGATATTAATTCATTCATTCAAATTGGTAAAATATATCGAAAACAACACAAATTAAACATCACTAAAAACCGAAAAGAATGAATCTGCGAACAAACTCACAGCACCCAGATTAATAGCAAAACACAGCAAAATGCCTACAAATGAGACAAATCAAAGTGACCGGAATACCTATACCTCCGGATCCGTAACGTTGACGTCCAAATCTTGATTGAATCTATAATAGATCAAAGCTGATCTGTCAATTTGAACCAAACGAACACCACAACAAGACGGGAAATCAAACGACGCCGCAACAAGACGACGAACAAAACACCGCCGCACGCAGACGACAAAAACATGGAAAAACACGAAAGAAAAACCAGATCTATGTGGAAAAACTAATTATTTAAATAAAATAAGAGAAAAAATGATGTAGATGGGTGATTCCAGGTAAAAAAATGGCAAAAAACCATCCCTTCTGATGGATGAGTAAGAAGGAAAAGAATAGTAGACAGAAAAAATTCTTCTTAAAAATGAAAAATGAATAATCTTTATCAAACCTCAAAAATTAAATAATCTAAAAAATATCCGGAAATTAAACTCTCCCCAATTTTTTGTAAAAAAAAAAAAGAGTTGAAAAAAGACAGCGCCCTATTTGTAAATACAACATTTTATTTTACAATTACAACAGAGAAACGACCTTCACCCGACTCAGAAGGGCAAACGAGTTTCAAAATTGTTTTCATGTAGATTCAAAACCTAATCTCACCCTTTTCCTTTCATTCTCTTAGATTAGATTAGATCCCTAATCCCCACCTCACCACTTTTTGTAATTCCGAGGAAAGGAAAGGAAGCCATGACCACCGATCCAATGACGCTTTGAATCGCGTGTTGATCTGCTCTCGATTTTGAATTATTATTGGTGCAGTTGAGTTGGCTCGATGCATAACTCATGTCTCGATAGTCTCTGAATATTCTTCTATCTTTGTTTGAGCTGGTGAATGGGGATGGGTTCGAAGATAGAAGGACCGTCTACCCCAGCAATTCGACGCGACCCATATGAGGTTTTGTCCGTTTCAAGGGAATCAACCGATCAGGAAATCAAAACCGCTTACAGAAAGCTAGCTCTCAAGTACCTTCCCTTCTTCCACACTCAATTTTATTTCTCTTTAATTTTTCATGTTCTAATTATTTACCTTTTTGCAAATGGAATAATGCTTATTTCCCCAGCTTGTTTTAATCCCACAAGTTTTTAGCTTCTCTCTGTATTTCTTGTGTAAAACTTTTAATATGATATTGTTTACTGATAAGAATGACATTATGAAAATGATGATAATGGACATTTGTGGGACCTATTTACATATCTTTGTATGTAATTGACAGGTATCACCCTGATAAGAATGTGAACAATCCTGAAGCTTCAGAACTATTTAAGGAGGTTGCATATTCTTATAGTATCTTGTCTGACCCAGAGAAGAGAAGGCAATATGACAGTGCAGGATTTGAGGTCTCTTTCTTCCTTTCCTTCTTATATGAATCCATACAAACCTCTTATTCCCACAATATTAAAATGAAAAATATGGTTTCTGGCATTGGAGATATCTAAGTTATTTTGCTGGGCAAACTGATAAGAAATGCATTACCTCACTAGCTGGCTATGTTTTCTCTGGGGAGCATGCCATTTTAGCATCTTAATTTTATGGTGTTTTAAAATTGGACCTGCAAGGATGTCGTATTCATTCAACATGTACATATCTCGGGAGAGAGGAGCTGAGGCATTCATATTGCCTTTCTGCAACTTGGAACGGGAGTGGAGTACAACATATTTACACTTATTACACTTTTTAAACCAAAATTGAATATTTCATGCATGTAGATTTGAAATCTAGGTCATTTGTTTTCAGTGTATAGTTCATGTACCCATGTTATGTTTTTGTTTTCCTAACTTGCCTTCTTTTGGTAGATTATTATCTTTGCCATCAATTCATATATAATGTTTTATTTATCTTCATTATTATGGCACACAAATTATTTAAAATTTAAGTTTCAGCAGCACTCCTTCTAAAAGATGAATGTTTTCTTCTTATATGTATGTGTGTGTATGTGTATTTCTTAAAAGTTTTTCAGATTTTAGTTCATATTCTTCATGATATAGTTCTCCTTTGACGTGTAACATTCTTTAAGCTATTGTGCCAATACATATCAGGCACTTGATGCTGATAGCATGGACATGGAAATTGACTTATCTAATCTTGGGACTGTCAACACAATGTTTGCAGCTTTATTCAGGTGCGAATGTAGTTCATGAACACTTGATTTTCAAAATTATTTATCTTTGCTTTGTTTCTTATTCTATTTGGTTATAGCAAGCTGGGTGTCCCTATCAAGACTACCATTTCAGCTAATGTACTTGAAGAGGCTCTGAATGGCACAGTTACAGTCAGACCCCTTCCGATGGGAACATCAGTCAGTGGAAAGGTTATTACTTCCATCATGATGAAAGAATCAATAAAGTAGTTCCTGGTGGTGTATTTGTTCCACTTACGTCACAAATTGTTGCAGGTAGAGAAGCAATGCGCTCATTTTTTTGGTGTGACAATAAATGAGCAGCAAGCTGAGTCAGGAATTGTAGTAAGAGTTACTTCAACTGCACAAAGCAAATTCAAGGTTTTGATGATGCCTTTATTTCCGTGTCTTTGTCCATCTGTTGCAATTTTACTTCTGGTTAATATGGCATTGGATTGTAAATCGAAGGCTGATTTTTTCAGTTGCTCTACTTTGAACAAGATGCAAATGGTGGCTATGGTTTGGCATTACAGGTAGTATTTGTTCCAGTGATTCGATATTTACTCCCTCCTCCCTCATTGAATTGTTGGTTCACCAAACTAATGGATAATAAATTGAAATGACTATGAACTTGGTATTATTAATGTTTTCATCCATTGTGGTTGTGTCTTTAGAATGTTGGATTATGGAAGTGTTATCCATTAACATATTACTCAATTTCTCTTTCTCCTCTCCCCCTTTCAATCATTGGATGTAATTTAGAAAATAAAGAAAAAATTAAAAAAGTGGGGGCATGAAAGAAGGAATTTATGGTTGCTGCCATTACGCCTTTGGCTTTTTGGTACCTTTGCCTCTCATTTGGACAAAATCAAGTCCCCCAAAGTATCAAAATGTTTTCAAAATGTCTTGCAGCTGGGTTATGTAAAGTAAGTTGTTGCTAAGCTCAAAAGTCAGAGAAACATGTAACATAAACATTAGGAGAGACTGAGAAGCGCTTTGTGTGGTCTGCAACCAGTAACCAGTCATTTGTATGAATTGTGTTAAGATCACTATATGGGTTGTTATTAAGCTATTTGTAATTAATTTATGATTGTATAAATTGCAACTAGTGATTTGTTGTAGTACTAGTGCAATTACAATTGGGTGTGTATTTAGTTAATGTTTTAAGTAACATTTTCCTGTACAGGAAGATAGCGAGAAGACTGGCAAGGTGACATCTGCAGGAATGTATTTCTTACATTTTCAAGTGTACAGAATGGATTCAACTGTGAATGCGGTATGAAAATTATGTTCCTTAGGTTTCTTTTCCTTTGTTGTGAGAGATTTGGAAGGTGTTTATTTTTAGTGCTGTGGTGCAGTTAGCGATGGCCAAGGATCCTGAAGGGGCTTTCTTTAAAAGGTTGGAAGGTCTTCAACCTTGTGAAGTCTCGGAACTAAAGCCTGGCACTCATATATTTGCTGTTTATGGTCTGAATAATTGTTTTTTTGCTTGCTTGGGCTATTCTTCATGCAAACTATTTAAGTTACATTTACACTGTTTTAAGTTGATATTGTTTAGGAGATAACTTCTTTAAGACTGCTAGCTATACGATTGAGGCAGTATGTGCAAAATCATATGAAGATACCACCGAAAAACTTATGGACATTGAGGCTCAAATATTAAGGAAGAGGAATGAGCTACGCCAATTTGAATCAGAATATAGAAAGGTTAGTATTGGCTTTAGTCATTCATGGTTTAAAGTTAGCAGAGGCACTTACAGTGTTGTTTCTCTAATTACTTTCAGGCATTGGCACGCTATCAGGAAGTGACAGATAGATACACAAAAGAAAAACAGTCTGTACGTCTTTTCAACTCGTGCTAAAGTTACAACACAAGTGCATATCTGGAATACACACATTTGCATTGTTTGTACTACTAATTTTACCCACAGCTTAGTTAATAATTAGTTGATGATCATATCTGTTCCATTGAGTTCTGGCAAGTTAGATCAATTACACAGTTTAATCTCTCTGATCGCTTGACTGGACAAAACAGAACCCATAATCTGTAGCAATCAAAATGGATAGCTTAAAAGGGAAAAAGGAAACAACTCAACTGTTGTGCCATGAGATGCTCATCTTCGGTATGGCCTTCAATGTAACATTATTATGTGAACATGACGTACAAAATGTCAGAGAAAGAACTATTTTAAAAAGATAACCTATTAGTTATAAGCCCGAGAATGGTTGAAATCTCTAATGCTCCCCTTCGTACAAGATTTACCTAGGCTTGAAGCATGAACAACGCACATGCAACTCAAACCTTGGGCTGGAAATATAATTTTAATCATAGAGGCTGCAATGCCATGTTAAAGAACCAACACTCCTAAATGCTTAAGAAGCTCTTGGGGTGCAGGCCCAAGAAAGAAAACTTGTGTCTCTAGCCAGATTCGAATTGTCTAGCACTCACTGACAGTTAGTCCCTGACCCCGGAAGACTTGTAGATGCCCACAAATGCAATGAGAAATTAATATTTTGGAGGTTATGCTTCTACATGCTTTCCAATAAAGTTTTCTTTCTGATTGCTTTTCATGTTATGCTACAAGCTCAAACTTCTTTCCTCTAGAGAGAATGTTAATTGTTTTATAGTTTGAACCCCCCTCCTGGCATTATTATTTTTTTTGGTCATCAACTCATCATACGGTAGCTACACTTACCATTATACTAAGATGTAATTTATGTTTGTGACCTTGTTGAGTCTTACTATTGGTGCTACTCAGGTAGATGAGCTTCTGAAACAAAGGGACAGTATTCATTCTTCCTTCACCATTGTCAAGTCAACCAATATAAGTGGGAGTGGAAGTGGTAGTAATTTAAGCAATGGAAGTTCTAGCAAAATTTCTGGTGAAGATTCCAAAGCTGAGAGCCCTGGGGAAGATGGAGGGTCAGATGGCAAGGATAAATCAGGCAAAAAGAAATGGTTCAACCTCAATCTTAAGGGTTCTGATAAGAGGTTGATTTAAAATGCACTTGATTTTGCTGGTCTATATCAATCAGCTTTAGTGTCAGTCATGGCATCAGAATTTGCAGCCTGCGGATGTTTCGCTTGCATTATATGTCTGGAATATTTTCCTTCTTTGCTTGGTTCCACCAAGGTGTAATACTGGTTTGTTAATCTATTCATTGGTATGTGGTGCATTCAAAGGTATATGTCTTTACTGTTTCCAATATTTTTGTCATCCAATGAGACTCATCCAAATTCCCTTGTAGCATCCTGAACATATATAGTTTTGATATTGTAATGATATATTCATTCTTGTAACAGTTTTGTTCTTCCTTGCTCTTTATCATCTAAGACGCCAGCTTCATCGAACAAAATAAATAAATTAATAGACTGGATATTTTTGCATAACACCCCAGCATTGCTCTTTCAACTTTAGTAAGATGACTTACTGTTAATTTTTTTTGGCTAGAAATTGAAGAGTTCTGGTGTAAGCTTGTTTACTCAATTTTTATGAATATTCGTTAATTTGTATGTATAATCACATATCCACGTAGCCTAGAGATTGAATTTGTTTTTGTTTTTTGTGCTTACAGAGATTAAATTCAGTGAAACACTGAAACTTTCGTTACACTTTAGGTTTCGATGGGGCCTAACATAATGTATAAGCCCAACGCTAGAGCTTGGGAATCACCCATTCAATCATATCAGCTTTTGACACACATATCAATCATAATATTACAATTAATAAATTATAAATAAGAGAAATAGAAGGTCACGTGGGTCTTCGTCTTCCCTCCCACTTTGTCAAGGTTGTCATCTCTGTTCTTATGTCCAGAACCTCCCCTTCACATCCATTCTTTCCTAAACGTTCCAGAGAAAGTCACGTGCCTGCATGGTCTTCGTCCCTCCCATTTTGTCAACCTCTTTCTTCTCTGCTCCCTTCCCATGTCCAGAACCTTCCTTCTATTCTCCCCAAAACCTTCTATTCTTTCTCACCCACTTAAATAAAATCAACAATTAAAAAAAATTACAATCTTATCAACTGATGGGACCCACTAAACTCAACTACCCCTCTCTTTCTCCCTTCGCCAGTTCTTTCTACCGAATTATTAACACTAGCTGCGGTGGCTGCCTGAGGAAGTTTGAGAATTTGCAGATTTTTTGGCGAGGAAGTTTCATATCTGTATGTGTGCTTAAACCAAAAGGCACTGAAGGTACCGATTGTCGCAACCGAAAATCACGACCGGATGACTATAAAAATAGATTTTAAAAAAAATAGACTCGTCATCAATTTTATTTAATTTAGGAAAAATTAGAAAATTTTTAAAAAAATTATCTTTGAAATCAAGTTGAGTTCGGAAGTCGGTTACGAATAGGGAAGGTGTTAAGCATCCTACATCGTTCATCCTACAAATGGTGCCTTAATTGTACAAAATAAAAAACTTTTTAATTATTTATTTAACCCAAAAGTTAATTATCGAATAAGAAGATTAGTAATTAATATGTCCTAAATAACATAATTTTTATTATTTTGATTAACTATATTAACAAATTAAAAAGAACACAAAAATAAAGGAAAAATAAATGTTGGCTTGACAGGATGATTGATCACGCTTCTACGTATTCCCTATTGCGATAGGAAACTCAAAACCACGTAGTTCTTGTAAAAAATATTTTGTTTGTTGGTTGTTTTTTTATTTTTTATGAAAAAGGATTTTTTATTTTATTTTAAAAAAGGGTTTTTTTATATATTTCATTTTTTGTTTTTCTTTTATTTTTATCGAAAACTCCTAAGCGATATAGAACATGACAGATACGTTCACATAGCTATCCCGAACCTAAAGAATTGAGTGTGATACTCTCACAAAACAATCCCAAAATAATTATTTTCCAATGTTTCTTTTTATTATATTTTTTACTTTAACTTTCGAATATACAAATGCCCTTTTTAATTATCAGCCCAAACTCATTTTAAATTTGATGAGACCTATCTTGTTTGGGCCAACTAGCATACTTACGGTATCCATCAACAATCCAGCATAAACAAACAAAATAAAATAACAATAATAAAAAAGTAAAAATAAACACACTACCATGTCAGAGATAGGGTTACAATGAGAATAGGTTAACACAATAGAACTCAAGTCCCTTTCCTTCACCTGTTCGTGCGAGACCAGGAGAGAACAGCAGAAGCTGACGGAGCGATGGCAGCACATGCACCAGCGGAGCTTCGTTCTTGGCCGGGATGGCAATGGATCCGGTGCAGGGCGAGCTATCATGGGAGTGGTCTTTGGCGGCGGGAGCAGCGACAGCTTTGACTCGCGACGGTTCTGGCTAAGGATGGCGGTACGATTCGCGGAGTAAGGCGGCGTTGTGGTGAATGGGTCGTTGATGTCGTGCGGATGCACGCGCTCGTGCGATTCCGGCAAGTGTACCGGACTGCCGTCAAGTAATAAAAGATATCGAACCCACAGAGACTGTGTTCTCGAATCGCAATCGGTTTTCGAATCGATTAGATCTGGACTTTGTAAAGGGTTTTGAAATTGGTTTTTGAATTGAAAGATAGATGAGCAGAGAACAATTAAAACAGAAAACAATTGTTTATGGGGTTTTTATCTAAAACGGGTTCCTAGGGATTTGGGTTACCTTTGAGGCTGTTTATGTTGCTAACAGATTTACCTTTGTTGATTACCGAAATTGCCTTGAAGGCGAGTTTATCCTCTGATAGCTTAAGCTCCCTCTCGGGTTACAAAAGCCGTGCCCAATTGACCCGACCCCTACTCTCGTGGTAGTCGATCCCAGATTGGACCCTTTGCGTTCCTTGACAACTCGTTGCTCCTCGAGGGACGGCTTCTAACTCTCGTGATTTCAGTCCCAAGTCTGACTTCTATAGGTCCGACACCCAAGTTCACCGCTAGGTTCCTCCTTGAAATGTCTCGGTCATGCAAACAACCTAAGTTCACCGCTAGGTTCCTCCTTGGATCATTCACATCTCACAAACCAAAGGCTGCCGGGGGCTTTACATGTGAAACACCCTAGAAATCCTAAGTTCACCGCTAGGTTCCTCCTTAGAACGTCCATGTCACGTAAATAAACGGTTGCCGAAATTTATGAGTGATAAACACACTAGAAATCAGATCTAAAACAATTCGTAATTAACAAAGATTTTACATCAAATTAACATTATTTACAAACCTCGGGCAGAGCCCTAGTCCCTAGAAACTAAGCTACTACTCCAGTCTTGCCATGGAGATGACAAGCTGGGTTGACAACATAGTGAAAATCAGAAAAGAGAAGAGAAGAGGAGAAGAGAGATCTAAGCCTAGAGTAGTAGCCCCTAATGTGTTGATCATCCTCTGTTTCTGATGCCTTGGTCCATATTTATAGAAATGGGGAAGTTAGAGTCCCAAACCAACTCAAAATCTGATATATTTCGGTTTCTTCAGGTCCAAGTAATGCGCGTCACGGCCGTGATGGCCATCACGGCCAGGCCGTGACGGTCTCTGCCTCTGCAAATCTGGAAAATTCAATTTCTCGCGACGCGAGCCTTCCTTTCATGGCCCGTGATGAATTTCACGGCTGGGCCGTGATGTGCTCTGACTTGTGGTGGTTTTGGGTCACGGCCGTGATGGCTATCACGGCCAGGCCGTGACAGACTCTGACTTCAGCCTTTCTTCTTTTTCAGTTTTGCTCGATCATGGCCGTGATGGGCATCACGGCTAGGCCGTGATGGGCTCTGTTTGGCTCATTTTCTTTAGTTTTAAAGCTCCATCTTCATCCAAACTTCATCATGGTTGATCTTGAGCAATTTACCCTTGATATCTGCAAAACAACACACGAAAACCGCCTTACCCGTTCCAAAGGAAAATTAACCTAAAATCTAATAAAAATATGCCTAAACTACATGAAAATGCATGCAAAATGATGGACAAAGATGAGGTGGAATCACACTCATCAAATCACCCCAAGCTTAAAACTTTGCTTGTCCTCAAGCAATTACTTAGGCCATAAGATATAAATCATTCAAAGCATGGATAGTGAACCAAGAACCCTAGAAGCTAATCCAAGTAATAGGCATTTTTAATAAGCATTCAAGAGATAATCAAGTTCAAGTCCAATTAGAAGCTTAGGTTCTTCAAGTTCATGTCCTCACTGATTTGGGCACTCATCTCACCTCACTCAAGTGTTTTAGGGTTTATGACAATTCACTCCATTTCCTCAAGTAAAGTATTTTACCATAGGCTTGACTATTAACCAAATCTCTACTTTATTTAAGAAAACACTTAAGAATTAAGAGGTCTTTTCCTTTGGTTGTAATGTGGCCATGGGATTTATCGTTAGGTGGGAAAATCAAAGAAAGGGAATTTTCAAGAAGGCTAGATAGATTATCAAACATTACAAGGTATGACACCTTCTAAAATACCTTTTAAGGGCTTTGATTTACTTTTTCCACCTTTCTTCTTTTTTTTCTTTTTTCTTTTTTCTTTTTTTTTTCTCACTTTCTTTGTCATCCCCTTCTCCATTTTTTTTTCTGTTTATTTCATTTTTATTTGTTTGGAGAAGGGGAGATTTATAGCTCAAGAGAAATATTTTCATCCCATTCTTTTTCCAACTACCAATTACCCTTTTTGTAATACTTTAAAAGGTGCCATACCAAGCATTATTTATCAAATTAATTCATGGTACCAAGAAAAGTATTTTTTTCTTTAGGCTCAAAATTGGGCAACTAAGGGGTAGCATTTATCATTCAAAGCTCGGGAGGCTAGAAAAATACCTAGTGCCTCAATCATTTCCAAAAATGTTTTCAGAAATTTTTAAGTTTTGAAATGGTTTCAAGTCAAGTTCTAGAAAATATAGTCCATGAGGAATTAAATCACTCTTGCACAAGAAATGGGGTAGATTTAGTGAATACCCCTTTTGGCTCAAAATCTTACATTTAGTAGTTCAAAAGTCAGTGAGGTACACAAGTCTAAGGAACCACATGCTAATTATCAACTATCAAATGACTATCTCAAGAAATTTCATTTTTAGCCATATCACAAGAATAATGAAAAATTGGGTTCAAAATTCACTATCTCAATTCATTTGGCTCCAAGTTCTCACAATCGGATGCATGTTCTAAGTGAGGGGAAATCTAGAGAATGTGATCATACCAATCTAAGCCTATGTGAATGCAACATGAATGCAACAATGCAAATGCAAAAATAAATACCCCTACCCCAAGCTTGATTACTTACATTGTGTCCAATGTAAATAATCAAGTCGGAGAGAGGAGAAAAATGGAACAACTTACCGAGTCGGTAGCGGGTGTTGGCTTCACATTCCAGTCAAAACTTGGGTAGAAATTGTATCACGGCCGTGAGGCTCATCACGGCTAGGCCGTGATCGTTTCTGATCCTCAGGAGTTGCCCTGTCACGGCCGTGATCTACATCACGGCTAGGCCGTGATGCTCTCTGATCTTGGCATCCTACTCATCACGCCCGTGATGGTTGTCACGGCTAGGCCGTGATGCTCTCTGTGCTCTTGTTTATTTCATCACGGCCGTGACCACTGTCACGACCAGGGCGTGATGGCCTCTGACTTTATCTTTTTTATTGCTCTTCTTCTCTTTCTCAACCTGAAAACACTAGACAAACTTATTAATGATATTTTTGCCTCTTGATCTTCTCAAATTATTCAAGAGGTTAAATCAAAAACAAAAGGAAAAAGGGAAAGAAAACTTGGGTTGCCTCCCAAGAAGCGCTTATTTATGGTCTTAAGCTTGACCAAACTTCCTTGATCCAACCGGGTCAGTGGGCGTAGAAGTGCAGGAACACTTCTTTTCCAAGGAGCTCCTTCAAATAGCCGTTTCTGCTCATACGGCCGATGAACGCTTCCGCTTTGCTCTTTTCTCTCGAAGCTTCCTAGCCTTCCTTTCTTCCGGCGGAAGTTTTGTTTCCGCATGGACAGCAACTCCAACTTCACCACTGCTGGGTGCATCATTAGCCCTGCAAATCTTTGGGGTTGCTTCCATGCTAAGTTCTTTCTCTACCGCTGGAGTCTTTACATCAATTCTGCACACATGGCTCTCAAAAGGAGGGTTGTTACAAGAGTTAATCAACTGAAAATTTACCCTACCTTCCTCTACATTTAGAGAGAGTTTGCCATTCCTTACATCTATTAATGCTCCAGCGGTTGCCAAGAATGGCCTTCCTAAAATGATGGGGAATTTAGAATTCCCTTTCATGTCCAATACCGGGAAGTCGGTAGGGATGAGAATTTTCCCTACCTTTACAGGGAACATTCTCTAGTATGCCTAGAGGAGTCCTAGTTGAGCCATCCGCAATTTGTAAGGGGAATTTGAATGGTCTCAACTCTTTGCTTCCCAACCTTTCCATGATAGTGAGGGACATCAAGCTCGTGCTAGCCCCTAGGTCACATAAGGCTTGGTCAATTTGCAGTTGTCCGATCGAGCAAGCGATGGAGAAACTACATGGGTCTTTCAGTTTAGTAGGCATTTTAGTCTCTACATCTTCTTGCTTATTCCTGACCAACCTCTGTGGGAAAGGTATCGGGGGTTGGTACGGTGGTGGAGGGACATATTTCGGTTCTGGCTCTTCTTTTTCGCTCGTGTCCTCCTCCGATTCCACCTCCATTTCAGCTACCCCCACCCCAAGCTTGTCATCCCTCAAGTGTATGACATTGCAATGCTCATTGGGATTTGCTTCGGGTTGCCCCGGGAATGCACCCTTAGGTCTCGAGTACGTGCTGGCTTGTTGGGCAATCTGGGTTTCTAGCATCTTGTTATGAGTTGCTAAGTTGTCTACCTTAGATGCTAGATCCTTTATTGCCTCACTCACTGCCCTTCCTTGTTGTCTAAACTCCTCATTCTGTTTTGTCTGAGTTTCGACAAAACTTTCAAATAAAGTCTCGAGTTTAGATCTTTGTACTGAGGGTACCCGGTGTGGTTCTCTTATTACCTTGACCTTCTTGGAACTCATGGTTGAGCGTGTTCTTTGTAGTTGCCGTAGGAGAGGTAAGGGTTGTTCCTTCTTTGGTTGTAGGGATTTGGGGGGCATAGTTGGGCAGCTTCGGGTTCGTATCATAGTAGTTGTTACAAGAGTTCACTTTTTCACCCGGGACCGGGATCCATGTGGGCATCCCATCATGTCATGTCCCTGCATTCCACAAATCTCACAAACAAGGTTAGTAGCACCTAATGCACTCACATTAGCTCTTTCCAGTCGATCAAAACGTTTATTAAGTGAGTCTATCTTTGACATAATAAGATCTGTGCTATTTACCTCAAACTTACCCCCCGAAATCTTGTTCGGGTTATTACCTCTTTCGGATCCCCATTGGTGGTAGTTGGTGGCGACATTCTCGATGATGTTGAATGCCTCAGCGAGAGGCCTATTCATAAATGCTCCACTGGCTGCAGAATCTAGTGACACCTTCGAAGAGTAGTCTAATCCGTTATAGAAGGTGTGCACTATTAACCACCTCTCGAGTCCGTGATGTGGGCACGACTCCAGCAGTCCCTTGTATCGATCCCAAGCTTCCGATAATGATTCTCCGTCTTTCTGGAAGAAGCCAGTGATCTGGGTTCTTATGTAGGCCGTCTTGGATGGAGGGAAGAATTTCTCCAAGAACGCCTGTTCCAGTTGGTCCCAAGTAGTCAAAGTGTTAGCGGGGATTTGCTTAAGCCAGGCTTTCGCCTTTCCAGTGAGAGATGAGGGGAACAGTCTCAAACGCACAACATCGACTGAGGCCCCATTAATCCGGATTGCATCGGTGAACTCTAAAAATGTCTCTATGTGATCGGTCGGGTCCTCCGAAGGCAATCCTCCGAATTGATGTTGCCTAATCATGTTGATTAGCATAGGTGGTATGGTATAGTTCTCCGCCTCAATCTCTGGCCTTGCAATCCCAGTTCGCAAGCCTCTCGCATTTGGGGCTGCGTAGTCCTTCAAAGGCTTTGTATCCGGTTGATTCGCCATGAGTGGAACGGGACTCAACCTTTCTCCCTCTCTTTGTAGTCTTCTTCGTCTGTGGAAGGTCCTCTCGATCTCCGGATCAATCTCACTAAGGCTCCCAAGACTTAGAGATCTTTGCATATAACACAAGAGAGATGGATACAATAGAAGGAAAAGAAATTTTTTTTTTTTTTTATATTTCAGAAATAAAAATCAAACAAAAAGAAAAGGTCCAGAAAAATCAATTCAAAATTTGAATTGAAATTGGAAATGGCACTGTCCCCAACAGCGCCAAAAAACTTGATGTCGTGCGGATGCACGCGCTCGTGCGATTCCGGCAAGTGTACCGGACTGCCGTCAAGTAATAAAAGATATCGAACCCACAGAGACTGTGTTCTCGAATCGCAATCGGTTTTCGAATCGATTAGATCTGGACTTTGTAAAGGGTTTTGAAATTGGTTTTTGAATTGAAAGATAGATGAGCAGAGAACAATTAAAACAGAAAACAATTGTTTATGGGGTTTTTATCTAAAACGGGTTCCTAGGGATTTGGGTTACCTTTGAGGCTGTTTATGTTGCTAACAGATTTACCTTTGTTGATTACCGAAATTGCCTTGAAGGCGAGTTTATCCTCTGATAGCTTAAGCTCCCTCTCGGGTTACAAAAGCCGTGCCCAATTGACCCGACCCCTACTCTCGTGGTAGTCGATCCCAGATTGGACCCTTTGCGTTCCTTGACAACTCGTTGCTCCTCGAGGGACGGCTTCTAACTCTCGTGATTTCAGTCCCAAGTCTGACTTCTATAGGTCCGACACCCAAGTTCACCGCTAGGTTCCTCCTTGAAATGTCTCGGTCATGCAAACAACCTAAGTTCACCGCTAGGTTCCTCCTTGGATCATTCACATCTCACAAACCAGTGGCTGCCGGGCTTTACGTGTGAAACACCCTAGAAATCCTCAGTTCACCGCTAGGTTCCTCCTTAGAACGTCCATGTCACGTAAATAAACGGTTGCCGAAATTTATGAGTGATAAACACACTAGAAATCAGATCTAAAACAATTCGTAATTAACAAAGATTTTACATCAAATTAACATTATTTACAAACCTCGGGCAGAGCCCTAGTCCCTAGAAACTAAGCTACTATTCCAGTCTTGCCATGGAGATGACAAGCTGGGTTGACAACATAGTGAAAATCAGAAAAGAGAAGAGAAGAGGAGAAGAGAGATCTAAGCCTAGAGTAGTAGCCCCTAATGTGTTGATCATCCTCTGTTTCTGATGCCTTGGTCCATATTTATAGAAATGGGGAAGTTAGAGTCCCAAACCAACTCAAAATCTGATCTATTTCGGTTTCTTCAGGTCCAAGTAATGCGCGTCACGGCCGTGATGGCCATCACGGCCAGGCCGTGACGGTCTCTGCCTCTGCAAATCTGGAAAATTCAATTTCTCGCGACGCGAGCCTTCCTTTCATGGCCCGTGATGAATTTCACGGCTGGGCCGTGATGTGCTCTGACTTGTGGTGGTTTTGGGTCACGGCCGTGATGGCTATCACGGCCAGGCCGTGATGCACTCGACTTCAGCCTTTCTTCTTTTTCAGTTTTGCTCGATCATGGCCGTGATGGGCATCACGGCTAGGCCGTGATGGGCTCTGTTTGGCTCATTTTCTTTAGTTTTAAAGCTCCATCTTCATCCAAACTTCATCATGGTTGATCTTGAGCAATTTACCCTTGATATCTGCAAAACAACACACGAAAACCGCCTTACCCGTTCCAAAGGAAAATTAACCTAAAATCTAATAAAAATATGCCTAAACTACATGAAAATGCATGCAAAATGATGGACAAAGATGAGGTGGAATCACACTCATCAGTCGTGCAGGGATGGATCACGATCGGACCTGGGCGTTGTGTACGCGACGGCTCGCGGCTTATAGCGTCGCGAGACACAGACGTTGTTTTGGAAGGCAACAGCGTCACGATGGTCCAAGGTGAAAGGGGTGGCGGCGTGCGGTGGTCACAGTGGCGCCTCCAACTCTCTGTATTTGTTTGTATTTATTTTTATTTTCTCTTGTTGTTCTACTCTTAGTGATTCTGTTTAAAAGACATTTTTGAATTTTTTGTTGTTGCTTCCCTGATCTCACTGTTGTTCAAAAATTTTCTTTAGTTTTGTTCCCCTTATTCTGTAGCCTCTCTTGTGATTTTATAATGCCAAATTCGATCTGATTTTGATCCTAAAAATCTGCAAGGATTAAAATTTCTATCTCTGATTTGAAATAGAATCAAAACTTGTGAGCCTCATCTACAAATATAAGAAAAGGATGGCTGCACGGGTTTGTTGGAGGAGGATGAAGGAAGGAAATGGGTTTGGCTGGTTTGGCCCAATAATGAAAAAAAATAAACCCAAGTGTTTAAGTTAAAAATTAAAATCTTTTTTGTTATTTTTGTCTTTATATATATATGATTTTAGGATAAATAAAAACACACAACAACAAAAAAAATGGCAAAATATATTTTCTTTATATTTTTTATTTTTTCGAATTTTTAGTGAAAACTAAAAGATCCAATCAAAATAGAGTGTTCACACCAATTACCGAAGGACCCCAACCCAGTATGTTACTTGTTTCTCAAACACGCGAAAACCGGACTTCGAAGTAATAGGTCCCTTATCTATAAATCATAGTGATAATGTGAGTCGGGGATGGAGTATTCTCAGTAAATGTGAAGAAGGAGAAAAGATGAAAACAGGAACATGGGGGCTTGGTGATGGTAGAGGCGTCGAAGGGAAGGCCTGAAGCAAGCGGCGGATTCTACAATCCTCCACTTTGAGGTTGGAGTATCCATCCTCCATGAATGTGACCTATTATAACCGCTTTTTTTATTTCACAACCGGTTACTGTTCATCTCTCCTTTTCCCTAATCTTCTCTACATGTAGAGCCGCCCCCATCGTTGAACTCAGCTAAGGTTGCCTCGGGGGTATGGAGGAAGTGAAAGAGGTTTATTAACCTCTTTTGTTGCCATTGAAGGTTTATTAATCTCCACATAATAACAATTTATTTAAAAAAAAGACACCCTGACCCTAGCAATGAGGCACCCAAGAAAAGCTCCAGATCTGATGAATTGATAATTGATAAATTTTATGTAATTGTTTCCTTTAAGATGAATTTGCAAAAGATAATGAAATCTTGTGAGGGGGATGGAACTGGCAAGATTTATTCTTTTTCTTTTCATCTATAGTTGTCATCTCCGCTGAATGAATGTGTTCTGTCGCTGTGATTGGTCTTCAACTCTTCATCGTTTACCACGACCCATTGCAGTAGCCGTCACGCCGAACACAGCACCATCACACCAGCCTGCAGATTCAACATTTCCTCCTCCACCTCGCCGTCTCGTGACCGCCACGCCCCGCCGTCGTGCCATTCATTCACCACCACCACTTGCTGTTGCTGTTTTATCAGTATCATGGTAGTAATGGCAGTACTTGGTGGCCACTAGATCTTCGAACCACGAGAGGAGAAAAAACAAAGTCATCAGATCTGGAGCATGAGTATTGGCCATGGCGTCCCTCCACCTCTGTTGGATATCCAAAGAAGTTGAAAATGCAAAAAAAAAATAAAAATGGAAGGAAACTATCTGAACAAGTTATAGGTAATAGATTTGGACCATTCCTTTTTTTAAGGGCTCCGTCTTCAATCCTCACGCCCGACAAGTGAGGAGCGAAACTCATTTAACCACAACTGTTGATATAATGGTTTTTAAATCGAACGGTCGAGATGGAAGCATGGGTTGCCGGTAATGAAGAAATATGCTACCATGATTGATAATGTGAAGGCCAAATGTATTGCTGGGACTTCAAATTAAGTGATTTTAACGTATAGATAAAGTACATGACATATGAAATGTTGAAGGAGAGAAATGGGTTTTAGGTTTAATTGAAGATTATGGAAAATGCTGATGTGTGAGAATATGCAGTTCTGTTGAGACCTCATAAGTCTGAGACATATTCAATATGTAAATTCGCTAAGTTTTGATGATTGCAAACAGATTAAGTATGGTGATATTGAACGTTATGAAATTACTGATTAGTCTGGTAAGTGTGCAGGAGAATAGACTTGAGGTCATTCGTCTAAAATTTGACTCGTCTACATTTTAGTACAGTGCAGTTTTTAGACTCGTCTAAAAACTCACTCGTCTAAAAACATGGTCAACTCAGAGATAAACAAAGTCAACTTTGAATCAAGGATCTGATCTAGTTGATGACATGGCAAGAATCATAAGTCTCAAGAAGCTTCAATCGATCACCCGTCTAAAAATGACTTGATCACTCATCTAAGTTTTGGCTCATACCGCCCATCTATATTTGGACTGCACAGGCACCCGTCTAATTTTCAAACACTGCTATTCTTGGTAAAGTGTCAGACTGTCAAAAGGAAGTCCAAGTCAACCTTTTTTAAATAAGATGCCTTCATTAAGGATAAAGAAGAAAGAACGTTTGTTTCAAGGTTTTAACGAATAAACACGCAACCTATGTACCACAACAGTCACCTTTTAGCTGTTTTAGTACAAAGTAAAAGTGTTTTCCAGAAATTGAACTGAGTGTTGCACTGAAAGAGGAAAGCTCTCTGTTGCAAGTACAAGAAGCATGTTGCTGCAACTCTGAAACAACAGCTTCCCAGAACAAAGTGTACTCTTGGACTGCCTTGTTAAAACTTAATGTCCCTAAACATTTAATGCTTACACAGAACGACTCTTTGGCATTAATGGCGTTCCACAAGCTCAAATCAAAATAACACATTTTCTGAAGTTGTGCCTAACGGATCAAATTGATTGAGGTCTTTATGTAAACCAAACCATGAAGATGAAGAGTAGAAGTAAGAACAACATTAAGAGCTTTGCGCAAATACTCAAGAAGCATTTACTTTCTTCATTTACTTCTTCATTCCTTCATTGAATACTTCTTAAATCATTTGATATTAATTCGTAGTCTTGCATACTTCATATTTATTTCACTCCCTGAGTGTTATCTGAAAGATTTGCAAGTTGTATTATTTATACAAAGCCTTTACTCCTTACTGTGTTGAGCCTGAAGAGGCTAGGTGAGAAAAAAGAATACTTGTTTGAGTGTTTAGCATGGAGAGGTGATGTCGTGTGAACGCACATGCGATTCCGGCAAGTGTACCAGATTGTCGCCAAGTAATAAAAGATATCGATCCCACAGAGACCGTGATCTCAAATCGCAACTAATTGTCAAATTAGTAAATCTGGACTGTATAAAAAGGATTTGTATTTTGAAAAGGTTTTGAATTTGAATTAAGAGATAAATAAAATAGAAAAAAAAAGTTTTTTTTATGGTTTTTCAGATCTAAATGTATTCCTAGGGATTTAGGTTACCAACAAGATCGTTTACGTTGATAACTCGATTACCCTTGTTAACTATCGAAATTGCCTTGAAGGCGAATTTATCCTCAAATAGCTTAAGCTCCCTCTCGGGTTACAAAAGCCGTGCCCAATTGAACCAACCCCTACTATCGTGGTAGTTGAATTCATATTGGACCTTTGCGTTTCGTGACAATTCGTTGAACCTCAAAGGACGACTTCTAACTCTCGTGATTTCAGTCCTAAGTCTGATTCTATAGAGCCGACACCTAAGTTCACCGCTAGGTTCCTCCTTAGAATGTCTATGACACGCAAACAAGTGGCCGCCGAATGTACGAGTGATTCTAACACTAGAAATCAGATCTAAAACAAAATCGTAATTAACAAAGATATTACATCAAATTAACATCATAAACAAAACTTGGGCATAGCCCCAATCCCTAGAAACTAAGCTACTACTCAAGCCTTGTCATGGTGATGACAAGCTTGGTTAACAACAACATGAAAATAAACTAAGAGAAGAGAAGAAGAGAAGAAGAGAGAGAGTCTGACTTGTGGGGGTGAAAGGTCACGGCAGTGATGGTCATCACGGGGGCCGGGCCGTGACCGGTTCCGACTTCGATCTTTTCTTCCTTTTCAGTTTTGCTCGATCATGGCCGTGATAGACATCACGTTTAGGCCATGATGGTCTCTGTTTGGCTCATTGTCTTCACTTTTCAAGCCCCATCTTCATCCAAACTCCATCATGGTTGATCCTGAGCATTTTACCCTTGATTTCTGCGAGAACAACACCACGAAAATCGCCTTACCCGTTCCAAAGTAAAAATAACCAAAAATCAAATTAAATGTCCCTAAACTACATGAAAATGCATGCAAAATGATAGACAAAGATGAGGTGAAATCACACTCATCAAATCACCCCAAGCTTAAGATTTTTCTTGTCCTAAAGCAATTACCAAGGCCAGAAGATATAAATAATCAGAGCATGGATAGTGAATCAAGAACCCGAGAAACTAATCCAAGTGACAGGCACATTCGAATAAATCCCCAAGAGATAATCAAATTCAAGTCCAATTAGAAGCTTAGGTTCCTTCAAATTCATATTCTCACTGATTCGGGCACTCGTCTCACCTCACTCAAGTGTTTATGAAGAGTATATGACAATTCGCTCAATTTCCTCCGGTAATAAAACACGGTAAGTAAATACTGAGGTCTAACACAAGGAATGGAAGACCAATTTAACTAATTTTAATAAGGAATTTCAAAGCGTTTAACCAAATCAAAGAGAAGTGGTTATGAAGAGAGAGAAAATTTATTCAAAGATTAAATAAAAAACGATTAATTGAAGATTCTAAAATATTGTGATGAGATTTGATTATGACTAAGGCTCTAAGGTCATGAGTTCACCTACCCTATCAAGCAAGTTACCCAAGTGTTTATCTCTTTATCCCTATGTTCAATTTAATTTATTGTCAACCAGGAACCCTCAATTATCCTATTGTCACTTCCAATTTTCAAAAGGAATTATCTACAATTGCAACTCGTCAATTTCCCAATTTATTCAACCCACAACTATATTAATTAAGTTCTTGGTTCCCTATAGCGATTACACCGCTTTCCTATTCTAAAACGAGAATGAATTCGCACAATTGGTATCAAAATTGAGATCTTTCTAGTGATAAAACTAGATGAATCAACGGTTTATCAAAATACCCCAAACTTAAACATTGCTTGTCCCCTAGGGAACACATCGAGGTTTTTAATTTTTATCAGATGAACTCAATTTAGGCTTAGTGCAATTATTCCCATCAAGACTTACCAATAAGACTCTAAGACACTAAAATCATTTTTTATTTTTTTATTTATTTTATTTTATATTGACCAATTATTCAAATGCAACCAATATGATTCAAAATAGAAGAAACAAAAGGAAAAAAGTTGATTTTTAGAAAGATATATTTAGAGGGGTATGTGTATTTTCAAGATATCTCTATGTAATTCTATTATAAGGATATATTTTTGGGGGAAATGGTTAAATAGATGCTACGTTTATACAACATCCGTTGTTTAGGAACATTATAAAAATAGCTAAAATTACCAAGGTTTACAAAACCGGACTGGTCATCGAATCGATGAAGGCCGCGTTCGAGGTTCAATTGTCCAACCCTGGTTGAACCGTGGTTGAACCGGTTATACTTAAATAAGAGTATTCTAATGTTTAAAATAATATTTATAACAATATTAAACAAAAAACAACTAAACAACTACAATTATTAACCACAATTCTTTTTATTTTGAAATTAAACTAAATAAATATAAAGATATATGTTAAAATCATCTTCATAGGGAAAATCAACCGAAAATCTACAACCAGCCCACATATGTTAGAAAACAAAAGAATTGGATTTTGGCTAGGATGATCCAAATCCTTATATACTAATAAATTTCTTTTTTTTAGGAAACCGGTTCCGGCCGGTTCACTATCGGTTATGACCGATTTTGAACCGACTTTCCGATTTTTGCACCGATTTACCACAGGTTCGGTTTTCCCTGCTAACTGGACCGGCCGGCTCGATCCGATTTTTAAAACCTTCAAATTTACTGAAGAAAAAAAAAGGATGGCGTAATTAATTAGAAACAATAGAAGATAAACCAGTAAATGTTGCATTGTTGAATAAGAATTTGTTTGTAAAGCTGGTTAGAAAGCGTGGTGTCTTATCTGCGCACTGTACGCGAAAATCTGGTCAACACAATTGCAGTCTGAATTGTAGTCAGATTCAGTGCTTCAGAGATCATCATTAAATTTGAAATTTGTTGTTTGGGGCGGTTTTGCGGAATGGTCTTGTCAGGCACAGCCACTGTGAACATAACGATATAACATTATCTGGTATGGAGGTTTTATAATTAAAGCAATAAAATAGTAGTACATAAATATGTAGATAATAAGTTTAAATATAGGGTGTGGCTAGGGTTTGAATATATTAATATAGTATCATAAAATGTATGTACATATACTTTTGTTAACTATTGTGTTTAAAATTTTATATTACATACGATGCGATCTCTCACAGATATAATAAAGCCACCATTGACAAGGCTGTAGCATCAGCTGTGAGACTTTCATCACCCTGCCGTTTCCACAACTCACCGAGCAACATCGTGAACAATCTTATACCAGGTAATCAATTTCTGAACAGTAAGCACTTCATTTTCTAAGGTTCCTACTTGAGGCCTCATTGACACATTTTTTTTTCATTTACAAGGGGGTTTTATGGCATCAACTTCCTCTGGTGGAGTGGGTTCACGCTTAAGGCTAGCGTATGTGAACAGAAGGTGCACTACTTGTGGTGCTATCGCCGAGATCAAGGTGTCTAACACCGATAGGAATCCAAACAAACTGTTTTATACATGTAATAGGCAGGCTTGTGGTTTCTTTGCATGGTGTTTACCAATAACAGCAGAGATCTTGAACACAAATGCAGGGGACGATGAGGTTAACAACCGTGATGGTCGACTTTCCAGTATCGGGGAGAGCCTGACGCGGACGAATAGGGAAGTCTGTCACATTCGCGAGCAATTGAAGTGGTTGACAGTGATCATGTTATGGCTGCATATCGTGAATCTTGTGTGTTATGGATTTTTCATCCGAAAGTGATGGAACTTTGGTTAAAATGTAGTGGTAACTATATAAATGTCATGTGTGTAATGTAAGATGGTTTGGAGTTGTAGTTTCAAAGCATGTTGGAACTTAATGGCTTTTCTCTTGCACCCTTCATCTACTTTCTTCGTTCACTAATAGTGGTAGGTTTGACATCATCAACATATCTTGTTCAAAAGGATAATCGTTAATGATTAGATATGGTGGAAATTTCGAAAGATCAGGTATGGGAAAACGAGACTCTAAATCATTATGCTAGCTTTGGTAGCTTCCCGTGCACGATTGCTTTCCACTTACACATGCTGATGCTTTTGCAAAAACTAATAGGACATATTTAATACAATTATGAAGAATAAAATTTATTTTATAATAATGCAAACAATCAAGTAGAGGTTTATTCATTGCACCTGTACATTTGTTGCAATGTCATTAATGGCATCGATGCAACAAAGCCCAAGCAACCCATTTTGGCGGTATATCTGGGCACAAGTTTTGAATTCTAAAATAAATTTGAAATCAACATCATTGCTTGCAGAGGGTTGTCCTTTCAAATTCAATTAAATAATGAGGTGCAGTGTGTTGTGTGTAAACCCACTACTACTACCACAAGATATGGGATATAAGACCATTGAACCAGTGCTAATATCGGCACCCATATTAGCGCATGCAACTATCTAACCTTGTCTCCACCAACATAATTGGTTCATCTTGTCGTATGCAGTCAATGACTTCTGTTCAAGTAATTAATGACGACGAAGCTGGTGACAATGAAGTTGTTACCACTACCACAAGATATGGGATATAAGACCATTGAACCAGTGCTAATATTGGCACCCATATTAGCGCATGCAACTATCTAACCTTGTCTCCACCAACATAATTGGTTCATCTTGTCGTATGCAGTCAATGGCTTCTGTTCAAGTAATTAATGACGACGAAGCTGGTGACAATGAAGTTGTTCAACCACATGCCAATGCATCTCACAGCTACCTCAAATAGGTCAACACAATTACGGTACATTTTTGTGTAATTGGCAATCAACAAATATTATAAATGTTTAGTGTGTCCAGTTGATAACTAATAATATTTATTGCGTTACGTACACATGTTGCTGCACCCGAAGGCTGAGCAAGGAGATGATGTACATTCAGCCAATGGGAAGACAACCACAAACGAAAATATGATAACCAGCTTGGAGGTTAACCCTATGACACTTTTGTAAATTTAAAAAAATTATCTTTGTACTATGTCCTCTACCGTAGAACATTATCTGCTTATTGTTTTGTCCTACATAATCCATTGATGTTGACATAGTTGACTACAGTAAACCATTTAAACAAACAATAGTAGCAAAGATTTATGCACCACGATACAGTAAACCAATTAACGATGTTGATGTGTCATGGTACTTGCCATATATTCCAGAACTTGGACAGCAAGTTAGCGGCTATTTTGGTTGTCATGGACTGTATCCGGAATGCGGTGGTCGATCTGCAGTTGACATTGTGTATGACATCAAGGCCAGATGCATGTGAGGATCACCCGATCAACAACTCAACTCATGCAATGAAATCGGATGTTGAAAACCCTACCCAAATGGGTGACAAAGGGAAACGTCCTGCATGCATGCAACAAACCCGGTTCAAGACCCCAACCATCAGTCGAAGGATCAGTATACCAGACACACTTAATCCTTTGCTTGACGACACAGATATAATGGAATTATCCGATGATGAAGCTGGTCCCAACATTAAAATTTCCCACACCAAGAAGGCAAGGTATGGAACCGATGCATATATGGAAACCCTCACAGACAAAGCCACAAGGGGTTGGGACAGGCTTAACCTGTCTAACTTTTCCAACCTTCCAAATGAATCAACTAGTCAGGTTAGGAATATTTCATATTCAGTTTCATTTACTTTGCTTAACTTATTGGTCTACAATGTATGAATGTTTATTTACTTGTATGTAATATCTGCAGGAACAGAATGAACAACATGGCAATGATGAGTGGGTGAGGGGTAAAAGGTCTTTGTTCTCTACACCTAAGGATCCATATCCATCTCAAAGCAAGGGTAAGGCAATAAACCATGGAGATAAAAAACAGTCTGGAATGTCTTCACAAGGTATGCCACTGAGGGGCAAAGGGATTGGGGGGTGGCGTGGGAAAGAGGCTATAGCAAAGAAGCCTACGAAAGCTAGGACACCCTCAAAGATAGGCAACACCACAAATACAATGCCACCTCATGCTGACACAAAAGCCTATGGACATGTCATACCGAAGGTATATTAATGAAACTTGAGTAACATATTGTTGTCACAATAAGGGAAAGCAGTGAACCAAAAATATGACCCCATAAGTGTGATGTTTACACTGATTAGATTGCACGAGGAACCGTTTCAAATAAGTTACACCGATTACTAATTGATACCACCTACTATATACAGGAGGTAAAATCAAGGTTCAAACCAACCAAAGATATGGGATTATCTAAGGACGATGTGGAGGCATCTGCTTACATATTTGCCACAGAATTAGACACAAGGTATGCTTAATGTATCCATCAATATTATTGACTATATACTATGTCACATCATCATATGTAATTTGTGTGTATGATATGCAATTAACAGTGAGATAATATTCCAAAATGGAGATCAAAGCTTGTCAAGAGCAGATTTTCTGTGCCTTTGTCCAGGAAATCGGATTTCATCTACGGTGAGTAACACTTTGGATATTTAAATACTATGGCCATACTATTTAAGAAAATCTGACCCTTATATTATTATTATTGTTGTAGATAATTAAAATGCTTGCTTACAAGGTTACATGGAATGAGGCCCGGAATGCAACTCTCACTACTTGGTGTCTACCACCAGCATTTGCAGTATGCAACCACAATATTATTGAATAAATTGTCATGAAAGTCAATTTCCAATTCTTTTAATAACATAGCCTTTACAACTCACCTGATGACATTATTATTTATCTTACTAGGATCAAGTCTTAAGAGGTTATAGTGATGGTGATCTAATAAATGATTATGTTGACTATATAGATCAATACATGCCCAAGACTCGACAGCTGACTTACGTAAGTGTTCAATTTTAATTATACCATATTTGATACCTATCCTATATTTAATGCATCACTAACACTTTATGCACCACGATGGATTCATTAGATTTATTGTCCTATCAACGAAGAAAATGGACACTGGTATCTGTTGGTTCTATGTGTCCAACAACGAAAACTCATTTAAGCTAGACACCAATCCAGAGATGGCAAGAAATGTTGAAAGAAAAAGAGACATTGGGGAAGTGGTATGGCTTTTTCAACTTTAAGAATCAAACACCATTTTTATATATATATATATATATATATATATATATATATATATATATATTAAGATTTTAATTTCATTAAATAAATCGGCATCATCAATTAATATGCAACTATAACCAAATCTCTTGGAATTTTTCAGTGTTATATTCTTACAAAGCTCATTGACTCCGGTTACTATCTTGATGAGATGATCCGTACTCGCCATGATTTTGCAAACTGGCCAATATTGGACCCAAAGGGGATTCCAAATTTGGGCCATAGGTAGACATGGCTCCTTTGCCTACCACTCTTAAGCTGTACATATTATCAAACATGTTGATGTAGCATTTATATATATTGTATGTGTAATTTTTTATGGCTTTTACCTGTTGTAGAAATAACTCAGCTACATGGGTAATTGACTGGCTAGGAATGGGACAAGGCTTTACTTCAAACCTTATCGGAGTGGTAATGAACTTGTATGAGTTATTGGTTACAATAGTTGCAAATTAGTACATAAATATGCCCCTCACTGTGTTTGTTGTTGAATGCCTTTCAGCTACATGACAATGAGGTTAGGATCAAGACTGTTGTGGGACTGGTTATGGACCCAGTTAATGAATTACATCGGATAATACAGAGTAACATCAATGTTTTCTGGAACTATTCTAGGAAATGATATTCCGAAGCTTGCCATTTGTGTGAAGCATGGATATTTTGCAACTTCGTTTCTGGCCATGTAATCCAACCCTGCTTACAAATGATGCCACACTAAGTACAAACTCTTTTTGTATGGTTTTGAAATCAAGTTTATGGTTGTTTGCTTTGGCATAACAATGTAACGTGAAACATGCAGTTCTCATGCATTGCCTAAAATGCAAATAGGATACTGCCAGTTTACTTTCATTGCACTACAAAGTATTACAATGCAGCTATGTTTGTAATGTACAAGACATATTTTGTAATGACTATCCTTATTTCTATCAATCGGGTACATTTTTTATTTTCCCTTATCAAATCCCTACGGGTTGTGTCTAAGCATGCACACCATAACAATCAATGCGTAGAAGGTTCTTTTGTAAAATTCGTAATTCGATCCAGGTTCTTTTGTAAAATTCGTAATTCGATCCAGGTCCACTGCAGATATTGGGTGATCAGCCTCTGGCTCATCTAGTTTTATGGCTAGTATGACCGTGGTTTTGTGCTAATTATATCTCATTTTCGCCCAAATTAGACTTGATTGTCTTTAAGCAGCATTTTGAGTCGTTTAAGTATTTTTAGGTTAATTTAGTTGATTTAGAGTCAAATAAAGCACTTATGCTATTTCTTGTTTTCAGGTTAATAAAGTGAAGCAGTTTTGGATTTTTCGCCCCGCGAGAAGGCATTCGCCTCGCGAACCTGAAGGCTGACTGTTCCAGAAATTGCAATCCTCTCTGTCTCGCCCCGCGAAACAATGACTCGCCTCGCGAGTAATCCAACCATGAAGACCAGAAGTCAGCACGGCTTACCCGTGTCGAAGGTCACGGCTGTTACAGTTTGGAATTTGAAGAGTCTCGCCTCGCGAATGATCAGCTCGCCTCGCGAGAGAGCCAAACACTGAAGACCGTTCGTATTATTCGTCTCGCGAATGTATGCTCGCCTCGCGAGCTCACGGAATCCAGAAGCTGTATTTAAGCCTGTTTGAAGGCAGAACTGAGGAGCTTTTGATCTTTAGTTTTCTCCTTAGTTTAGATGGCTGTAGAATTAGGTCTAATGCTTTGTTTTTCCTTTGTAATGGAGAACTAGTCTCCCTTGATTAATCTACTGCGATTGGTTTTCATTATCACTTGAGGTTCTGTAATTCCTGTTTTGTTTGATATTCTCTTTCAATACTATGTTATATATTTCTGTTTGTTTAATTCAGGAGTGTATAGTGTTGTGTTGATTTATTTCGGTGATGTTATGTTCCTATATTGAATTGCGTTTGTTTAATTCGCGTGTGTTCGTTCATGTTCGTTTAGTTAATGAGGGCTTAACCCCATTTGTTTAATTCGGGAATAGGAACATATATCTCGTAGTAGCGATTTCGTTTGTTAATTGTTGCTACAACCGAAAGGGGATTAGAATCTGCTTAGGGCTTGGAATTTACATGAACCGATGATAGTTGGGAAACCGAGAACAGTAGATTAATCATCTTTAGCTTATTTGATAATCTCTTCATTTGCGTTGTTTTTATTGCTCTGTTTTTTGCTTTGTTTTCTTAATTTAGTTCCAAATCTTAAAACCCCACAATTCTGACTTTTTCTGTTAACAACAACCCAAGAGTCCTTGTGAGACGATACTCGAGTTGTCGCTCCCTAAACTATTAATTTACAAATCGCTCACTTTTTGGTGCGTGCGCGACAGCGCGACCATTGGGCCTCGCGGAAATACAACCCTTGTATCCCATTTATTACTAAAAAATTACCCAATAACAATGGCCCATTAATTATCATTGTATGCCTCTCCTGATAATGGGCCTATCTAACATACATTCCATGCCAACAATAAAAATGGTCCAACTAACAATGTAGCTATATATTTACCTTTAGCCCACCTAACTAACAATGACCTCACTAAATTAACATATTCAATATTAATTCATATACCAAGGTCAACTAACAATGACCTAAACTCAGTGGTAATTATTCAGGTGACACCATTAATTACATATACAGCATACATATGACACCCAAAAGTGGAGGTTCTCACTTTTTCGTAGTCAATCACATGTAGTTACACAAACGAAACTACACAGTCATCACCCACCACATAATATACTGTCCAAATTCAGAACCACAATTAAACGACTTCTTAATAAGCACATATAGTATCCATTCGAGTTATACCAACCGGCATACCAGGTCCGATATTTATATGTGACATTCTCATGCATTCAACTTACATGTTAATCCTACAAGTAAACACATTTATACTACCAAATCAAATCAAACTGCATCTCATAGCTAAACACATGGCTATTACCTTCCTACCTAGTTGAAGATGTATCTACTGTTTTCGAAGCTTGCATTTGTCCTATCCGGCGAGCATGAATGCAGGTTTTCCTTGTATGCCCAAATGCCTTGCAACATCCACACCTCGTTCGCTTCGTGTATCCGTGTCCACTGCCAGACGCTGCATCGGTTCGTGCCTGACCACCACCTGCAACTGGAACCCCAACAAAACCATCTGGAAGGTCGTCCGCATTACTGGCACCATATGTTTGCTGCTGCCTATACTTACCCTGCAATTGTTCCAGCTCGAAAGCAATCTTATCTCTGATATCATTGAAGTCTTCAACAGTCTTTGTTACATACGTGCAGAGCCTCCGGCAACTGTCTAACAAAGCCGTGTAACGAGCATTATACAATGCAGTGTTGCCACTTGTATTACCATCAAGATGTATACTTTCACTGCCAGCTTTCGCACCCTTCGTCCACCGATCTAATACGAGACCCTTCGGAAGGTGATCAAAATCTAGTAGCACAAGCACACGGAGTATATGAGCACAAGGAATGCCATCTGTTTCGAACCCAAGACATGAACAACGAACTTCAAACTCTCTAGGATACAATGCCACTTGCCACTTTATCGCCTCATTGCAATTCCGTCTGACCACAAAAATCTTAGAAGTTGCAGTTACTATGCAGTCTAATACCACATACCCAATCGAACGTACCAGACTCTTGCAGAAAACATAAAACATTTCTATGGTATATGTTACTGAACCAAACCGCTCCAAATCAACAAACTCAGTTTGCATAACTGGCACGCCATATGCTGATCTGAAATTAGCCTCAACCTCCTTACTTCTAATGTACTCAAGGCATCTCTGAAAATGAAACACAAATTCACTCAACCGGAATCGTGACTGTACATATTTCCCCATGTGAGAATGCAATGACTCACACCGGGACGTCGTCCTCAACCCAGCAAAGAACTTCCCCTTTATATGTGATGTAGCCCACATTGCTTTTTTATCATACAGCTGATGCACCCAATCATTGTTAACCAACCCACACTCCTCCACAGCAGCTCCCCACCTGTCTTCAAATTCACATATTTCAAGGTTCCCAAGCATACATTTCTTAAACAATTGTGTGAACCGAATATCACCTACGTTTGCTGTTACATTCCTGATCAAGTGCCATCCACACAATCTGTGATGCGCCTCTGAAAATACTATAGCAATTGCATTCCGCATTGCGAGATCACCATCAGTTATGACACACCTTGGGGTCTTGCCTTTCATTGCTTGAATGAATTGTTGTAACAACCAAACATATGTTTCTTCTTTCTCATCAGACACTATACCGCACGCAAAGACAACTGTTTGCTTGTGATTATTAACTCCTGAAAAAACAACTACAGGGCACTTATACTTATTCCTACCATACGTTGCATCAAATGCAAGCACGTCACCAAAGACTTCATAGTCAATCTGACATGTACCATCACACCAGAACAAATGTAGTAACCTACGGTCAGGTCCCACTTTGTGGCTCCAAAACAGAGTTCTGTCTTGAGACCTTAACTCGCTCAGTAACTTCAGTACCTCCTTTACGTCGCTTTGCTGCCTGCATCTATCCTTCTAAATACGATTGTAAATCTCCTTTTTCCTAAAAGCAACATTATGATACCCTCCGGATTGGCTAGCAAATGAACCATAAATCTTAGGAATGCTTATCCCACTCTTCCTCATGCTCTCCATTTGTGCAAAATCTGCATCTGACATTTTCCTGTGTGACCTTAACAGACCACTATATTTTTGTCCAAGCAAATCATGGCTGTGTTCATCAAAGAACCGCATAACATGCCATCGACTGCTGTCTACATTTAAGCCAACACGCAATTCAGCCTCACATCCACATCTTGTCACAACATGATGCTCGCGCTAGCGGTTAGGCAAATTCATGTATTTGCTATGCCGAAACCCCTCACAAGAACATACAAATTGCTGCCATGTAATTTCTTTGTCCTTGTTTTTACCACGTTTGTTTTTCCTTATACTGAACCCTTTGATTTTGGCATACTCATTATAGAAAACATAAGCAATGTCTACATCTGCAAAGACCATGTCAATGACATCACTTGCTGTTAAACAGCTAAATTCAATATCACTTATGTTACGAACAACCGGATCGTCCTCATTATCTTCATCACTGGTTGAAACATCTTCGCCTGCATCATCATCAACCTGGACATCATCTTCCTCTTGCTCTCCATCTTCATCCAATACATCCTCCCCTGTTTCACTTTCTGCTTCCGAATTAGCTTCTTGCTCATATTCAGTTTCCTCCAAACTTCCCAAATATTCTTCCCCATCATTGTGTCTGTCCTCATCATTCAATGATATGTCTTCTATGCACTAGTGCAGAAAAGGGATTCCACGTCGGTTATTTATGGCTTTCCACATCGATTTCAAACTGATGTGGAAACGACCGATGTGGTTTATTGCCACTTTACACATCGGTTATAAAACCGATGTGTAAAGTATATTTTAAACATCGGTTTTCTTTTAACCGATGTGGAAAATCAATTTGTCAATTGATAAGCAGTTGGAAACCTCACTTTACACATCAGTTTTTATTAAAACCGATGTGTAAGTGAAATTTACACATCGGTTTTTTTAGAACCGATGTATAAAATCTCTTTTTTTTTTTAATCTATTATTTACATTTCAATCATTCCTTTCCCCTGTTTCAGTAATGCAGATCAATACCAGAATAACATACTGTAAATTTTGGGGTAAACATAATGTAGTTATTGCACCAAACTAGTAGAAAATGATAACAAGCAGCCACATACAATTGGAAGACACAAATTTTTATAGTTCATTCAATGACAAGAAACAGCAAGGCAAAAGAATAATCAGCTCTTACACATATGGTTAAAAATACTGACATTTCATCAAATGGCTAGTGAGCACGAGAATCTAAAACAGAGGGCATCGGGCCTAATTAATTTCGAATGAATGAAAACAACACTTTATCAAGGCTACATCAAAACACGAGAGAAGAAGAATTGAACCGGACACGAGCACTAATACATATCATCAATCAAAGGTACACTATAGCTAGTACATGATAAGTTTTTAAACTAACTACATATATACAAACTATGGTTGGTACACTTCAAGAAAGAAAGTTGCCCAACGCCTCTTTATCTTTGTTGATGTCGAGAATCGGATAATGGAGTTGGATTGTTGAATATCTGCAAAGTTTAATTGGACAAAAGATTATATCTTTTAAGTAATAAACTAACATAAAACATATAACGAATCTATATTATTAATTTTAATTGTGTCAATTATTAACATTTACCTCCCTGCCATCTTTCGGTGATCCGGAGGAGATAATTTCCAACATCCACTGCATCACATAGTAGCCACATTCCCATGACCCACGTTGTATACGTGACTACGTACAAATGAAACCCAATTAGAATATGAGGAATTAAATAAAATAGAAATCAATTATTGTACCCACTGCATTTGATGCATTTGAACTAATAAATATCTTACGGCTGGGAATAATCCATCCGATAGCTTTGAGTACGCCTTTCACCACGCAACATGTGGGTTGCGTTAATAGACCTATCATGACAAAAACATTAATTAAAGTATATCTAATAGATTTCAGATAATTAAAACAACTGCATTACTGATTATAAAGTATTTTAATGCTTACGTTTCGATGATCGTCTTCAGTTGATCCGCCGGCTTATTTCCCAATGAGCAGAAGAAGACCACGACGTTCATTCTTGGGTACAAGAGCAACAGGATTTGCCAATCTTGCATTTGTATTTGCGGAACAGATTAGTGACTAAGCCATATATAGTTATACTTAAATAACCGGTACTTACTTATTGAGATAAGGCGCAAGATAGAATTGATGATCGTCTCGGGCAAGTATATCACGTATGGTAGTGACCGGGTCTTCCGATGCTATGAGAACATCACCCTGAATGAACATGGGGTCAATGAACCCATAAAGGGTGAGGTTACCCTGATCGACTAACATACGATGCAGACTTTAAGCCAACTAATTTGAGATCTTTCATTGAGACAAGTCTTCTGATATTTGAAGAGTAACCCTGTGGCACTTTGACTCCCCGTAGACATTCACAGAAACTTCTTTTCTCTTTTTTTGATAAAGTATGACATGCTGGGGGCAAATAAGTCTTCTTATCCCCCACTTTAAGTGGAGCTAACTGCTCTCGTATACCCATCGCAACTAGATCCAGACGAGCATTCACACCATCCTTTGTCTTGCCTTGAATGTTGAGAAGCGTTCCGATTAAACTGTCACACATGTAACACCCTAGTTTTTACACCTATGATTAATTATTTTATTTGGATGTTTATTTATTTTTATTTTTTTTAAGTTATGTGGTTTAGTCTGAGTAATTAAATTACTCTCTTCAAATTATTTTATTGGGTGCGTTAGCACTGACTTAGTTCAGTGAAGGCACGCTTACTAGACAATAATTACGTTATTGTCACTATTAAACCAAGATCTGAGAAAAATATTTTAAATAATATTATTAAGAGAAAAACATTTTCATATTCCTATTCTATTTAATTTTAGAGTTAAGAATGTTTTGGTTTGGTAATTTTCGGAGATTAAATTTTGGACTGAGTATTTTCTTAGTTGATCAGTTCAATTATTAATCTTTACTCTAACTTGAATTTCGAAAACATATTTTTATCAACCTTTATTTTTAGAATCCAAAAAGTAAAAACATGTTTATTTTAGGCCTAATATTTATCACTCATTTGGTATCTATCACTAAATAATTAGCTTAAAAGCTAAGCTTCCTCACTTTTCTCTCTCATTCTCGACGCTCTGTCTCTCTTTTCTTTCTCTGTTTCTTTCTCTTTTCTTCTTTCTTTCTTTCTTTCTTCCTTTCTTCTCTTTTCTTTTTCTCTTCTTCCTCCTCACTCCGTCTTCTTCCTCCTCCTTCACTTAACTCAGCCGCGCACCACCACCATGGAACCCCAGCGCGAGCGCAGCCACTGGTAGCGGCTTCGATCGCAGCTCGGCGTGGAGGGGGACGACCACTGCACCTGGTCTCGCGCCGCCGTCGTAGGTGTACCGTCCGGTCGCCGTTTCACCGCGTCTGCTATGGGAGAAGACGACCTCGCACCGCCGCCGTCCAGTTCGTCGTCAGGCTGCTGCATGGAGTGGGAGAGACGATCGCGTGTTCTGGCCCTTGTTCTCCTCCGTTCTCTGCTGCTCCGCCGTGCCGGACCTCCCAGACAGCCACCACATCATCTCTTCTTCACTTTGGGTAAGAGTTTTACCTCTAACCTCTTCTCTTTTGTAAATCCCCAAATTGATTTTGAAACCCTAACCCTTTGATTTCAGATTTTAACTTTGAAATTTAAGGTTGTTTTATGAGATTGGGACTGTGAATTTGTGTTTCCCTAAACCAATTTTATTATTCTGAGTTTTCCCTAAATTTTAATAATGAGCCCTAAACCCCCAATTTGATTTTATTTGAATTTGGGTATGTTTTTATGAAATTAATTATGATTTAGTGTAATTAGGACTCTTAATGGATGATTTCCAAAGTTCTTTTTCAAGATCTTTTAATCAAAACAAAGTTTCCTAAAAGGGTATTAGGAAGCGTGAGCTTCAAACATGATTTTCTTTAAAAATAACCTTGTTTGGTAATTAGATTAGGTGTTTAGATAAAGTTAGAATGTGTGTTTGATCACGTGAAATTGATTTCTTGATTTTTGGTTGTTGCGCGTTGTTGGATTTCCTCTCTGAGACGTTTGACACGGCTATGCTTGCTTGATGGAGTAGATAGTTACACTCTTGGAGCTAATGTGAGTATTAAGACGAGGATCCTTTACTTGTCTTCAAAGGTAAGGGGGGATTTCCTAAGGATATTCAATAACTGTATGCATGTGTGTAAGTGTTTAACTGGATACTTATATGATGATTGAGCTGACTTGATTATTTTATGTACTTAAACTGTTCTGCTATTATCTGATGATTGAACTGTACTTGTTCTAAATGATATAATGCATATATGTGATGAAATGCTTTCAACTGTGAGATTGCCATTACACTGATGATATACACTGTTGTTGATTGGAAGTTTGCTAAGCCAGACGTGCGTCTGTGCTCAACCATAATAAGGATTAAAAACCTTAATAAGCTTTGAATATGGAGGGATTGGTGTTCTTTTCCAAAAGCTCTTTAAACTTAAAGTACTTGTTTTGAATGTTGAAATGATTTTGGTGTACTATTATATTCAAGAGGAAAATCCTTTTCGAACTATGTGTTTTCAAGTGGAAACTTTCAAGATTATTTGGCAATATCCTATTGGGGGAAATATTTCAAAGATAAAAGAATTTCAAAGATGCTTTATAAAGGATTTCCAAAGAAAAGGTTTTTCCTAAACATTTTAGAAACTTTCCGATAACCTGGATAGGTTATCGAGGATTCGGTTTTGGATTTGTTTTTTTTCACTGAACGAAAAATAAGTACTTATGAAAGCGAATCTAGTACGCGAGACGTCGCCTCTAGTATTCAGTGATGTGCACGTGATCTTGGATCAGTGTTAACCCGGGACTACGAGCCCTGGTTATGATATTAGGAACTTGGGTCCTAATCACGTTGTGTTGGACTGTGTCTTCTGACCGCGTGTGATGATTATGATTAAAGGTGAAGGTTGTTTTCTACGACCACAACCCTTGACTAACGACCACGGTCTTGGGCATTGTGATTGAGCATTCGGACTATGAGTCCTATGTTTCGAGTTCTCAAGTGATGGGGAAATGATGATTAAGTCGTTAGCTTTGAGCAACGACAGGTGAAAAGAATGAACACAAAGAAATCCTTTCAATAAAATATTTTATCATGTGCATTTCCCCAAGCGGAGCGTGCTTATTGATGATTAAATCGAGATACAAAGATGGTATCTGGGAGTCTGTCCATGTAAACCGAGTGAAGAGGCACATGTGACGTTGCCCGTCCTGAGACCTTAATGCATGAGGGTAAGGGGGTAACTGCCCAGGTGGGCTAGAGCTTGACCAACTCTAACTTCTCCAGTGATAACATGGTGTTGTGATCTCATGAGATTAAGTTAGAGCTGATATTGAAGTGCCATGCATCTTTTCGAAAGATTGGTCTGTGCGGGTTTGATGCCCTTTGATATAACACCGATATATTGCGAATATGCATGATTTAACTGCTTATATGATTCTCGTGATGCATGTATCATGTGTATGGTTGTTGTGGGATATATCTTATGATGGTATCTCACCCTTACAAACATATCAGGTTTCTTCTGGTTTGCTATTGTACCCTGGGTATTTTAGTACAGATGTGCAGAGGAGTCTTCCTAAGTCACTCAGAGACTTAGATCTAGTTGCTTGATGAGGTATTTGATTGTGGAGCGATCACGTGAGTTCTTCTCAGGAATAACTTTTAGAATGACCAGCTTAGGGTTTTGAGGCTTAGATTATTTTGATAAGTATGTATGAGTATGGCTCAGAGAGCCTTTATTTCAAAATGGAATGTTATGGCTCTGAGAGCATAACTTTTAAATGAAAATTTAAGCTGTTTTCTTTGGTCTTGTAAAGCTTATGGTTATAGCTATTATTCTTATATATTCTTTGTCTGATTGGATTTGGTGTAACTGAAATTGCGGAGTGAAAATGTAATTATTTTAGCGGTGTTCTTTTACCTGGATGTCCGAATTACGAGAGGAGACTCATCTAAATTTTCGTAAAATACTAGCTTTTATTCAAGTATATTCTTTAAATTGAATAGGCTTGCCATACTATGATAGTAAGTCTGTGGGCCAATCAAGGCTTAGGAGTCGTGACAAAATTTTTATACCCAATTTCAGACACTTATATACTTATATAAATTATTTTCCGAAAGCACCAGCAAATTATCTTTTAATTTAAATTCCGCATGTGTTACGTAAGTAATGCCCTCAAGGGGGGGGGCGTTACAAGGTGGTATCAGAGCTGGTCGAGTCTTTCGGGATCTTTGGGGAATAGGTCTGTTAAGTTTTTGTTGTGTGATCTCTAGTTTGCTCTTGTTTGAATTGTTTCTTGTTGAAGCAATGTGTGTTGACATACAAGTATATGTTTTCTTGATGGTTTTCCAAGGGCTTTATGTCCTGGGATACCTTAGATCTTGAATGTTACTTGGGTTCGAATATGACATTCGATTATTCTTGCGAATCGTGTCAGACATTCGAAACAAGATGCTTGTGTAAAAGGATTTTTCCGGGAGTGTTCCCTGGAAATATTCTAGGTTTATGGTTAGCAAAGGACATTGATTTTTGATTGATCTGGTTTCTGGATTTGGTCAGATCTCTGTCGCTTTGTGTAGGATGTTGCCTACGAAGTTAAAACGAGTTAGATGACTCATTCAACTGAAAGATCGGTGGTCTGAACCGTTTGTTAGACCGAGTGTTTTCCTTGTGAAGCACCAATTGTAGTGTGGAGGTTGTGTCACTGTGTAAATTTCTGACAGTTAGGTAAAAGGACGAATGATGGACAAGTATTCTCTGACTTGCGTAGTTGATTTGGTAAATCTATTTCGAGGAGTTGTCGACTACTCAAAGATTGACTTGAAGATGAGTTATTACTAGATTGGAGTGATGACCTATCTAAGGTTTTGCATCGTCAACTCAGTTTATGAGGAAAGATCAACCTTTTGTATGTTGGATCGATTGGTTAAGTTGTCCGGGATCGTACCCAATTCAAGGTGGTCATACTAAGCTTGGCTAGAAAGAAGTGTATGTTGGTTGGAACCAAGACGAATCGAGTGGATTTTCGATCTTGGGTGAGTGTTTCTTGATTAAGGAACTCTTCATTGTACCCTTTAATTCTCTTGTATTCGTCAGTTGACATTTATTTCTCAAATCCTGTGATTGTATTAGATAATCACAACGGTGAAGTTGGTATGTGTCAGACATATATTCTGATTCGAATTTGCAGTCTGTCAAGACTTATGAATTAGTTATGCTAATTCATAAATTTCTAGTTATTCATTTCTTTGTTGTGAGAAGTCGTACATACTTCAAAATGATCCTCGATGTATTAGACATTTGAGTGACTTGATTTAACAGAATCCATTGGTCTGGATACTTTCACACCTTGTTGAGAAAAGTGGTTATGACTATTTCTTGAGTTATAACACAGATAATTTCGTGATAGCAGAAGTTTCTTGGTGGAACTTAGTTTCGTTACTTCTATTTTTGATAGAGGTGAAAGTCATCATTTTGTAAATTCTTTGTATTAAGAATAAGAATTAATCCTCTTGGGATTAGACATTATTCACCCCTTGATCCTTTGAATCCGTTGGAAGATTCTTGTGGAAGGATGAACTTTATTAGATTCATGTTTGTAAATGTGTATTGATCATGCATTTTTACACCCACGAACCTGATGGAACGATCTTTTTCCATACTGGATGTTCCGATATCCTTCAAATTAATGAAATTCTTTTCTATGCTTATGTGAAAGTGAAATCCAGAAAAATTTCTTTTCTTGAGAAATTCTTTTATGATCACTAAGGTCATGTCTCATTGTCGTTCGAAAGTGCTTATTGTCATTGATCATCTTAATTCTATGTATTCTCCAAATGTTGTCGATGTGTAATCCATCTCATCAGTCGTGAGTTGGATATCTCCTCATCAAGATGTACAATTGAGACCTTCCTTGTAGAGATGTTGGCATTCCTTCAATCTTTGTTATGAGTCTTGTCTGAATTCAAGTGATCGTTGATCGAATGGTGAAGTTTACATCTTCTTACGAGTTAAGACCCACAAGCAGAGTTAGTGAACCGAATAATGTGTCAGAAGATTGTTCAGATTTCATGGAGTATCTTCAAGTGTTGTTTCAGATGAAAGACGGAATTTTATCAACCTGTGTCGGTTAAGTTTACTTTAAGTGTTGAAGACTAAGTTGAGACTAAGTCCAACTGATCATCCTCAGTGGGATGGATAAGTAATGAGATTACCTATCCTTAGCAGGTTAGCTGGGAGATAGTGTGGTACCTAAATTTTTGTCATCTCTATGGTAGGACAAACCAGAATTGATGAGAGCTTTGTTAATGTATAGATATGAATGGTATTATGAGAACCCTTAAGTTCAACATTATTAAGCGAGATGAGTATAATGGACTTTATGATCAAGGTAGATATATCATTAAAGGAATTTAGAGTAGTGATCAATGTTTATGGTTAATGTTGATTTAGTGAGTCCGAGGGTTAACGGAAAAATATATATGGTAGTTTTCCTTAAGCTGAACGGACGTAGTAAAGAGGAGTTCTTGAGTGAAACTAAGTAGTTAGAAAAGTTTAAGAATTATGATTTTGGATAATTCAAGTTGAAGTGATTCCTTTTGGTTGTAGTTGCATGGAGAAATGTAATCGTATTCTTTAAGATTGAAATGAATGACTATGATATAATTTGGAGTGGTGGAATATATTCAAAGAAAACTAAGACTATAATTGTGTACTTTGAGTTGAAGGTTGATATATGTGATAGAGTTAAGTGTTGAACCTGATGTTTGTCGTGAGGATAAGGTGTTAAAGAAGTTTTGCTAGTAGACAAATTTGGAGGCAAGAAGTGATTAAGTTTTGATTATGTCTTTCGAGTGTGATAAACTTTGGCGAAATGTTTATAGTCTTTAAAGTCTTATTTTGGTAAAAATGTGGTTGGTGATCCATAGTGGAAACTAGATATTTTAAATCCAAGATTGCCATTAGGGAGTGTCCACCTGGATTTCTTGGCTTTGTTTTGGGTGCAGCTCCTAGGGGTAATGGCCTTAGAGAAACTATTTTATAATCTCTTTTCTCAGCTGCAGATATATAAGATAAGGGTAGATAGGATACAAGCACTTCCTTGCATAAGTGATAGAGCTATGTCTTCAGATGGAGGAATTGTTAGGAGGTGTGTATTTTCCTTGGACAATAGGGTAAAGGTGCATAGGAAATTTCTTAAATCAGGGATACTAACGGGGCTTGAGAACCAAATTGAAAATGAGAGGCAAATGAAGGATATGAATTCGAAGTAGGCAAAAGATTCGAGAGGAATTAAGAGGAGAACAGACTATGTGGGATGTGGTAAGATTCAATTTTGATAAGATTGAATTTCTTAGGTTTTTGGCGCAAAGGTTAGCATGTGCAACTCAGAAATGTTATGATATTTTGATTGGAGATTTGAAAAGTGTGAATTTGATATGACTAGAAGAGTAGACTAAGCTCAAATGAACTAAGACTAGGATCGCATCTCTTGAGTAGGAGGTTAATTGATGTTATGGTAAGGATATTGTTGGTTTTGATGTTAGCTGTGAAAGTTAGATATTAGAGAAAGTTTTTCCTAATGGAATTGTATTGAGAAAGTTAAAATGAAGAGATTAAGCGTTGATTTTGTTCTTTGAAGTGTAATAGACTAAGATGAAATATCAAAGGTAGTGGGGATAATGCGGTAGTGAAAAATCTCGAGGATAAATAAAATGGTATAAGAATCGATCTTGTTATAAAGTTATAGATGAAAGGAATGAAACAATGAGAATACAAAGCAAGATTTTAGAGTTAAGGTATGATTACAACATCCTGTTTAGTTTTAAGCTACGAAATTTCGAGGACGAAATTTTTTTAAGAGGGGTAGTAATGTAACACCCTAGTTTTTACACCTATGATTAATTATTTTATTTGGATGTTTATTTATTTTTATTTTTTTTAAGTTATGTGGTTTAGTCTGAGTAATTAAATTACTCTCTTCAAATTATTTTATTGGGTGCGTTAGCACTGACTTAGTTCAGTGAAGGCACGCTTACTAGACAATAATTACGTTATTGTCACTATTAAACCAGTACAGAAAAATATTTTAAATAATATTATTAAGAGAAAAACATTTTCATATTCCTATTCTATTTAATTTTAGAGTTAAGAATGTTTTGGTTTGGTAATTTTCGGAGATTAAATTTTGGACTGAGTATTTTCTTAGTTGATCAGTTCAATTATTAATCTTTACTCTAACTTGAATTTCGAAAACATATTTTTATCAACCTTTATTTTTAGAATCCAAAAAGTAAAAACATGTTTATTTTAGGCCTAATATTTATCACTCATTTGGTATCTATCACTAAATAATTAGCTTAAAAGCTAAGCTTCCTCACTTTTCTCTCTCATTCTCGACGCTCTGTCTCTCTTTTCTTTCTCTGTTTCTTTCTCTTTTCTTCTTTCTTTCTTTCTTTCTTCCTTTCTTCTCTTTTCTTTTTCTCTTCTTCCTCCTCACTCCGTCTTCTTCCTCCTCCTTCCCTTAACTCAGCCGCGCACCACCACCTTGGAACCCCAGGCGCGAGCGCAGCCCCTGGTAGCAGCTTCGATCGCAGCTCGACGTGGAGGGGACGACCACTGCACCTGGTCTCGCGCCGCCGTCGTAGGTGTACCGTCCGGTCGCCGTTTCACCGCGTCTGCTATGGGAGAAGACGACCTCGCACCGCCCGTCGGTTCGTCGTCAGTGCTGCTGCATGGAGTGGGAGAGACGATCGCGTGTTACGGCCCTTGTTCTCCTCCGTTCTCTCTGCTGCTCCGCCGTGCTTGGACCTCCCGCAGCAACCACCACATCATCTCTTCTTCACTTTGGGTAAGAGTTTTACCTCTAACCTCTTCTCTTTTGTAAATCCCCAAATTGATTTTAAAACCCTAACCCTTTGATTTCATATTTTAACTTTGAAATTTAAGGTTGTTTTATGAGATTGGGACTGTGAATTTGTGTTTCCCTAAACCAATTTTATTATTCTGAGTTTTCCCTAAATTTTAATAATGAGCCCTAAACCCCCAATTTGATTTTATTTGAATTTGGGTATGTTTTTATGAAATTAATTATGATTTAGTGTAATTATGACTCTTAATGGATGATTTCCAAAGTTCTTTTTCAAGATCTTTTAATCAAAACAAAGTTTCCTAAAAGGGTATTAGGAAGCGTGAGCTTCAAACATGATTTTCTTTAAAAATAACCTTGTTTGGTAATTAGATTAGGTGTTTAGATAAAGTTAGAATGTGTGTTTGATCACGTGAAATTGATTTCTTGATTTTTGGTTGTTGCGCGTTGTTGGATTTCCTCTCTGAGACGTTTGACACGGCTATGCTTGCTTGATGGAGTAGATAGTTACACTCTTGGAGCTAATGTGAGTATTAAGACGAGGATCCTTTACTTGTCTTCAAAGGTAAGGGGGGATTTCCTAAGGATATTCAATAACTGTATGCATGTGTGTAAGTGTTTAATTGGATACTTATATGATGATTGAGCTGACTTGATTATTTTATGTACTTAAACTGTTCTGCTATTATCTGATGATTGAACTGTACTTGTTCTAAATGATATAATGCATATATGTGATGAAATGCTTTCAACTGTGAGATTGCCATTACAATCGATGATATACACTGTTGTTGATTGGAAGTTTGCTAAGCCAGACGTGCGTCTGTGCTCAACCATAATAAGGATTAAAAACCTTAATAAGCTTTGAATATGGAGGGATTGGTGTTCTTTTCCAAAAGCTCTTTAAACTTAAAGTACTTGTTTTGAATGTTGAAATGATTTTGGTGTACTATTATATTCAAGAGGAAAATCCTTTTCGAACTATGTGTTTTCAAGTGGAAACTTTCAAGATTATTTGGCAATATCCTATTGGGGGAAATATTTCAAAGATAAAAGAATTTCAAAGATGCTTTATAAAGGATTTCCAAAGAAAAGGTTTTTCCTAAACATTTTAGAAACTTTCCGATAACCTGGATAGGTTATCGAGTATTAGGTTTTGTATTTGTTTTTTTCACTGAACGAAAAATAAGTACTTATGAAAGCGAATCTAGTACGCGAGACGTCGCCTCTAGTATTCAGTGATGTGCACGTGATCTTGGATCAGTGTTAACCCGGGACTACGAGCCCTGGTTATGATATTAGGAACTTGGGTCCTAATCACGTTGTGTTGGACTGTGTCTTCCGACCGCGTGTGATGATTATGATTAAAGGTGAAGGTTGTTTTCTCGACCACAACCCTTGACTAACGGCCACGGTCTTGGGCATTGTGATTGAGCATTCGGACTATGAGTCCTATGTTTCTGAGTTCTCAAGTGATGGGGAAATGATGATTAAGTCGTTAGCTTTGAGCAACGACAGTGAAAAGAATGAACACAAAGAAATCCTTTCAATAAAATATTTTATCATGTGCATTTCCCCAAGCAGACGTGCTATTGATGATTAAATCAGATACAAAGATGGTATCTGGGAGTCTGTCCATGTAAACCGAGTGAAGAGGCACATGTGACGTTGCCCGTCCTGAGACCTTAATGCATGAGGGTAAGGGGGTAACTGCCCAGGTGGGCTAGAGCTTGACCAACTCTAACTTCTCCAGTGATAACATGGTGTTGTGATCTCATGAGATTAAGTTAGAGCCTGATATTGAAGTGCCATGCATCTTTTCGAAAGATTGGCTGTGCGGGTTTGATGCCCTTTGATATAACACTGATATATTGCGAATATGCATGATTTAACTGCTTATATGATTCTGTGATGCATGTATCATGTGTATGGTTGTTGTGGGATATATCTTATGATGGTATCTCACCCTTACAAACATATCAGGTTTCTTCTGGTTTGCTATTGTACCCTGGGTATTTTAGTACAGATGTGCAGAGGAGTCTTCCTAAGTCACTCAGAGACTTAGATCTAGTTGCTTGATGAGGTATTTGATTGTGGAGCGATCACGTGAGTTCTTCTCAGGAATAACTTTTTAGAATGACCAGCTTAGGGTTTTGAGGCTTAGATTATTTTGATAAGTATGTATGAGTATGGCTCAGAGAGCCTTTATTTCAAAATGGAATGTTATGGCTCTGAGAGCATATCTTTTAAATGAAAATTTAAGCTGTTTTATTTGGTCTTGTAAAGCTTATGGTTATAGCTATTATTTTTATATATTGCTGTCTGATTGGATTTGGTGTAACTGAAATTCTGGAGTGAAAATGTAATTATTTTAGCAGGTGTTCTTTTACCTGGGATGTCCGAATTACAGAGGAGACTCTGTCGAAATTTTCGTAAAATACTAGCTTTTATTCAAGTATATTCTTTAAATTGAATAGGCTTGCCATACTATGATAGTAAGTCTGTGGGCCAATCAAGGCTTAGGAGTCGTGACAAAATTTTTATACCCAATTTCAGACACTTATATACTTATATAAATTATTTTCCGAAAGCACCAGCCAATTATCTTTTAATTTAAATTCCGCATGTGTTACGTAAGTAATGCCCTCAAGGGGGGGGGCGTTACAACACACATTTTTCTCTACATGCATCACATCAATACAATGTCTTACATCAAGCTTGCACCAGTATGGAAGATCAAAGAAGATCGACCTCTTCTTCCATATTTTCTTCTCGGTAGCCTTCTTCTGGGTCTTCCCATAGATAACATTAGTGTTGTTCACCCTTTCATAAACTTGCTCTCCAGTCAAGGCCACCGGAGCAATTTCATTCTCCGGAAGTCCATTAAAAGCTTTCCTCAATCTACGATAAGGATGATTACGTCGGAGAAATCTCCGATGCCCAAGGTAAACCGTCTTCCTTCCATGTTGCAGTTGATGGTAACATGTTCCTTCTTCACATATTGGACATGCTTTATGCCCCTTAACACTATACCCACACAGGTTCCCGTATGCTGGAAAGTCATTGATGGTGCAAAATAACATGGCACGCAATCTGAATGTCTCACGGCAATACCCGTCAATCACATCAACGCCTTCATCCCACAACATTCTCAAGTCTTCAATCAAGGGACTCAGATAAACATCAATATCATTTCCTGGCTGTTTAGGACCCGAAATCATCATACTTAACATAATGTATTTGCGCTTCATGCACAACCAAGGAGACAGGTTGTAAATTACAAGGAGAACAGGCCACGAACTATGAATACTACTTAAGTTTCCATATGGGTTCATTCCATCGGTAGCAAGTCCAAGCCTGAGGTTTCTGGGCTCATTGCCGAAATCCGGAAACAAACTATCAATTCTCTTCCATTGCAAAGAATCGACCGGATGGCGAAGCTGTCCATCACGCTTCCTCTCATCTGCATGCCATCTAATGTTCTTTGCGTCATTTACATTAGCAAACAATCGCTTGAACCGCGGAATCACGGGAAGATACCATAACACCTTCGGGGAGGACCTTTGGTGACCACATCACAACTAGAATCACCATCCTTCACTTTGTAGCGTGATACCCCACACCTGGGCACTCGTGCATCTCTTCAAACTCTTTCTGTACAATATGCAATCATTGGGGCAAGCGTGTATTTTCTTATACTCCATACCCATCGGACACAATATCTTCTTCGCCTCATAGTTTCGAGATGGCAATGTGTTTCCTTCTGGAAGCATTTCTTTCAACAACTCAAGCAATTCGGTAAAGCTTTTATCGCTCCACCCATTTCTCGCCTTCACATTGAACAATCTTAACACCACTGACAACCGTGTGAAATTAGTGCACCCGGATACAAAGCCACTTGCGCATCAACTGCACAAAGTATCATACACATGTGCGCGCCGAAAAGACTCTTGCCCAACATCACGGATCATGTCCTCTAGTCCATCGTCCATTTCCATGTCATCAACTTCCTCTCTATCCGACACCCTCGGCCTGTCTAACGATTCACCATGACATATCCATGTTGTATAACTCTTACAAATCCCCTCACAAATAAGATGATCACGTATCTCCTCAGCTTCTAGTCGTCTCTCATTCAAACAGTTAACACAAGAACAATAAAACCTTCCGTTACCACTATCAGGAGCATTTGTTTTTGCAAACTGTAGAAAATCTTCCACTCCATTCTCATACTCATCACTTGTCCGTCTAGCATTCATCCAACCGCGATCCATGACTAAACCAATACCTTCGTACTTAGTCCAACATATTCATCAACCACTTCTTATGACAGGGTATGGCCCTATCCCATTCGAGAAGAAACTTTTTCAACATTCGGTTAACAGTTAGTCCTTAACTCTCATGCTCATACTCGACAAAATTTCGGCAGCATTTCCCCGCGGTCTCCGACGTACACTACTTGAACGCGATGACATCCACCACGATAAAGTATGCACCCGGAGAACAAAAGGAAATGTATCAATCCGAACTTTCATCAAGTATATAACATTAGAATCAATGAATAACTATTATAACTGAATTAAGAAAAAGTTTTTTCCCAAACTGTCCAACTTTGGACAATTCAAGATCCAACACAATGAGCAGTACATTAAGCACGTACACGTACGCTTATTAGTATTGCATCTCAAACGGGAAACTAAGGCTTTACTAATTATTGTGGGCATATTATCGAATCAAATAAATTTTCAAGAAAATACATTAAAACTCCAGTGAAAGCTTTTCAGCCAAAACGTACCTTCTGAGAGACACGCCTAGTTGTTATTATGCAAAGACAGCAGAGAAGTGAACAAATCAGAGGCAGTAGCACTATGCAATGAAGTGTAGATCACCCTGCAGCAAAATGAACATCTAAGAATTCTAATGAAAACCATAAAATTGATAGACACTATAAGGTCTTTGTAAAGTCACTTACCAAAACAGAGAGGAAAAGGGTAAAAACAAGATCGAAGAGTTTGACAAGTCGTTGTTTCTTTTCCCAGGAGAGCAAGTTGAATATCGATCTCAGTAAAATCAATCAAATGATTTCCTTGTCTATACCTGATCAACGGAATAAAATAGGCAATTAGCAGGACCATGTTTTAAGAATTAGTACGAAATATGCAACCCATTTATAATATCCTTTATTTGCTCAAAAAGTTATAAAGCCTACAAAACAAAACAAAACAAAACAAAGAAGCAAATTAAAGGAGGAAATCTAAAAAGTAAACAAGCATAAAGAGCTAACACGGTAACCTTGCTTTAAGCAAAGGATAAAAATGTTTTACAATGAATTATATAACTGGATTACAACTATGAACTACCTCAAAACTGTAGCCTCCGAGAAAGTGCTGTGTGTTATATATTCCTTTCTCATTATCTTTTTATTTTCGTTTTGCTAACCAAGAAATGAAAAAACTGAACTTCACTTCACATTAGTGATTACTGATTACTAATAGCAATATCATTCCTTAACAGAACCAACTGAAGTGTATTGTATACAATCCTGCTTAGTATATAATGGCTAACCTGCTTATTATGTTCATGTAAAATTGTAAACTACAGATAGATAGATACTAACAAAGAAAGATAAAAACAGAAAGTAAACTTTCTAAAACACAAACGGTCTAGCTAGCAGTGTTGCATGTTAACTCAAACATAATAATAAGTAATAAAATTGTAAAATACAAAACCAAAACCAGATTTCACAAGCATCCAACTAAAAACTTAGCATCTACTAGTCTCCATTCCAGCAACGCAAGTAAAGAAAAAGCATTCAAAAATTACACAAAGAAGGGTGAACAACTGGGAATCCAGAAGCTAGAAAACGAGAATCAACTAAAAATCCCCCACATTGATCTGATACTTGAAGCTCACTTGAAAATCAGCAAAAGCAAATGTGAAAAAAGCTAAAGCATAGAACTGGCTTATTATATCAGAACAGCAACTACCAATAACCCATAAATAAAAACAAAAATTCATATGACAGGGGTTGTAACATGTAAGGATGTTCTGTGTTTACCTTTGAGAAGTTGAGAAGATGAGAGTGGGAACCGAGAAAGAGAAGCCGAAGAGATAAGAGGGAGTTAACGGTGGTGGAGGCGAAGGCAGCACGACAGATGCACCGGAGCTTCCGTCGTCGCGCGGCGGCAAAAAGTGAGGGAGATGGGAGATGAGAAGTTGTGGCTGGTATGAACAACCAGCGAAGACTGCGTCTGCGTGAGGCCAAAAAGGAAAGGAGATGCGTTGTTTTCCTTGTTTAGGGTTGAAGAACAGATGAAAAGGAAATCAAAAGGAAAAGGAGGGAGAGAGCTCAGATGAAAAGGTCTCAGCGCGAAAATGAAAAGGGAAGAAGAGGGAATTAAAGATGTAAGTAATAATACACATCGGTTAATTTAGAACCGATGTTGTAAAGTTTCACACATCGGTTAATATAAAACCGATGTGTAAAATAATTATTTTAATTTCTAATTTTTTTTTTATAGTTTTATACATCGGTTAATAAGAAACCGATGTGGTTAATGACTGTTTTACACATCGGTTATTAGACAACCGATGTTAAATGTTAAAAATTTCTGACTTTAAATTTTTTTTATTTTAATTTTAAACATCGGTTATAAATAACCGATGTGTAAAGGTTTTACATATCGGTTAATCTGTAAACCGATGTGTAATACTTTGATTTTAATTTCAAAAATGCCACCGCCTCGTTTTACACATCGGTTTCAAAGAAACCGATGTGTAAACTCCGATGTAGAATCCCTTTTCTGCACTAGTGATGCCCTGCAATACATGCCGACAAAATTAACCACCAGCTTTAAACACCTCATTAATTCCAATTTATCTTCATCATATCATCCCAAAAAATTCTATACAGCCTATGTTCCCAAACGGTGTCTATAGATTGTTGCAGTAACCAAAATAGTTACAGTGATATATCTTCTATTCCTTGAGCAACCAAAATAGTTACAGTAAACCACACAAAAATGCTATATTTCACGTTGTCATCATCGCATATGCAAATCACATTTTTTTGGCAAATCTTTATCCTTCATCATTAAAACTAACTTGAACACTTCACCTAATTCAACCTACTCTTCTCCAATGTTTACCCATCTATACATTTCCAAATTATGCAAACATTACGTTAGCCACAATACTAGAGCAAGCAAACTATTATTAACCACATAACCTATTACATGCATCCAATTTAATCAGTTCAAAGTATGCAAAAAAATAAAATAAAATAACTCATTCAGGGTTTCATCTTCAATGCTTGAATCATACAAATAAAATGTTAACATTAACAGACATTGGGGGTTAGAGTTCCCAGAAGGGGTGATGTAAACCAGACTTACATTGTTCATGTTAGTGTTCCTAATTTTTTTTACAGAGGATAACAAACCTGGTGATCTGGGTCTTCGTCCATGTATTAGACGACATGAACACAACCAAGGATACGCAAACTACAGAGGTCCAAAGCAAGTTGCTTTCCGACCCTCTGCTCCGAATCGTCGCTCGTCGTTGTCGGATCTACTCCCATGACCGACAAGCACTGATCTGCACGATCAATCCTTCATTCTTCTGGCACCAATAATCACCCCTCTAGAGAATCTATGATGTAAAATATAGCAATGTTGTTTTCAAAATGTTAACAATGACTTCTGTAAATCGCCTTTAATTAAAGAAAACCCTCAAGCCACCACCACCGTCGATAATCGCTCATGGAGATGTCTTAAATGTCTCTTCGTGGTTTTGAAAATGCTATATTTTTTAATTAGTTCATTATTTAAGTGATTAAATATGTCCGATGCTCGTGCAACCGGCCAAAGGACCAAGGAACCGGCTGATTAACATAATAAAAAATTCGAAAATGGTCCAATGTTTACCGGCTACTTCATGTGTCGGTAATTTTTTAAGTGGAGGATCAATCCTCAACTCGTAAGAGTGAGGATTGAAGACTCGCCCTTTTTTAAGTGATAAATCTACGGCTGATAACAAGGGTGGATGGATCCTCTAAATATTGGGGTGAGGATTGAAGAAAGTGCCGAAGCAAGCTGTCAAGCTCTCCTTTCTATTTTATATTATTTTGTTGATTTGTTAATTTAGTTTAGTGGGTCCATCAATTAATTTTACTGGGTTGTCATGATTTTATTAGGTATGTCCTGCTAAGGTTGTGTCCATAGAAGACTTTCTATGGAGGGGAGATATTATTTTAAATATTTTTTGTTTGGTTTATTTTTTGGAAAGATGGGGTAAAATTCCTTTCGAGTCAATTTTAACCTCCCATCCAATATTAGGAATTTGATGAGGAGGAAAGAGGATTTTAAATATTTTAAATGAATGTATTAAAATATCCTTACTTGTATATTTAAAAAATTAAAATTATAATGATATAAAAATAATTTTGTTTTAAAATTTCCCCTCCCTTCATTTCAACAAAATACAATATCTAATTAAAATATTTCATCGCCCTTCCACCTCATTAAAATTATATGAATATCATTTCAAGTTGAAGTAATATTCTCTAAAGGGCTAAAGGCTATATGATAGGCATAACTATACCCATATTATTATATTAATTTATAGCTATCTCAGTACTAGCATAAGAAGTTAGCAATTGGTTTTTCTTATTCATTATTTGGTTTGAGAAAGAAAATAAAAAGAGATAAGAAAAAAAAATACGAGTAAAAAGAAAATGATGAGGAAAAAAAAGTAAATTTTAAGAATTGTTTACGGTTTAAAATGAGAGAAATATAAAGAAAAATAAAAAATATATGATTTTTAATTGACAATTATGCTTAAAGGAGAGGTGTTGTTAGGTAGCATATAAATCCGACATTTTAACCGCTTTATATCTCTTTCCATTTTCTTCGTAAGTGAAAAGAAAACTTTTTTCGTGAAGTTCATAAATTTTTTTTCTCTATTTTTTCTTCACAATCAAACAAGAAAAACTATAAAAATATTTTATTTTCTCTCCTATTTACCTTCCTCCCATTTTCTCAGAAAGCAAACAAAGTGTTAAGAAAATGCTTATTAGTCTTACAACTAATAAGGTATCCGTGCATTCGCAAAGCCCGTTTTTACTCATGTTCGAAACGACATATTCGTAAACAATCTATTATATACTAATAAATTTGTCTATAGTAAATCCTTGTATGGTAACAACGGTTATGAAGAAAACAAAGATTACATAAACAATATAACAACTTTTCGGTTCGTAAGAAATTACATGTGCTATGTACATTCATGACAATATAAAATTGATATGTGCTCAAACACAATGAAGCTATATTGACAAACTCAATCTAAGCCAAAGCATGCTTCTCGGAAGTATATATCCAAGTCAAAACATGTTTTCCGTGTAGACTTGAAAACACATGAAATATTACTATGTATAACAAATAATAATTTTCTGGTATATATATCAAATATATTTGTCACTACTAAGGGACAAAACATTTCATAACTATATATGTTCTACCTATGTTGGCAGAAGAAGCTTTTATAAAAGACTGGGTCATTTTGGTCCTTGACCTGAATTTAGTTCATGATCCTCAATGAACAATTGATAAAATCCATTGTAATTATAAAAATGAAAATATTAGAATAGCCATGACAAATAACCTAGTGTTTTTTCATCTTCAGGTTTCATGTAAAACAACACCATTAAAAAAGTTAGAGCAATGTCTACCCAAATTTAATTAAATTAGAATAGTTAGTTTTTTTTATCAATTATATATATTTTTTGATCAATGTTAGAATAGTTAGTTTATGTCCTTGTATAAGAATATTCACCTACCTAAATTCTTCACTAAACAATATGTATGCACATAGAGATAAAATAAAAATTCATGTACACCATGAATGAAAAGCTTCTATTATTTTATATGTTTTCCTTTTCCTTTTTGGTTGTATCTATATAATTTAAGCAACAAAAGATCAAAGGGCCTCCCATTAGTTTATGATGTGAAAAAGGAGATCCCTTACTTGAAACTTCATACGCAATGTGCATTATATAGCGCTTTTGTTTTTAAATTATTGCCTTGGACAACATGTAATGTAGCATATCATTTAAAAAATGAGTGGTTTTATTCACAAAATACATAGATGCCATTATATATGCTGCTACTGGTTACAGATTCTCATGCTACAAATCTCAACACCAATATATATGCTTTTTTCAAGAGCTACTATGACAATTTCTAATAAATCAAAGAGACACTAAAAATCCCTTTTTAAGGATTCAGAAATCAGCTAATATATTCATTTTCTTTATATTTGTACTAAAAAAAACATGTGACCATTAGTCTTTGACATATAAATCATTCTCAATGAATAAAAAAAAGGAGAAATTCAGAGAATATAGAAACTTGTAACTATGGCTTCAAAACTTGGAGTGCAATTGGAGAAAATGCAAAGCTTCTCCTGCATTTTAACTCATCATTGGTCGATAACAATCCAATAATCTGTGAGGCTAACTCTCCACCTATTTTATTGGATAAAATAGTTTCGAATTAGTTTCTAATTTAGTTACTTAGACTTAGTCATTTCTGTTGTAACTTACATAACCGATGCAGTTATAGATTGATCGCTGTGAACATCTAATTTTGTCCGGATATTTTCCTTTTAATTAATATTTTGAAAAAAAAGAAGAAGAAGAAAATGCATAAAAATTCTCTAAAAAATTGGTTATGTTATTGGCCCAATTTGTTTTTGTTACAAGTTGTTTTGCGTCCAAGCCATTTATGGGTAATGTTCAGAACTTGGGAAGGGTTTTTTACCTTGATCAGAGGAAAGAACATAAAAATGGAAGTTGAAAAGATTGAAGCAGACTTTACCCTCTTCAACACTCCAATTTACATGGTCCTTGGTCCCAAGGTGAGAGGACATAGCAGAGGATTCATCTTGCTCTATTTAAATGCCAAACAGAAAGGCACCGGGGGGGGGGGGGGGGGCGTAAAAAAGGATGGGGGTTCTCTCCCATCTGGTTTTTTTTCATTATCATCACTTGCTCCTTCACCATTTTTCTTCATGACCTTCCTCCCACTTAAGCCACCATAAAAACCATTATCCTTTCATCTCAGACTAGAAACACCATAGCCTCCATCATGAACCACATTCCATCTTCAACATCCTCCATTCCATTAAACACATCCCTTCAGCCAGGAAAATAAAAAAAAACAGGACCACGAACCATCCATAACCACCCTTCATCTTCACCCATGCCATGGCCTCATCTCCATAACAACATCTTCCTTCAATCTCAAAAATCCACAAAGGTTCACTTCCACCATCATCCTAAATCAAAAAAAACCAAAAGAGAACAACCAAAACACCATAAAAAAGGGGAGATCAGATCCTAGTTTCAAGCTACCTCTGCAACCGCCACCAAACCACCACTGCTTGTTCTGGTCGGAGCCTCCGTCTCAGCCACCACGAGCCCGTCATAGAATACGCGGATCTGCTCAGATCTCAAACCGCTACCCACACCAGTCACCACTCTCCTTCAAATTTCTCCTCCTCTATCATTCAAACTTCTCCTCCTCTCCAAAAAACCACAACCCATCACCATCATCTCATCAAAAAACCAAAAATAAAACAAACAACATACCCAGACAGAACCCCAACAGATCAGAACCGTGCCCTCCGCCGTGCGCCGCCCTCTGGATCGTCTTCCTCCTTCGCGTGAGACGCCCCCCTCCACCGCGAAACCATGCGAACCGCCAAAACCGTGTCTGGACCGCCCCAAGCTCCGACCGCATCCCTGTTCGCGCGAACCAGCCCAGCCGCCACTCCTCCGCACGGTCACCACGAGTTCCAGCCACTGCACGCTGCGCCAGATCCACCTCCGCCGCTCCTCCGCGCGACCACCGCAACCTCCACCACTGGGAGTTGCAGATCCGCCAGCTCGTAACGGCCGCGGCTCACCACGAACCAGATCCGCTCCATCTCCATCGTGTGCCTCCCTCTGGTTTACCTCTTTCCTTTTTCTTTCCTGATTTTTTTTTTAATCTAAATGGCAAGTAAATCTGGATTCTGTTGCTTTAGGTAGCTTTATGGGCCTTGGGTAATTTGTGGGTTGTTTGTTTGGGTCAAGGAAGGTGCTCTCTTTTCAAACAAAATATGTAAAGCTTGCTGGTTTTTGGCCCAACAATGGCTTTCCCACTTACTATCATAGGCAATTTAAATTGGGCTGAGTTTTTTTCAAAATAAGAGGATTCTAAACAACAAGATACAAACAAAAATAGAAATGACAAATTAAAAATAAAATCCTTTTTCTTTTTCTTAAAAAAATAAAATAAAATAAAAAATCTTTTAATTCACGCAACAATCTACAATGTTGATGTATGATTTTTCATCCTCAAGTGTTGTATGAATTGTAAGGGTTCATCGTATAGCTTTGCTATCTTTAACCCTTTGCAAGAGTGAATCCGCTTTAAAAAATAGTAAGTGTTTTATTTTAATTTCACTACAACAGTTATCACTTTAGGCAACACTAATCTCGTCAACAGTTGAAAAACTGTTCCTAAAACATGGAATAGGCAACTGTTTTGTGACCGTAGACATTGCTATATATTTTTTAAGAGTATTATAAAAAATTGTTGTCTTTCTATATTAGCCAATGGTTCACAAAACGTAGATATATTTTAGGGAACAGTTTTTATGGTGTAGATATATGGGGCAACGGTTTGAATAATTTAATCACTCCCGCTGAATATATATTTTCCCGGGTTAAGGGTTTGTCATTTTTTTGTTTTCAAAAAATTTGCGCACTGAACCCGCGTAAAACCTATCAGAATTCAGAACTAACATATCCCACATTCCCAAATCCCTAACTCTACAATCCCTAAATCTGAAATTTGGTCTGCGTACTTACTTCCCCTTTCAGTCGGCAATCTACTTTGGTTTCTCAAATTTATACTCACAGAAATTCTGTCAGGTATGAGCTTGATTTATGTCTCTTCATTCGATTTTTCATTCTTCATTCATCCTTCATTCGTTTTGTTTCTCCTTAAGGCAGAAGTTGCTGCAGCTATTTCTTCGTCACCCCTCTTACACAAAAACCGGGTAGATTTTTATTTGTTGATTTTAGAGGCCAATTCGTTTTAGAAGGTAATTTTATTGCATAGAATTGTGAAATTTGTTTTAGAAACCAGGTGTTGATAGTGATAATAGTGAGAAAGGGGCTGGGGAACTCGTCCTCTTGTGTATTGCTATTTTAGTGCTCGAGGGCTTACTGGTGCCATTTAGAAGAAAATGAACATGTCATTTCTTGGTAATAGATTGCTTTAATCGTAGCTACAAACTTGAAGCCAAATTGGTAAAATTACTAGCTATCTTGTTTTGAATTTTCATTTACTCTGCTGTTGTCAAAAACGTAGACATGCACTGTATTTGAGTGACTTATTAACATTCTTTTACTCTCAAATCTAATTAGCTTCAGATTCTGGTTTGGTGTTGGTGAATCTTTCATTTGCTTCGTTTTGCACATCCTTGAACAACTAAGTTTAAATAAGAAAACCCCAAACCCCAAATCTCTAACCCCTTCCCCTTGTCTCTCACGGAATCTTCTAACTCCCAAACCCCTAGTCATCTCTCTCTCTCTCACTCTCTCATAACTCTGGAACTCACAGAAACTCTGTTAGGAATGAGCTTGATTTACTCACAAAAATTGTTTGAGCTTGAATGTTTTTTCTTATTATTTTTTTATTGCAATAAAAACTCACTCAGTTTTTGATTTCTCGTTCCTTTCACATCTCATCTATTGACCAGTTGCTGCATCTATTGGATTTGGATTTCACACTATAGGCATCTACTCTGTCAGGTAATTGCTCTTATTTTTTTCTTCCAAAACTTCAATTTAGATGAGTTTAATTTGATTGGTGGATGGTGAATTATCTACTAGACGATATGCTGAATTGTAGTGGAATTAGCACCGCCATTCACATCCTTTTCGGCAATCACTTTTCGCTTTAATTCTAATTTTATTTCCTTTTTCTTTAATCACGTTTGCTCTATCAATTAAATTCCTTTTTAATCTCCTTATTCCTTATTCCTGTTAACCTCTTCACATAATGTGAGGACCATATGCTTTATGCACTACGGTCTTATTTTTTATCCACTAAGGATTTATTATTCCTGAGTGATGATTGCTTTGCGCTTCAGATATTTTTCTTCTTGGTTCAGTAGGGTAGCATATGTGAATGAATTTATATAATTTATCAAATTCAGTTATTGTCAGCAGTTTCAATTGAAAATGATGAGATGCGTTTTCATATTTTCAATGGACCGAAGGATTTAAATAATTTAATTTGCTTTACTGCCAACAATATATTCATTCACATATGCCAAGGATCACAGAGGGAGAAAATTTAAATTGAGGCCCAAGATTTACAGTTTAGGGCGACAAGGGAATGTTCTCTAAACTGAAGGAGGGAAGGTTTCCAAGAGAATACAGTTGAAGGATCTGATTAGTAAAAAGATGGCAACTTCTAAATTTGCTGACGGTGTGTCTGAATTATGGTCTTAGTTCATCTGCTTTTCAGGGGGTGTTCTATTTGACCAGACATGAATGATGCAATTGGACCTGCTATTGCTTTGTGAAGTAGAGGCTGTTATACAGACATATCATAGGAATATCTAGTTATAAGGTTTCCACATGTTTATTATGGAACATGAATTTTCTGTATCGAAAGAACCTAGTAATAGGCTTAATTTAAGCTTGTTATAGGCTTGGTGGTGTTCTTTTGGAGTTAAGGACTACATTTGTTTGGTTTTCATTTGAAGTTTTTCAGTTTCAAGTGGTTTTTGTTGTCTGGCCGTGTTACATTTTGTGGTAGGATTTGATTTGTGGTTTTTAGGTGAATGTGGCTTGATTAGTGGGGTTCTTTTTGCTTTTCAAGCAGATAATGTAAAAGTGACGCAACTATTGAATTTTCTGTTTCTGGAGTCAATATGCGACCAGTTCAGTTGTTGTGGCCCTGGATTAAACTCTAGTGGGTAAGAATTATTTACCTGAGCCTTAGTTTAGGGGAAAATAGAAGGATGTCAATTTAAAATTCAATATTCATTCCCATTTTATTTTTAGATTCCAATTTGTCCATCTTGAGCCATACAATCATTCTCACAAAGTCACTTCTTGTTGCTAGGTAGAAACATGTACCTGCAGAAGACTGAAACACATTCTCTTATGCTTGTATACCCTTATATTTTTCTTATAATAAGTGTCAAAAAAGATATAAAAGGTTCATCAATCCCAGGCTTCTAGCATTATCATTTCAGGGTTAATATATCTGAGACCCCAATCTTGTACACACATCAAATAACTTAACTGACTTCTTTCCCGTCATTGATAAAATGTTCATGACCCTATAATCGTGTCCTATGCCTAAAAAGTTCAAGGCAAAATGTGGTGTATTGACTCAATGAAGATGCATCATGGTTCAATACTTCAATGTCACTTTAAAATTATCCACGTATGGATGCAAAGTAGTTTCTATTAAAGATGAGTTGCTTGATAGAAGGGATATGTGAAATTACTTCTGGCTTGGCACCTGCTTCGTGTATTTAGTGCTAGGTTCATTGGTGCAAGCTTTATCTAGCACTTAGCAGTATTACTGTATGTCTATGAGTACTCAAGGTGACTCGTGGTAGTATCAGATATTCTCACCCACTATACATTCTTTTCACTTTGCTGTTTTATCTCCCTTTATTGTTGTTAGAACTAGGCTATTTTCAAAGATCTTATAAAAATATATTTTTTTTGTCTAATCGAGTTCACTTTTCCTTATTCATACTTTATCATGTCTCATATTTGTGTGACTTCTCAATGTTGAAATTTATCCTACTTTTTGCTCTGAGAGCCTTTGTCAAGAAGAAAGGGAGGAATAATGTTACAGTAGATTAACTTGTACATGTAATCACTCCAAAGGGAAGAGGTAATAAATTAATTATTTCACAAATTGATTTACTTCGTTTCTGCTTATAGACAAGTAGAAAACCGCTGCATATAGACAACTGGTAGTAACTTAATTGAAGCACCTCGATGGGACAAGGCCACACAGAGTATTCTGCATTTATAATTGATAGTATATGATAACATTTTTTTTTATAGAATTTGTGTTATCACTCCAGAATCATAAGCTGGCAGGATAGATAGGATAGATAGTAATCTTTTGTGTTGTTTTTGAAATGAAAAACAGAAGGGAATAAGTGATTAATTGACTTAGTATTATGTATAACTTTGTGTAATTAATTGCTGTGAAATTCTATTCAGAAAATGTCTGTGATTGAAGTAAAGAGAAGTGGAAGTGGTGGTGCTTTCCAGCCATTCCACAAAGAGAAGAAAGCTGGCAAGACTAGTGAATCATTTAGCAAAGCACCCTCTTCGACGCCGGTAGCTGCTGTAAGTTCCACAGTGGTGACAGTCACCAGAGACAATTCTGGAAGCAGCAAAAGAGAGGAGAAAGATGGGCAGCGAAAGCAGCGTCGGTGCTGGTCACAGGAGTTGCATAAGCGCTTCTAGCAGGCCCTTCAGCAGCGTGGTGGTCCAGATAGCGAGTATTATACCAAGTTCTGATTGTTTTGTATTTTTGTTGTAATTGTATTTGCATATTGATAAATTTTTTGTGGATTTTACAGCTGCCACACCAAAGCAAATTAGAAAGCAAATGAAGGTTGATGGCCTCACAAATGATGAAGTCAAAAGCCATTTACAGGTTTGTATAAGGGATATATATCCTAAATGTTTGATTATCAAATTTGCCTTATGAGTTAGTACAATTCATAACCAAACTCTAGGTTTCTGTAATTTTTGTTGTCTAGTCTCTCTAATTCTTTCCATTGATATGGAATCTTTTGTCTGTCATTCCAATCTACATATGAGATTGTCAGTGACAAAATTATTTGGGAAATCACCACAGCTAAGCATATTTTTTACATTGCAATGATTAAATTTGATATTGAAAATAGGTGTTTATATAATGTTGTTCTAGTAAAATGACAAGAGGTAGCACTTTACCAATATAATTTCCTCTTAGAACTCATCATTTGAAGTATGCTTGACTTTTCACTACTACAGAAAAGGGCTTCAGTAGCGCTTTTTTTTGGCCTTTAGTAGCGCTTCAAAGCGCTATCTATTCACCCGCTACTGAAGGTGGGAGAGATTCAATAGCGCTTAAAAAAGCGCTACTGAAAGTAGGAATAGGTAGCGCTTCCTTGAGAAAGCGCTGTCTAAAGTTCGTAATAAGGCATAACTTTAGACAACGTTTTTTCAAGAAAACGCTACCTATTCCCCCTTTTTTTTATAATTATTTACATTGTTTTTCTATATTTCTCACATGCACTCAGCAAAACTAAGACATTAAACAGTTTATCCATCCCATTGCACTTAACAAAACTCAACAAACCATACATTTACATACAAAAGCTTAAATACAATATTTTTTTTTTGGATAAGCTAAAAGTATATTGATTAAAGGGTACAATGGGGTACCCCAACCCGTATACAATAATAACCCAACAACATAAGGAAGAACCACTGTAACTAAAATGCTACACTCCAAATTGCCCAGCATTGCCATTACAGAGCTGTTATCATGACTGAAAATACTAAAACTAGCACCATGAAGAGCTGTAATCCTTGCAGGGGCATCATTCAACCGTTCAGGCCACTTAGGCATGTATGTAAGAGCAGATTTCCTATACTTTGGATCTGGAACCACAACACAAGTACGAAGTGGAGTGTACCATGCTGAATCTGCTTCAATGCTGTCATCACATTTTGGTGGATAGGTGTCTCTAGGCAGCTTATCATAGCAATTATTATCTTTAGACTTATGCCATACAGCAATGTCATCCTTTTTATTGTACAATTTGAAGCACATTGAAGTAAGCAAATCCTGCAACTTCTCATAATCTGATCTTTGCTCTTCCACAGTTGTGTTCCATCTGTGCCACCTACGCTCATAGTTTACCGGTGGACCAGACAAAATCCAAAATCCTCCAGGACGAAGAATACGGTGTATTTCAAGGAGATAAATTCCACCTAAAAGCAGAAAGAGATTAGCAGCAAGAGATAAACAAAAATGTTGGAAAACATGGTAGAGGAGAGAAATGAGAGAATACACAAACTGAGATGTTACCGAATGGTGCAAACTGTAAGTATGTGATATAAGCCTAATACATGATAGTAAATAACTATCAACCAATGACATATATATCTGACTAATCACCAACCAACTCAACTAATCATCAACTAACTATGGAACTAGATGCATAGTAGTAAAAATTGCATAGAAAGATCTGGCAAAACTAGATGCTCATTGAAACTTGTTATAAGCCTGATTAGAAAGAACCCTATGTCATTTACAACAAATGTGTGAAACACTAAGCTTAAGCAGATTGTGTCATTTAACATACACTGATGGCAGTGAATTCGTATCTTCAATTATAGAATTGTCAAAAAAACTATACTTGTCTCTAGTAACATTTTCTCAACTATAATTAAGAACTAGTACAATCTATATGCTCTGAAACTCTTCAATAGATCTGTAAACTCTGCAGCAAAATAAGAATTCTCAAAAGCATACTGATGTTTACACTTCAAAGACCAATTACATGCAATGCAAAACATATTTCTCTTTTCCCACACGAGTCAGATCAATCACAAATCCGACTAATTTACTGAAGACAATGTAACACCAGAAGAAAATTATACAATTGATACCTTTCAAATCATAACTTCAATTTTCTTCTTTTTTGACAAAATTTGTTATTTCAATTTCTTAATAAAAAAAGTCTGATGTAACACCTAGAAGATGTGGAAACTTTCTAGACTGCATGGGAAGAAAAACAAAATTACATACTATGGATCTCTCTTTTGAGCACTGGAAGACAGTAATTGTGAGGCTGTAAGCCACCTTGGAACAATGCATTACGATTTAGAAGAAGATGGTGTGGGGTAACAGTTGCTGCTACGTAACCTTACAAATATAGCAAAACAATGAGAACAATTTTACAACTAAACTGTACAATACAATGATATAAAGCTCTTCCAAGTAATTGATTACAGTACCTTCTTTGCAAGACTCTACAAATTTAACAGCATCCATGGTAGTAATATGCTCCATTACAACCTTCAGCAGTGGAAGCCTTTGAACTAAAGGCTCTAAAATTGTTTCAATAAAGACCTTTTCCCGGTCAAAAATATCAACTTTGGAATTTGTAACCTCTCCATGAACCTGTCATATATATTGATTCACTGAAAAGAAAGTACAAATGTAAACTACTGAGTACTTTACATAAACAAATGACATGCATAATGGGCCAGGCTAGGTTTTCCATAAGCACCACCTAGCTCATAGTTACTGTTAAGTGTTTGAAGACATTTTCATTGTGGACGGTCTAAAATTGGTATCCAAAATAATAAATTCTATCACATAACTAATTTAAGAACAATGTGACTTGACAGAACTGATTTTGAATCAAGAATCTTTCATCAGTGCAAACCTGGCAGCATAAAGTATGAAATACATTCCTGTACATTGGTATAAAACATTTTAAATTTTAAATTACCAGTAATAGCAAATCTTGCTCAACCATTTCCTCAAGAACAGAAAAACATTTTCCGAAAAGATCTGTAACACCATCTTGGGAGTTTGTTGTAGCGCCAGCTGGATACAACTTCACACCATAAACAAGTCCACTTCTTTCTGTCAATGCAAGTAGCATCATCAAGAAATGTACTATAATAAAAGTTAAAAAATATATATAATAATTACAAGAAAAAAATCCAAAGCTGGATCAGAATGGAGGGTGTAATCTAATAAAATGATAAATGACAACTACCTGCCATGGAGTCAAGAGAAAACTACAAGATAAAAGAAGGTAACAGAAACTTCATTTTCACTGAATTCAGTGCAAAACTTACATATATAAACATGACACTCGAATTAAACTTACCAAAAGTGTTTTAAAACTTTTTTCCTTTCCGTACTTGATACGTAATATTCTTTAAACTTGTGTAGCCAATAATTAATTAGACTCACTTGCAAGTTTAATCTCCTCGTGACTTGTCAAGTCTGTTAGGTAAAGTGTCATGAGGGGAGTGAAGTTGCTATTTTTAGGTATTGCTTTCAAAATGGACTCTCGATAAGCAACAGCAGTGGCTGTGGTAGTAATGTGTGGTTTCAAATTCGGCATAACTATAGCCCTTCCAAAATGCCTTGCACTGCAAGAGAGCAAGCAATAGTTATTAATTAGAACTCTCTTTGATATTAATGGGTAATGCAATAAACAAAATAAACATCAAACTATAAAATATGATGTGTGTGCAAGTCTTCTCATTGAGTATTTTTGCTATTAAAGTGAAATGACCAGTGAGGGAGAACAGCTTCCAAAAGAGCACCATCACGGAGGTGAAGATGCCAATCATCAGGTTGTGTAATAGTGAGTTCCATCTTTGCTTTTTTCCTTTAATGCACCTTAATGCTTATAAACACAAGGGTAACAATTAACAAAACAATAGACAAAGTAGAAACCGTTTTGCTTGAGCACAATTCGATCAGAAGAACACAAGAGTACACTTGAGGAGAAGAAAATGAAAGACACTAATACAAAGGAAACACTCTGCAAACCCTAATGGTGATGGATGAAGATGACGAATTAAACAGAATTGTATGTTTGCTTTGTTGATTGCCATGCTCCACTGATGTGTAATTCAGTAGGGGTGTTCACAGATCAATTCAGTTCAGATTGCAGCAAAAAATCCAAACCAATAAAAATCAATTAGGAACCCAAACCAAACCAACCGGATCAAGAAGCTAGGCATACTAGCAAGCAGTTCAAGATGCATTTTTATTATGATTAAGAGAATCAGAACTTTTGTCAAACAGCTGATATGCAAGATTTCAATTCACATTTATCTCAGAAAACAACAGCTCAATGTAGCAGGAATTCAATTCACAAGAGGAATGTACCCTGATAGCTTTAGAGCAATCTGAGTCAATGTCCGGATACAACTGATAGTCAAGACCCCATTGTAACTTGGCATGAGACTGGCACAACACAATTCCAAAAATGTAAAATATAACTACAAGTGAACATGAAAAATACACCATACTTACTAAGGGATTAGCCATTTCATCTATCAAATTGTAAAAGCCGATCAATACGGAGGGAATGAGTGAACACTGAGATTCCACATCAACACTCCCCACCTCTGACAATCACCGGGTCTGCCATAGCCGCGAGGAGCATGACTTCGCCATCTTGGACAGCTTCTCCGCCCCAAAAAGTGACGAGTGATCGCTGGAGGTCACTGTCGTAGCGAAGGCCATCGTCGTTTACATGGGTAACGTTGGTGCCGTAATCAACCATAGCGCCCACCCTATCCATCTCACCCTTTTCGGATCTGCAACTTCGGCCTCCCCTCTGTCTCTGATTCCGATGATGTTGGCCCCGCTAAACCCCGATTTTGTCCTCGTAACTCGACTCTCACAACCTCCACCCTGGTTCACCGGCGAACCAGAAACCACCATCGATGGCTGGGTAGATGCAACAGAAGAGTACGACGTCAATGCCCTGTTTACCGTCACGAGCGCCGTGGCACCTTCCGGTCTTCCTGGCGTGCACATCTTCGTCTTCGATCCCGGTGGCTTCAACTATGCCATTCGTCACCTTCTCTACTTTGCCGCTTTCGATTTCAGTTCCACCATCTCCGCTTCACACTTCGTCGTTGCCATCAAGTGCATCTTCGCCTTCTTCACTTCGATCACACTCATCCGCCGCCGTCTTCCAGATCGGTGGTCATGGGTACCTTGGAGAGTTGTAACTCAGAACATAGTTAGGGTTTCAAACAAAATGTGTAAATTGCAAAAGGAACACCGCTGGGTTTGGTTCATGTTACTGATCTGGGCCTGTGTGCATTGCTTGGCACCTCCTTGATGAGAGTGGTGAGGGTTTGGAGAAATAGGGTGGGAGGGAAAGAAGAGGTTCTGAGAGATGAAGTGTTCGAGAGTGGGAGGGACAGTGTGCGTGGGAGGGAAACATTTATTTTTAGGGTAAGGAATAGACAACGCTTCCTTAAACAAGCGCTATCTTAGGTTATGAATAGATAGCGCTTTCTCAAAAAAGCGCTATCTATTCATCACAAATAGATAGCGCTTCCTCAAACAAGCGCTATCTATTCCTACCTATCAACTTTTAATAGCGCTTCCTTGGAGAAGCGTTGTCTTATGTTATATCTATAATAGCGTTTTTTCAAGGAAGCGCTACTAAATGTCTTCTGCCTCTCTTTTAATAGCGTTTCGTTTAGAAACGCTGTTAAAGGTGTGCTACGAAAACTCTTTTCTGTAGTAGTGTTTCTTGTGATTATTATATACCAAATTTTCAATATATCAGTTGGGGTACAAAAATAGGAGTTTTGAACCTATGAACTCCAACAAGTTACTTAAAGCCTTCACCTACTTGCCAAAATTTAAGCTAACATCTAATTGATATCACTTAAATTAACATCTAATTTAAGCTAGACATAGACTCGTTCACCGTTAGTTTTTTGCTATTGTTTTGGGTTGCCCTTTAGCCTTTATTCTTTCTGATTTATAGTATATATGATGATGATTGGCTATGGTAAAAACATATCATGTGTGTTATTACTATAATTTTTCGATTTTGATATTCTCTTATTTACAAGAGAAAAAGGTGGACCATTGCAAATTTGTCACTAAGTAGTTATCATTAGTACTTTAATTATTATTGTTATTTTCCTTTTCCTTTTTCTTACTTACATATCTTTTGTAATATGTGCAGTAAGATTTTCATGGTGAAGAAGCACATCAATCTCAAGATATAGAAGGGGAATGATGTTATCAACATGCATGGATGTTTTCAGTCAGAAAAAAAAAAAACATGCATGGATGCCTATAATCTTTGTGGATTTTTTTTTTTTGGGATTTTATAAGAAATTTATTATGTAAACTTTTACACTTGATGAATTTAATTTAATCTTCTATATTTCTGATATATGTCGGACTTGTGACAAATTAATGTAATTATATATGTTAGTGTTTTTATGCATACATATGTTGTAGTGTTATAGTAGTATTTCAATGTACATAGTGGTTTTAGTACTTTTGTTAGCATATATAATGAGACTTGTATAATCCAAGTGTTCTGAATATTTAAATTATATTGATTGGAATATTTATAGGTGTTGTAATTGAAAGGTTAAAATATATATTTAGTTATGTATAAACATATAAAAGACTTTCCTCGCAATGTAATAAAAGCTAACATCGTTGTCGATTTATTCTATAATAGTTACAAAAATGTCCCCTAAAGTTGAGTTAACCGATTTCTATATTATTTACCAACAGTAAAATAAGTGTTGTCTATATTAAAACGTCTAGCAACAGATTCTGAAATTGTTGCCTATACCATCCACCAATAGTTAAATAAATGTTCCTTATTCTATTTGCCAACATTTAAATAACCGTGGCTGAAACATCTAGCAACAATTAAGAAACCGTTGCCTAAATAATATGAACGAAAATCGTTGCCATTGGACGGGTTTAAAAACCGTGGCCTATTCCCCTAATTTAGGCAACGGTTATTGATATACCGTGGCCTAAAGCGAAAAACCGTTGTCTGAGGGAATAGGCAACGACCACCTAGAGAACACTTTTTTAACCGTTGCCTAAAGTTTAGGCAACGGTTTTCATACTTATAGGAACAGTTTTTTATTGTTGCCTAAACTAAAAATGTTGTAGTGTTTATACTTTTAATCAATTTTACCCAATTTAATTTTATAAAAAAACGGGTCTTTTTAATTCACGCAACAATCTACGGCGTTGATGTGTGGACTTATTAATCCTCAAGTGTCGTGTGAGTTGTAAGGATTTATCGTATAGCAGTGCTATCTTGAACCATGTGCAATGGTGAATTTATTTTTAAATAAAATCAAAACAAAATCAAATCTTTATCAAAAACTAAAATCAACCAACTAATCAAACATTTTCAAAAGAACTATGTGGCTTTGAGTTTCCCATCGCACCCGGGAATACGTAGGAGCAAGATAAATCATCTTGTCGGGCCAAAACTAAATTTTCCTTTTTTTGTGTCCTTTTTTATGTTAAAAGAATTAATCAAAATAATTAAACTTTTCTCTTTCTAGGGATGCTCTATGGACACGGTGCCATGTTTAATCCCTTAGATTTAAGGTTGCTCTGTGGACTCGTGTGCCATGTTTAACCTCATTTAGTTTTTATAAACCATAAAGTTAAAAATATAAAAAATTTAATAAAAGTCAAAAATTAAAATTTAAAATAATTCTTTCTTGTAAATAATTTTTGGGGTAAAATAAATATTTAAAAGGTTATTAAACTGTTTTTTTGCACAATTAATTTGAGGTACCGTTTTTTAAACGGGCGATGTGGGGTGCTAATACCTTCCCTACTCGTAACCGACTCCCGAACTCAAATCATCTCTCTTTTTTAAAAACAAAAGACCATTTTACCTTACATAATTGGTTTTCCAATATTTTTTCCAATTTAAAAATATTGGTGGCGACTCCTCTGTCTTTTTATCCTTTTTTCGCGGCGCCCGGACGGGACGGTCGCGACAGCTGGCAACTCCGGTGGGGACTTTAGAGAGTCAGGCCTATCATAGTTGGTTGTGCAACTTCTTTTAATAACTTTGAAAATATTAGTTTTACCCCTCTTTGTTTTATTTGTTTTGTAAATTGTTATATGCTTTAATAAATGCCTTTGTATATTCTTGCAACCCTAGGGTAGAGAATTATTATGTTGTTGGCTGTTCTTTTTTGCATGTGTGATGTAGTTTTCATTTTAATAGGTTTGGAGCAGGTTTGTATGCTCCCAGCACACACATCACTTACACTTATTTCACACACTTTTAGCTCTATACCCGAGCTTGTGGGAAGCTTAAGGATTAGGCGGTGTGTCGACATTGTCATTGAAGAGGTTTTGTACCCCCCTGATATTTGTCGGTTCACCACTTAGGTTGTACCCGATATCATGGGATGGTCATATCGAGAGGGTTTATCCCTACTTGTGGCTAGACTCATGAGTCGGATCCTTATCTTTCGGGATGGGGGCAATCTGAGGACCATGGATTTTAGAAGTCTAGACCCTACCCAATTTTCACTGATAAAACAAACTTAGGGGCCAGCCTGTTAAAGTCAGGACTTTAGGTGTGTCAACCCTAAATCTTAGGACACAAAGGGAGCATTTTTTTTTCTTTACCTATCTTCATGTCTTTTATTTTATTTTTTGTCAAAAAAAAATCCACATTTTTATTTATTTATTTTTCTAAAAGAAAAATTGATTTATACGAGTCCTTTGTTTTTTTACAAAAAACATAAAATTCTTCATATTTTGTAACTCATGCATTTCTGTAAATAAAAAAAATGGGCTTGTGTAAATATATATATATATAGCTCATCCATATTTTTGTAACTCATTCATATTTTTTGTAGAAGAATAAAAAAAATGATCCATGCATCTCATGCATTAATTAATTTTTTGAGTCAATATGAAGAAATAAAAACAAAATCATTTTTCATGCATTGCATGCATCAATTACTTTCTATGCCAACCACACGAAAAAAAAATTAAAAGAAAAAATCATGTCATGCATATGGTGAAAAAAAAAACTCAATCTTCTTCATGCATCTTATGCATCAATTTCATCAACCTCTTGGATAAAAAAAGAAATAAAAAATAAAAATTCATTCATCTCATTTTTTGATTTGAAACATGCATTTCATACCTCTTTGGGTCAATATAAAAACAAATCATTCATCTCATTCATTAAAAAAAAAACATGCATTGCCATTGTTATAAAAAAAAACTCTTTTTTCATTCAATTCTCTAGTTAAAAAATAATAATAATAATATAAAGAATTCATTTCATGCATCTCACGCATTAGTACTTGGCTCCAAAAAAAAAATTTTTTTATGCATCTCATATACTCATTTCTTTTTAAGTTGAACATTTATTAAAAATAATTCATTCCATGCATTTCATGCATTATGCTCCTTTCCTGGAGAAAAGTAAACCACTGCACTTTCAATGAAAAAGAATGTCAACTAAACCTTGGAGCATGAGGTGGAACTGGAGACAATATTTGCTCAAGTGGCCGAAAAATGTAGGCACAACCTTTTGCCCAATCATGGATGTTTGGATGTCAATGTGAAGGATTTTATATAGTCCTACTAGAGTCGGGTAGCACATATTCACGCTCTTATGGAGTGATCTTTGGAAAATCATGCAAATTCGGGATAATAAGGCCCTGACCGAGGAAGAAAGAAATCATGATAAGGATAGTCTCAATCAACTATGGAGAGTTCAAGATGAAGGCTATGCTAACATCATCAGAGATTCAATCCTAGTGATTGAAAAGAGCCAATACTTTGCGATCCCCATCTTGAGAATTTCTAAGCAATCAAGGCTAGATTTGTTTATCAGGGATTTACCATGACACAATGGTTATGTTGTATTCTATCATGAGATAATTGAACCATGTTCACTTTCTTGAAGCATTAATGTAATGAATTTGCATGCGTACCTTGTCTCATCCTTTCTTTACATCTCCATCCCCACCATAATGTTTCTCTCGTCATACTCATATCTCATATTCCCTTTTTTTTTCTTCTTCCCCAAGTACCTTTTTTGGTTTGGTTAATAAGGCCCACTTTCTTGAAAGTTCTTTGTGGACATCAATGAAGAGCACATGTGCCAATACCTTTTCAAAAAAAGGGGGGGGGGAGGAAGAAAGAAAATAATACAAATAAAAGAGGAGCAAATAAATAAACACTTGGTGAGCACCATTTCTTTGTCTCTAAAATAAAGTTAAAAAAAAAATAAACAATCATGATTTGAAATGAAGATTGACCATTTTTTCTCTACCCTTAGCAAAATATCATCATTACCCCTTGTTACCCTTTTTGAGCCTGAAAATTTTCTTCAAAGAACCTTGGACAAGGATCACCACTAAACAAGGGGCAAGCAAGAAGGAAATGGTGATCATGAAGCGTAACGTTGAAAAAAAAAAGAATTAAAAAAAAAGAAGAAGAATAAAAAGAAGAGAAAGAAAGAGGATAAAAAAAACCTCATGTAAAACAGAGAAAAAAAAAAAAGGAAAGTTAGAAGAAAGTAAATGTTCTCAAAAATCCGAAAAAACATGGATTTTTGATCCTATTCAACCTTAAAACATTTGTTTGAGCCTTATATCCTTTTTTCATGACCCCAAACCATTAGCCACGTTACAAGCCTCAAAAAGTCCACTCTGATCAATGAATGATTGCTACTTTTTCATCAACTTCATTTTGAGACAAAAAGTTTGTGCTCTTCTAGTTTTTAATTGATTGCTCCTCTTTAAAAAAAAATCCAAAAAAAGAATGAAAAAAATAAAAAAGAAAGCTTGTTAGGCTGAAAACCCTCATAGGCAGTCTAGGCAAAAGCTTGGGCAAGATCTACATGGGGCAAAACTTTGCTTTCGATGGCCTTATTCTAGAGCATCTCCATTATTGGATGCCCTACACTGGGGCAACATCATTCTCAAGTTTTCCATATCAAGTGCCCTACATTGGGGCAGTTTCATTCTGGGAACCCTACAGTGGGGCACTTCATCCTCAAGGAAACTACTCTGGGGCAATTTTGTTCTTATGAATATTGAGACAATCGCCATGATCAAATCAATCCAAACTGGGGCAATTCCCTTCTGATCTTCATATCACCTCTTGTGCATCTTGCTTCATTTCTGTTCTTTTGAATACTATTTGAGTTGTCAAACTTCTAATACCAATCGAGAGGCTGTTCAGGCAATAATGTCATTTCCTATCATACTTTTGAATCCATGCATGTTTGTTACATGATGCTTCAGGTAAGGTAAACATGAGTTCAATGATACGATTTAACCATTTATGGTAATTATTTGATGACCAACTCTGGCCGGAAGAATTCTTGATACAAGGGGAAATTGGTATCTCAGTCGACAATCAAGCAAGAAGCTTTGATCCTCACGGATAAGGGTGGTAAAAATTGTCCACATCTCGAAAAAAAAATCGAAAGAAAAAAATAGAAAGAAAAAAGTGAGAAAAATGGCTCGCTAGACTGAAAACCTGAAAAGACAGTCTAGGCAAAAGTTAGAGCGGCCCGGTAGGTTGAAAACTCGCAAAAAGCAACCTATGCAAAAATTAGGGTCAAATATGAATAAATCACATGAAGTCTCCTCAAAATAACAAATTGGGGCAGTTTAAGAGGACAAGTCATGAAAGACTCCCAATACATTACGACTGGGGCAAGTCACATCCTTGAAAGTTGATCAGATAATTTCATCCATTGGGTAATCATTACGAAGAAGCATATCACAGCCAAGAAGCTAAACATCAGTTGAGCAAGTTAGTGATAATTAAGATCAAGGTGTCTTCCTCTAGCTCATCCCCAATCTCGGCTGCAATCAGGACTCTAAGGAGCCAATGATCAAAGAGTTTTTTGCAAAAAAATAAAAATAAAAAAATAAAATAAAATCAGAGTTTTCGTAAATGATAAAAACATCTCATGCATCATGCATGAAAAATAATCAGGATCATAAAAAGCATCTCATGCATCATTTTTAAAAAAATAAAAATAAAATAATCACAGTTTTCACCAATCATAAAAAATCATCTCTCATATCATACATTGTCTTATCATTTCATGCATCAACAAAGTCAACATCTTTGCAGTGCATTTGTTCGGCTTTCGCTGGCACAAGGCCCCAAAAGTCATGTCTTGTCAACTTTAGCAGGCAAAGGGCCTCTTAAGCTTTGTTTTGTTGTAGTTTGGCTTTAGCGGGCATAGGGCCCCAAAAGTCATATCTTTGTTAGCTTTAGCAGGCACAGGGCCTCGTAAGCTTCGTTTTTGTTTAGCTTTAACCGGCAGAGGGCTCATAAGCTATACCTTTATTGGCTCCTATAGGCATAGGACCACACAAGCTTTTTATCTTTCAGTTCGAGTTTCTGACGGGCAATCCACCCCGTAAGCTCTTTTATCTTTCAGTTCGAGCTTCTGACGGGTAATCCACACCGTAGGCTCTTTTATCTTTCAGTTCGAGCTTCTGACGGGCAATCCACCCCGTAAGCTCTTTTATCTTTCAGTTCGAGTTTCTGACGGGCAATCCACCCCGTAAGCTCACTTATCTTTCAGTTCGAGTTTCAGACGGGCAATTCACCCCGTAGGCTCATTTGTCTTTCTGCTCAAGCTTCTGACGGGTAATCCACCCCGTCAACTCTTTTATCTTTCAGGTCGAGCTTCTGACGGGTAATCCACCCCGTGAGCTCTTTTATCTTTCAGTTCGAGCTTCTGACGTGAGCTCTTTTATCTTTCAGTTCGAGCTTCTGACGGGTAATCCACACCGTAGGCTCTTTTATCTTTCAGTTCGAGCTTCTGACGGGCAATCCACCCCGTAAGCTCTTTTATCTTTCAGTTCGAGTTTCTGACGGGCAATCCACCCCGTAAGCTCACTTATCTTTCAGTTCGAGTTTCAGACGGGCAATTCACCCCGTAGGCTCATTTGTCTTTCTGCTCAAGCTTCTGACGGGTAATCCACCCCGTAAACTCTTTTATCTTTCAGGTCGAGCTTCTGACGGGTAATCCACCCCGTGAGCTCTTTTATCTTTCAGTTCGAGCTTCTGACGGGCAATCCACCCCGTAAGCTCTCTTATCTTTCAGTTCGAGTTTCTGACGTGCAATCCACCCCGTAAGCTCATTTGTCTTTCTGTACGAGCTTCTGACGGGCAATCCACCCAGTAAGCTCTTTTATGTTTCAGTTCGAGTTTCTGACGGGCAATCCACCCCGTAAGCTCATTTATCTTTCAGTTCAAGCTTCTGACTGGCAATCCACCCTGTAGGCTCTTTTATCTTTCAGTTCGAGCTTCTGACGGGCAATCCACCTCGTAGGCTCATTTGTCTTTCTATTCGAGCTTCTGACGGGCAATCCACCCCATAAGCTCTTTTATCTTTCAGTTCGAGTTTCTGACGGGCAATCCACCCCGTAGGCTCATTTGTCTTTCTGTTCGAGCTTCTGACGGGCAATCCACCCCGTAAGCTCTTTTATCTTTCAGTTCGAGCTTCTGACGGGCAATCCACCCCGTAAGCTCTCTTATCTTTCAGTTCGAGTTTCTAACGGGTAATCCACCCCGTAGGCTCATTTGTCTTTCTGTTCGAGCTTCTGACGGGCAATCCACCCCGTAAGCTCTTTTGTCTTTCAGTTCGAGCTTCTGACGGGCAATCCACCCCGTAAGCTCTCTTATCTTTCAGTTCGAGTTTCTGACGGGTAATCCACCCCGTAGGCTCATTTGTCTTTCTGTTAGAGCTTCTGACGGGCAATCCACCCCGTAAGCTCTTTTATCTTTCAGTTTGAGCTTCTGACGGGCAATCCACCCCGTAAGCTCTTTTTATCTTTCAGTTCGAGCTTCTGATGGGTAATCCACCCCGTAAGCTGTTTTATCCTTCAGTTCGAGTTTCTGACGGGCAATCCACCCCGTAGGCTCATTTATCCTTTAGTTCGAGTTTCTGACGGGCAATCCACCCCGTAACCTCTTTTATCTTTCAGTTTGAGCTTCTGACGGGCAATCCACCCCGTAAGCTCTTTTTATCTTTCAGTTCAAGCTTCTGACGGGTAATCCACCCCGTAAGCTGTTTTATCCTTCAGTTCGAGTTTCTGACCGGCAATCCACCCCGTAGGCTCATTTATCCTTCAGTTCGAGTTTCTGACGGGCAATCCACCCCGTAACCTCTTTTATCTTTCAGTTCGAGCTTCTGACGGGCAATCCACCCCGTAAGCTCTTTTATCCTTCAGTTCGAGTTTCTGACGGGAAATCCACCCCATAAGCTCTCTTATCTTTCATTTCGAGTTTCGGATGGTCAATCCACCCCGTAGGCTCATTTATCTTTCTACTCAATCTTCTGACTGGCAATCCACCCTGTAAGCTCTTTTATCTTTCAATTCGAGCTAATGATGGGCAATCCACCCTGTAGGCTCTTTTATCTTTCAGTTCGAACTTCTAACGGGCAATCCACCCCGTAAGCTCTTTTATCTTTATGCTCGAGTTTCTGACGGGCGATCCACCCCGTAAGCTCTTTTATCTTTCTGTTTAAGCTCGGCAAACGATCCACCCTGCAGGATTTTATGTGTAAACCCAATGGGCAATCCAATCCACTGGTCCTTTACAGAAAATCATTTTGTAGTCACAGGTCTTTTCTGTTTGTCAATGTACCCCGAACAAAATTGGAGTTCATGTCTTTACTCGTTTCTTATAACGATAATAGGTTAACTACGGTTACATCTACTATCGAATAAGAAACAAGTAAAGAGGGGCAGCTGTGAACACCTAATTTTGTCTGTGTATTTTCCTTTTAAATAATATTTTGAAAAAAAAAGCATAAAAATTCTCTAAAAAATTGGTTATGTTATTGGGGCAATTTGTTTTTGTTACAAGTTGTTTTGTGTCCAAGCCATTTATGGGTAATGTTCAGAACTTGGGAAGGGTTTTTTACCTTGATCAGAGGAAAGAACATAAAAATGGAAGTTGAAAAAGATTGAAGCAGACTTTACCCTCTTCAACACTCCAATTTACATGGTCCTTGGTCCCAAGGTGAGAGGACATAGCAGAGGATTCATCTTGCTCTATTTAAATGCCAAACAGAAAAGCACAGAGGGGGGGAGAGGCGTAAAAAAGGAAGGGGGTTCTCCCCCATCTGGTTTTTTTCATTATCATCACTTGCTCCTTCACCATTTTTCTTCATGACCTTCCTCCCACTTAAGCCACCATAAAAACCATTATCCTTTCATCTCAGACTAGAAACACCATAGCCTCCATCATGAACCACATTCCATCTTCAACATCCTCCATTCCATTAAACACATCCCTTCAGCCAGGAAAATAAAAAAAAATAGGACCACGAACCATCCATAACCACCCTTCATCTTCACCCATGCCATGGCCTCATCTCCATAACTACCATACCAGTAACAACATCTTCCTTCAATCTCAAAAATCCACAAAGGTTCACTTCCACCATCATCCTAAATCAAAAAAAAAAAACCAAAAGAGAACAACCAAAACACCATAAAAAAGGGGAGATCAGATCCTAGTTTCAAGCTACCTCTGCAACCGCCACCGAACCACCACTGCGTGTTCTGGTCGGAGCCTCCGTCTCAGTCACCACGAGCCCGTCATAGAATACGCGGATCTGCTCAGATCTCAAACCGCTACCCACACCAGTCACCACTCTCCTTCAAATTTCTCCTCCTCTATCATTCAAACTTCTCCTCCTTCTATTCAAAAAACCACAACCCATCACCATCATCTCAGCAAAAAACCAAAAATAAAATAAACAACATACCCAGACAGAACCCCAACAGATCAGAACCGTGCCCTCCGCCGTGCGTCGCCCTCTGGATCGTCTTCCTCCTCCGCGTGAGACGCCCCCCTCCACCGCGAAACCACGCGAACTGCCAGAACCGTGTCTGGACCGCCCCAAGCTCCGACTGCATCCCTATTCGCGCGAACCTGCCCAGCCACCACTCCTCCGCACGGTCACCACGAGTTCCAGCCACTGCACGCCGTGCCAGATCCACCTCCGCCACTCCTCCGCGCGACCACCACAACCTCTACCACTGGGAGTTGCAGATCCGCGAGCTCGTAACGGCCACGCCTGACCACGAACCAGATCCGCTCCATCTCCATCTTGTGCCTCCCTCTGGTTTACCTCTTTCCTTTTTCTTTCCTGATTTTTTTTTAATCTAAATGGCAACTAAATCTGGATTCTGTTGCTTTAGGTAGCTTTATGGGCCTTGGGTAATTTGTGGGTTGTCTGTTTGGGTCAAGGAAGGTGCTCTCTTTTCAAACAAAATATGTAAAGCTTGCTGGTTTTTGGCCCAACAATGGCTTTCCCACTTACTATCATAGGCAATTTAAATTTGGCTGAGTTTTTTTCAAAATAAGAGGATTCTAAACAACAAGATACAAACAAAAATAGAAATGACAAATTAAAAATAAAATCCTTTTTCTTTTTCTTAAAAAAATAAAAATAAAATAAAAAATCTTTTAATTCACGCAACAATCTACAATGTTGATGTATGATTTTTCATCCTCAATTGTTGTATGAATTGTAAGGGTTCATCGTATAGCTTTGCTATCTTTAACCCTGTGCAAGAGTGAATCCGCTTTAGAAAATATTAAGTGTTTTTTTTAATTTATACTTTTAATCAATTTTACCCAATTTAATTTTATAAAATAAGGGTCTTTTTAATTCACGCAACAATCTACGGCGTTGATGTGTGGACTTATTCATCCTCTAGTGTCGTGTTAGTTGTAAGGATTTATCGTATAGCACTGCTATCTTGAATCATGTGCAATGGTGAATTTATTTTTAAATAAAATCAAAACAAAATCAAATCTTTATCAAAAATTAAAATCAACCAACCAATCAAACATTTTCAAAAGAACTACGTGGCTTTGAGTTTCACATCGCACCCGGGAATACGTAGGAGCAAGATAAATCATCTTGTCAGGCCAAAACTAAATTTTCCTTTTTTTTGTGTCCCTTTTTATGTTAAAAGAATTAATCAAAATAATTAAACTTTTCTCTTTCCAGGGATGCTCTATGGACACGGTGCCATGTTTAATCCCTTAGATTTGAGGTTGCTCCGTGGACTCATGTGCCATGTTCAACCTCATTTAGTTTTTATAAACCATAAAGTTAAAAATATAAAAAATTTAACAAAAGTTAAAAATTAAAATTTAAAATAATTCTTTCTTGTAAATAATTTTTGGGGTAAAATAAATATTTAAAAGGTTATTAAAATGTTTTTTTGCACAATTAACTTGAGGTACCGTTTTTTAAACGGGCGATGTGGGATGCTAATACCTTCCATACTCGTAACCGACTCCCGAACTCAAATCATCTCTCTCTTTTAAAAAAAAGACCAGTTTACCTTACATAATTGGTTTTCCAATATTTTTTCCAATTTAAAAATATTGGTGGCGACTCCTCTGTCTTTTTATCCCTTTTTCGCGGCGCCCGGACGGGACGGTCGCGACAATCTCTTTATGATACGATTACATTGTTAGTTAGGATCCTTTCTTTCCTTTATTCTTGGCCATCCTTTTGGCTATATAAACCATGTATTCTTTATTGATAATAGATGGAAATATATGAAGTATATTCAGTAAATGTTCTGTGTAAATACCTCTAATATGGTATCAGCTTGAAAATCCTATTCTTTGCTTCCGCTTTTCCTTTTCTTCTCAGCCATGGCTGACGACACTGTTGATGAAAGCTCCAACAATGGCAGCTCCAACAAAACCAATGACACCATTGTCAACAACGACCCTTCCCTTAACCCCAACAGCCCCTATTACCTCCATCCTGGTGAAAATCTAGATCAATTCTCATTTCTCCAGCCCTCAATGGAGACAATTATTACCATTGGAGCCATGCCATGAAACATGCGTTATCTTCAAAGAACAAATTGAAATTTGTTAACGGCACTATCACTCAGCCCCAACCCTCTGACCCTCTATTTGAAGCTTGGGAACGCTGTAATGACATCGTTGTCTCATGGATCACAAGAACCCAAAATCCCCAAATTTCCTAGAGTTCCTCATCTTTCAACAATGCTCGTGATCTCTGGCTCGATCTTCACAATCGCTTCACCATGGATAATCATTTTCGGCAATCTGATCTACTCCAAGAATTGCATTCTATGCGCTAAGGTGATCGTACTTTAATCAATTTCTTTACTGACATGAATATAATTTGCAACGAATTATAATTTCTTCGCCCCACTCCTACATGCTCTTGTCTTGTTGCTTGCACTTGTTCCCTTCGTGATTCGGTTCAATCCTATAAGAATAAAGAACATGTCATATGCTTTCTTAAAGGCTTAAATGATTCATATCAAGCTGTAAGATCTCAAATCTTGATGATGAATCCCCTACCTTCAATCAGTCAAGCCTACTCTATGGTTATTCAACAAGAAAGGAATTTAACTCTTCCCACTACTGTTGATTCTTCTGCATTTTCTTTCAATACAAATCATGCTTCATCTCAGGCAAGAAGCAACAATACAGCCCAAGGAAGGGGTAGAGGCAGAAACAATAACAGACATCCTATGCTTTGTACCTATCACAATCGATCCAACCATACTGTTGAAAATTGTTACTTCAAATATGGCTTTCCTCCTGGCTACCGTTCCAAGAATTCTGCCGCAAGTTCAACTCTTGCTAGCATCAATTCTGATCAAGGTTCCAAATCTGACACACCTATTGTTCCTGTCAAGCAACAATCCGATTCAATTTCTAAATAGGACTTCCAATACCTCATCAACTTGTTGCATTCATCCAAAACAGAACATGGATCCTCTATCAATTCAGTGAGTAAGCCATCAACTTTTGATTCCACTCATCACATGGTTTCGGGAGTGACCAAGACAGGTAATTCTAAACCACCCTCTTCCATTTGGATATTGGACTCTGGAGCTAGTGATCATATTTGCACTAATCTTTCTTCTTTTTCAAAATACTATCAAACAAAACCTATTTCTGTCCAATTACCAAATGGCAACATTATATCTGCATTTTTTCAGGTTCAATTTATTTCCAAGATGGTATTTCTTTACATGATGTCCTCTTAATTCCTGAATTTCACTATAACTTACTTTCTGTACATAAACTAACCTCATCCTTTAATTGTAGAATTATCTTTTCACACAACTCTTGTGATATCCAGGACCTATCTTCCAAGAAGATGATTGGGCATGCTGATTTATTCAACAATCTCTATATCTTCAATGGCATTCCCTTAACCAATTCTTGTAACCAAGTTTCTCTTTCTAATACTGTAAATAACATGTTACATGACTCCTTTGATTTTTGGCATTATCGACTTGGCCACCCTTCTTCTGCTGTTATAAAGGATTTATGTACACATTTTCCATATATTGTTGCTAATAAGAATTTCATTTGTTACTCTTGTCATATAGCTAAGCAGTCACGGACCCTTTTTCCCACAAGCTTACATACCTCTTCTAAGTCTTTTGATCTTATACATATGGATATTTGGGGTCCTTTGAACATTGAGTCATTTCAAGGACATCGTTATTTCTTAACAATTGTAGATGACTTCACTAGACACACATGGTTATACTTGATGCATGCTAAATCTGATACTAGACATTGTATTACTACCTTTATTAACATGATTCACACTCAATTTTCAGCTAAGGTAAAGATCATTAGATCTAATAATGGCATAGAATTTTAAATGCCATCTTACTATACTTCTTTAGGAATTCTACATCAACAAACTTGTGTAGAAACTCCACAACAGAACTCTATCGTTGAACGTAAACATAGATATCTCTTAAATGTTACTAGGGCCTTACTTTATCACTCTAAATTACCTAAAATCTTCTGATCTTTTGCTGTATGTCATGTTGTTTTCCTCATAAATAGACTGCCAAGTCCAGTCATTAATCATAAAACACCTTATGAACTTCTGTATAACAAACCACCAACCTTTCTTGATATAAAGGTCTTTGATTGTTTAGCCTATGCTTCCACTTTAACACACAATAGACACAAGCTTGATCCTAGGGCTAGGAAGTGTCTTTTCCTAGGATATAAGCCTGGTAATAAAGGTTATTTGCTCTATGATTTAACCACACTAGTGGAAATAATGTAATATACGGGAACGTTTTACGTCAGTTGACCATATGTTTGACGTTAAAAATGAGGCAGTGGCACTTTTGTAAATATTAAATCACTATTTACGCCAGTTGTTTAATGAACTGACGTTAAAAGTGATTGCAAGAATTATTAACACTTTTAACGTCAGTTGTTTATACGACTGACGTTAAAAGTGTGATTTTTACTTCAGTTAAATAAATAACTGACGTATATAATCCTATATCCCTAACTCATTCCTATCTTTCTTTCGTTGTCATCTCCCTGTTGTCACTCTTAACGCAGATCACTCCATATAGTGCAGTTTATTTCTAAACTTTTTTTAAACAAGTTTATTTTTAATCTTAATTAATTAGCTTGAATTAGTAAACAAATTCTTGTGCAAATTAAAATAAATAAACACTTAACATAAAACAAGTTATATATGTATAATCAAATCGTATCTCATTGAAACGATTCATAAGTTACAATTACATGGTTAAAAGATAAAAAATTTCTGCAGCATAGCCCTAAAATATAAAAAAGTTTTTGCTTCAACATCATTTTCTTCTCAGTCCTGTCCTCAGAAACTCCAATGGATGCATCTCCTCCCTCACTTGAATTCCTTGATGCATCATCTTGAATCCACAGTCACTTGCTGCCAAAGCGGGGTGAAAGGGATGACGGGGATGAAATAAAGTGAGGGAATCACATTACGTGATTCACCCAACCTTACCATCCATGTTACGTGATTTACTCAACCTCAGAAGTATTTTGACCATTAAGACAGAGACCTTTAAGTCTAGGTATAGGAAGAAATAACAAAATCTCAAATATGATAGAGGCATATTGTGAAGGAATAGAAAACGCACGAAATATAGAGGAAAATAAGAGGGGGGTGTAATACAGACTGATACAGAAGAATGGTACTTCATATAGAGAAGAGAGACTACCTGATTTTCTTGAAAACTGATCTATAAACTTAATGCTCATTAAGAGGATTACGTTACAAGGTGCATGGGTAAGTAGCACAGTAGTCAAAGAAATGAATTTTTTGCAGAAACTTATACACTTTTAACGTCAGTTGTTGAAGACAACTGATGTTAAAAGTGTTTCTAAAATAAAAAATATTTATTTTTAACGTCAATTGTTTAATACAACTGACGTTAAACAATGACTTTTAACGTCAGTTGTTTAAGACAACTCACGTTACAAATGACATCTAACGTCAGTTGTATTAAACAACTGACGTAAAATGTTGTTTTATTTTTGGTTTTTGATGACAACGTTTACACCCGCGCGCCTTCTTCACTTTACTCTGTACGTCTCTGTTCTTCTCTTTTCATCAGCTCACTCTCACTCTCACTCTCACTCTGCCCTAATCACGAGCTCATCTCCACCGCAACCACCGCGAGGGCTTCTTCACCACCACCGTGAGGTACACTCTTAACCCTAACTCTGTCTTTCCCGCTCATTCTATGCAATAACTTGACATCTCTCTTTCCCCTTCTCGCGCACTAACTCCCCTTGTCCCTCTGCTCTCAGTAACCACATCGTACGTTGGCCACCACTCGAGCTCCCCTCCCCACCACCACGCTAGCACCTATTTCTGGTGAGTCTTAAGGCACATTTTTTTTATTTTTGGTTTTAAGTGTATGTTGAAAATGTAGTCTTTGTAGTTGAAACTTGAAACTGTGAGTTTGAGTTATTTGGAAAATCTCTATTTCTGGTCGTGGGTTTTGTGTTTTCTCTTGTTTTTCTTCTGCTATCATGACCTATTTCAAAATGGGAAGAAATTTAGAGTTGCTTGTATCATGTGACATGCATCAACAATATATTGCTCATTGGAATTCTGTTTTGTTAATTTATCTTCATCTGCATATTTCTTTTCTGTCTTAAGAAACCTGAAAATGGTGTAAATTTGAAATAATTTTTAAACTCCTTGGATATATGTTTTGTATATCTACAGAACCTATCTAGTTATGGGTCGTAGTTGGATGGTTTGTAAGCGCACTAGTGCTGAGTATTTGAAGGAGGTGGGAGAATTTATAGAATTTGCTCAAAGGAATGTTCCTAATAATAATGGAATGTTCTGTTGTCCTTGTGTCAAGTGTTTGAATACGAGGAAATGTACGGTAAAGGATATACGTACTCATTTGATTTGTGAAGGGATTTGCTTGAGTTATACAAGATGGATATGGCATGGTGATGTGTTGTTGAGTAGTACGGCAAGTGTCTCCCAAAGTGAGGACGTTGACGTAGATATAGAGGATGATCGAGTAGAGGACATGATCCGTGATATTGGACAATAATCTTTTCATCGATCTCATGTGTATGATAGGTTGTGCGGTGATGTGGATAAGCCTTTATATCCAGGGTGTACTACTCATACATGGTTGTCGGCGGTGCTAAAATTGGTTTGTGTGAAGGCGAGAAATGGTTGGACCGATAAAAGCTTCACGGAATTGCTTGAAGTGTTGAAAGACTTGCTTCCAGAAGACAACACATTGCCTGACCGTAACTATGAGGCCAAGAAGGTATTGTGTCCGATGGGTATGGAGTATAAGAAGATACACGCATGCCCCAATGATTGCATATTGTACACCGGTGTTTATGAAGACAATCACGATTGCCTCAAATGTGGGTTATCACGATACAAAGTGAAGGGTGGTGATGATGATGATGATCTTGATGATGTGAGAAAAAGGGTCCTCCTGCGAAGGTGTTGCGGTATCTTCCAATAATTTCAAGGTTCAAGCGATTGTTTGCCAATGCGAAAGATGCGAAGAATCTTAGATGGCATAATGATGAGAGGAAACGTGATGGAAAGGTTAGTCATCCTGCTAATTCTATGCAATGGAAGAATATTGATACTATGTTTCCGGATTTCGCCGATGAGCCAAGAAACCTAAGGCTTGGACTTGCTGCGGATGGAATGAATCCTTATGGTAACATGAGTAGTATTCATAGTTCATGGCCTGTTCTGTTGATAATTTACAACCTGCCCCCTTGGTTGTGCATGAAGCGCAAATACATGATGTTGTCTATGATGATTTCGGGCCTAGAGCAACCGGGAAATGACTTAGATGTTTATCTAAGTCCCTTGATTGAAGACTTGAAAATGCTGTGGGTGGAAGGTGTTGATGTAGTTGATGGGTATTCTCATGAGACTTTCAAGCTTTGTGCCATGTTATTTTGCACCATCAACGACTTTCCAGCATACAGTAACTTGTCTAGGTACAGTGTCAAGGGGCATAAAGCATGCCCTATATGTGAAGAAGGCACATACTACACTCAGTTGCATCATGGAAAGAAGACGGTTTACCTTGGGCATCGGAGATTTCTTAGACGTGATCACCCATATCGTAAGATGAAAAAACCTTTTAATGGATGCCAAGAGACAGAAGAAGCTCCGGTGGCCTTAATTGGAGAGCAGGTTTATCAGAGGGTAAAGGGCATCGATGTTATATTCGGCAAGTCCAAAAATAAAGGTAAAGCTGCTGAGAAAAACATATGGAAGAAGAGGTCGATATTCTTTGATCTTCCATACTGGCGCAAGCTTGATGTCAGACACTACATTGATGTGATGCATGTGGAGAAAAATGTGTGTGATAGTGTGATCGGGACGCTTCTCAACATTCAGGGCAAGACAAAGGATGGTGTGAATGCTCGTCTCGACCTCGTTGCTATGTGTATACGAGAGCAGTTTGCTCCAGTTGTTGAGGATGGTAAGAGGACTTATTTGCCGCCAGCATGTCATACTTTGTCAAAAAAAAAGAGACAAAGTTTCTGCGGGTGTCTTCAGGGCATCAAAGTTCCACATGGTTAATCTTCAAATATGAAGAGGCTTATCTCTAGTGATCTTAAATTAGTTGGGTTAAAGTCTCATAATTGTCACATCTTGATGCAACAACTTCTGCCTGCTGCTATTCGTGGTATTGCTCCAAAAAATGTGAGACATGCCATTACTCGGTTGTGCTCATTCTTCAATTCTATATGTAGCAAAGTCGTTGACCCTCGTATGTTGGATGACTTGGAAGTTGAGGGTGCTACAATCTTGTGCCAATTGGAGATGTATTATCCTCCTTCCTTTTTCGACATAATGGTTCACTTAATTGTTCATTTGGTGAGGGAGATTAGATTATGTGGGCCGATTTTTCTGAGATGGATGTACCCAGTTGAGCTCTACATGAAGATCTTGAAAGGGTATGTGAAGAATCCTCATCGTCCGGAAGCATCTATTGTTCAAAGGTATGTTGCAGAAGAAGCTATTGAGTTTTGTTCGGACTACCTTCATAACACGGATCCTATAGGGGTTCCTAAGTCTCGGCATGATGAGATAAGATGTCAAGGTAAGCATACACATGGCTTAATAATTAATAGCAATGGTCGGGAGGAAGTGCTTCAAGCACATTTGTATGTATTGAACAACATCGATTCTGTTCAACCTTTCTTGTTTGAACATAAAAGAAAAGTCAATCAAGAAAACCATCGAATGAGCGAAAGGTGGTTGTTAAACAATCATAACAAGACTTTCTTACCATGGTTCAAGGAAGAAATGCTTAAGGATGGTACCATGGTTTAATAACTATTGGAGCAGATACGACGTCAATAACTTTTCCTTTTATACAAAGGAACAAGATAACAAGAGTACCATGCAAAATAATCGTGGCCGAAGCAATGCACTTCTCTAGTGCAAAGGACACAAAACTCGTTAAAGTACCGACACCTTACTTTGGATATATTGAAGATATTTGGGTGCTCGATTACACTAAGCTTACGGTGTCGGTTTTTAAATGTTAGTGGGTTGATAGTAACGGTGGTGTACAAATCGACGAATTGGGGTTCACATTGGTAGACCTCAACAAGTTAGGTCATATAAATGAGCCTTTCATAATGGCTTCCCAAGAAAAACAAGTGTTCTACATCACTGATCCTTCTAACAAAAGGTTGTTGTTGACGATTCTGAGCAAGTATACCCAGTCGTGCAAGTAATACGGTGGTGAGACCGTTTTATCGTTCCCACGAGGACTGCGACAAGTACTAGCACATTCCACTTCAACTACTATCTAAGCGATTCTTGGATTGAAGAGAGTTCTACACTAATTATCAAGCCCACAAAAGTAAAAATAAACAGAATAAGAAAAACAAACTCTTTTTGTAATTTTCTCAAACACTTGGAAGGCAATAAAAGATGGTTTTCAAATATGATAAAATATGTTGGGATTAGGTTCACTAAACTTCATCCCCATGCAATGACATTACTAATAAACAGTTTCCACTTCAAATATGACAATCAATCCACTAAATTACTCAAGCCCTGATCTCTCAGATGACAAGAGCCTAAATCCACTAATAGACCCTAATCTCTTAGGTGGCCTAGATTAATGAATTTGCATGATGATTAGGGATTACACGATTGCTAATAAACCTAAATCCATTCCTAGATACAAGGTTTACCAGGTGGTTGATTTCAGTTCTGGAATTGATAAGAACGTCTCCATTACATATCAAAACACTAATTAAGTTATGGGGGTGCTAGCCACAACAGGCATTAAGCATAGAAATCAATCACTCATTAAGAAGCAAAAACTGTATTATAAAGTCAAGTCAATTACATAGAGGATTCAGATTTAGCTACCCTAACCCCAACAATGGAGGTTTAGCTACTCATAATAATAGCCACAACCAAAGAAACATAGATGAAGGAGAGAAGGAATGCCATGGGAGTAATCCTCCAGAAGCTGCCTCTGATTCAGAGAGCCTTTTGGGTTTCCAAACTCGTAGCCTCCAATGTCTCCAAGGTGTCCCTTCCAATTCTGCCTTAAACAGCTTATAACAGGGGTTCTGGGTTTCGCGCACTCGCGGGGCGAGATGTTTCTTGCGAGGCGAATATTAAACTTCTGGTCTTCAGTGATTGGAAATCTCGCGAGGTGAGACACTGTTCGCGTGGCGAGACAGAACAAGTTACATTTTCTTCGCACAATCATCTTTCAGGGTCGCGAGGCGAGGTGTGATTCACGGGGCGAGACAGAAAGGATGACATTCTGCTATTTCTGGCTGTCTGCAGTCTCGCAGGGCGAGTAGACTCTCGCGGGGCGAGAATTCCCAGAATTGCATTCTCCACTGTTTCTTCATTCCCTTGGCTCTAAGTTAACCAGATTTTTCAGTGATTCCTTCAAAACAACATCAAGAAACCTCTTCACCCGTTCCAAGAGAAAATCTAACAAAATCAAATAAATAATGCCTAATCTATATGAAATATGCATGCAAAAGTGTACAACAAACATCATGTAAAATCACACTATCAGTTGTCCGTGGTTCTCCAAGGAAAAAACATGTATAATGGTAGTGATGAAAATCATGATTCAAATCTTGATATTCCAGAGACTCATTCTTTTTCAACAAACATGCCTACTATAATTGAGGAGACACAGGTGGACGATGTACATGCCACTCGTGATGATCATCACAAAGGGATATTGATATAGGTAGTTTAAACTTAGTATACATTATTTTTATTTATACTTCTGTATTTATTTTTAGTTATAACCTATGTTAATAAATATATATTGTTTCTGAACATGCATACATATGGATCAGTCGGATAGCCCACATGCACGGGAGGACACTGTGGGGCCTACGCAGGACCCGATCGCGCCTACGCCTGATTCTAGTGTAAGTTTACATGTTATATACTATCTTTAGTCCTTATTTTTAAAGTAAGTTTATAATGTTACAACCCTCTATTTTATCATTTTTTTTGTCCATACAGACATCACAAGCTCATAGGAAACGGGGTAGAGGAGCCACGACTTTGAAGAAACTAGAGAAGGTCAGGCAAAGCGGACAGAAGCTTGAGGTGTCCTTCGATGCTAATCTAAATGCCCAGGGACCCCGTGCTAAAGAATTTAATAAGTGGGTGTTTCTACAAGCGAAGCAGCACGTTAGCATCAACTACAACCACTGGAATGACGTTCCACAGAACGTTAAGGATCAGATTTGGGAGGCTATCACGGTATTTTACCTTTCAATTCTTTTGATTTACATTATTAGATAATTATCCAAGTTATAATCCATCCAGTTGTTATGTATTTAATGTGTAGGTAGCTTGTGCCAAATGTCGAGGATCATCGTAAGAAATGTATGAAAATGGCATCAAAGCGTTGGAATGGTTTCAAGCATGATCTTACCAGGTACTATGTATCTGGGAAGAAGCGACTTTATAAAATGTTCTCGGATTATCCCTTGATTGATCAGGATACTTGGGATATGTTTGCTAGGAGTCGAAGGGATGGAGAATTTCAGGTTGGTTGATTAAGTTAATTTTGTATGCTTCTTATAGATCATTTAACTGTATTTAATTATGTGTTTTTGTTTGAATAGGCTAAGGCAGAGAAGGGTCGGCAGAATCAGGCGAAGAACGTCCACCGCTACACTATGACTCAGGGTGGGTACGAGACTCGGATCGAGGAGATGATGGCGGATAGGCTGAGGGTGAAGCAGGAAGAGCACTCTGCTAGGATAGAAAGAGGAGAGGTGCCTGATTGAACACCATTAAGTCCTCCGTCGGACATCGATCGCGAGGATGTCTGGTTAGCCGGCCGCATGACAAAGACGACATCTTTTAAAGTTGATGCCATTCGCGAAGTGGCAGATAAGATTGTAAGTAAATAATTAACTTCATTTTAATTGATATTTGTATAGATATTTTTAACACTTTTCACTTGCACGTTTTTTCATTTTTTTTCATTGTAGATGGATCTTAAAGCACAATCCTCCCAGGGCGCATTCGTCCCTTCAGGACGACGGGACGTCTTGATGACTGCTCTAGGCAAGAAAGACCATCCTGGTCGGGTTATCGGTGTTCCTGGGAACGTGACCATCAAAGAATATTATGGCAAGTCTGCTTCACGAAAGCGGGTGGTAGATGAAGCATCAATTTTGGATGACATTACTCAGCAGCTCATCTCCATCCCTGCTATTACAACGCATCTGATGCAAAGCTTACTATCCAACCCAGAATTCAAGCAGGCGTTTGCTAGAGAGCTTTCCTCCATCGGTTCATCCCAGGACACCGAAGGGCATGCCAACCCTTCACATGTGAGCACAAAAGAGAGTTATAGTAGGGCACGTGTGGAGGACGATGAGTTGGCAGCTAGGGAGCGGGAGTTGGAAGTCCAACGCCATGAACTTGAGTTGGAAATGAAAAGGCATGAGCTTGAGTTGGACTTCAAACGACGTGAGCTCGAAATGTTAACAAAGGTATGTATTCATTATTAATGTCCAAATTAGTCAAATAATTACTTGTGTTTTTTTAATTATCAACAACTTATCTATTTTATTTTTCCTAAATTGAAGGCCAAGTCGACGTCGGTGTCGCTGTCACCTGTCACTCGTTTGTTCTCACTTGGTGAGGATTATGCGTTTGAGATTTTTGAATGTCCATTGGAGCACGATGGATGGATGGCACGCCCAAATCAACAGAGGATATTTTCCTTCTGTGGTGAAGATCTCGGGCACGCCTGCAGAGATAACGTCTGGATGGCCAGAACGGTTTTGAGTCTCTGGTGCACGTAAGTTAATTTTAATTTAATAACTTATTTATTTTTGGTATTTTTACATTTAATAATTTATTTTAATTTCAATATATATATTATGTAATTAACATCTACAATTTTCATATCTTAGGTATCTCCATCGTCTTCAGCTTGATAAGGGCGTTGCATCAGTTTACGGCTTCTTAGATCCGTCAATCCTTGTGCCCCAATTCTTTGTTGGCGATGCATTTAGTAAATACATAGGGAACTTGATGGGAGACAATCGGAAAGAATTATATCTGACTCCTTACTGTATGAATAACCATTGGCAGTTGTTCGTACTTCACCCGTCTAGGCATACTGTCATATTTTGATGCTCTCTCCACTAAAACCAACCACATGAGGTGGTGGAAGCTGTAAATACGTAAGTAACTAATCTTAAATTTAATTTAAGTTTCAATATCAGTTGTTTTTAGTTTATTACACACATGATATATGAATTTGTTAATTGACATGATTATTTGTTTATGATAGCACGTTGAAGGCGAGTAGCATAAGTTGCGCTAACGGGAGAATTAGGACTTCTAAGGCTAAAGGAAATCCTGAATGGATCATCCTCAAGGTTTGGTAGTTTATTTATCAAATAATTAATATTATAATTACTAATTTATATGTATATTTAACTGACATTGAAATTAATTCTGTTTGTAGTCTCAATTTCAACCTGACGGGTGGTCGTGCGGCTATTATGTGATGCTTCATATGCTGAACATAGTCTCCGCATCTATTACGGGTGGATGGAAGAAGGTAATATTTAAACAACTTGTTAAATTATATATTATAGTTTTGGTGATGACTTGCGTTAATGTTATTGTTATTATTTGAACGTGTGTAGGCATTTAACGACCAATCGCCTCTTCAAAAAGATGAGTTTAGAGCTTGAGGATGCGCTTAGTAGAATTCTTCTTCAAGTATGCGACTGAAAAAGGAATTGACAAGATACCTCCGCAATACTTAGATGAATATTTTTTTTGTTAGACTTTAGAAACTAATTAATAACATGTATATATATATACTTAGATTGGTAGTTTTGTTTTTAGACATTAGAGAGTAAAATTTATATATATATACTTGTAGATAGTTATGTTTTTCCTATACATGGGTTTTGGTTTTAAGTCCCCCCATTGTTGCTTTGTATATTTCTTTTCTTTTGGTTAATATTGAAATTTAAGGGTAGTGTTTGTAATTCTGTAATGTGTGTGATATTCTGTGTTACTGGGATATTTACTGAATGCAGGGATAGCTGAGGGGAGTGATATTTTAAAACTGAATTTAAAAATATATATATATATATATTAACGTCAGTTGTATTAGGAAACTGACGTTAAAAATAAAACATTTAACGTCAGTTCTTTAACACAACTGACGTTAGTTTGAACAACATTAACGTCAGTTGTGTTAAAGAACTGGCGTTAATAGTTTTATTTTTAACGTCAGTTGTTTAAACAACCAACGTTAAAATATTAACTATTAACGTCTGTTGTATTAACGTCAGACAATATTCTGACCTATAAAATCAATTTTAACTGACGTAAAAAGCACTTATTGCACTAGTGCCACCAGAAACACTTTCCTTTCAAGGAACACTGTATTCTATGAACATATTTTTCCTTATGATACTTTATCCATTTCTAATCATATGGAATATTCTCCTGTTTCTGATATTTCAGCTTCTGATTTTGTTTGATGTTCCTGTTGCAACTTCATCTCATGTCCTTCCTGATACATCCGCATCAAATCCTCCTTTGCTGCACGATGTTGCACCTCTCATCCCTGTTGCAGAGGAACCAGCCCGAAAATCCAGCAGATCAAAGAGACCACCCACTTATCTCCAAGATTTCCACTGTAACAATATTTCCACCCTCTCTCCTTCTACTCCTCTTTATCCTTTGTCCTCTGGTCTTTCCTATTCCAATGTCTCTTCATCTCACTTGCACTTCACACTCTCTATTTCTACACATCAGGAACCCTCCACCTATAAACAGGCTGCACAACACAGCCAATGGATCCAAGCTATGAATGCAGAGTTGGAAGCTCTTCATCATAATAAAACTTGGACAATCACTGATTTACCTCCCAACACAACCCCAATTGGTTGTAAATGGGTCTATCGAATTAAATATAACTCAGAGGGTTCAATAGAAAGATATAAGGCCCGTCTTGTGGCCAAAGACTTTAATCAAATTGAAGGTCTAGACTATTTTGACACATATTCCCTTGTGGCTAAACTCACTACTATCCGGCTCCTTTGAGCTATTTCCTCTATTAACAATTGGCATCTTAAACAATTGGACGTACATAATGCTTTTCTTCATGGAAATATTGAAGAAGAAGTATATATGCACTTACCACCTGGACTACCTACCTCTAATCCCAACCAAGTATGCAAATTACAAAAGTCTATTTATGGACTCAAGCAATCAAGTAGACAATGGTTTGCACGGTTACCCACTTTCCTTCTCTCTAAGGGATTTTCTCAATCCAAGTCTGATCCTTCTTTGTTTATTAAACATACAATTGATTCCATCACTGTTCATTTAGTGTATGTGGATGACTTGATACTTGCTGGTAATAACTTGCATGATATTGACATGTTAAAATCTGATTTGCATAATACTTTCAAAATAAAGGATTTAGGAAACTTGAAATATTTTCTAGGCCTTGAGGTTGCTAGATCAAAGAAAGGTATAGATATTTGTCAACAAAAATATGCTTTAGATATTTTATCTGATTGCGGGCTTCTTGCAACCAAGCCACTTTCTAATCCCATGAACAAAGGAACCCGCTTAACACAACAGGAGGGGACACCTCTTCATGATCCAGAGCCATACCAAAGACTTATTGGAATGCTATTATATCTAACCCACACTCGCCCTGATATTTCTTTTTGTGTATAGCAACTAAGCCAATTTATGAATCATCCTACAACTCGTCACCATGAAGTTGCAATTCACATTCTAAAATACATCAAAACCAGTCCAGACCAAGGCTTATTCTTCCCTGCTGATTCCCAGCTACAACTAAAGGCGTTCAATGATTCAGATTGGGCTACATGCCTAGATACTCGAAGATCTGTTACAGGATTCTGCATTTTCATTGCCAGCTCTCTCATCTCTTGGAAATCCAAGAAACAAGCTACTGTTTCTCGCTCATCCTCCGAGAGAGAATACCGAGCTTTGGCTTCCACAGTATGTGAGTTACAGTGGCTGATTTATCTCCTTCAGGATCTACATATTCCATTTGTTTCTCTTGCTCTGCTCTACTGTGATAGTCAGTCGACTCGTCATATTGTAGCAAACTCCTCATTTCATGAACGGACTAAACACATAGAGCTTGATTGTCATATTGTAAGGGAGCAACTTCTGGAGAAACTCTTTCATTTACTGCCTATTTCAAGCCAAAATCAATTGGTTGATATCTTAACAAAAGCATTGGACCCGACGCCTTTCAAGGAGTTGCTCAGCAAACTGGGAGTTTTCAGTATCCACTCACCACCAGTTTGAGGGGGGATATTGAATAAAATAGTTTCTAATTAGTTTCTAATTCAGTTACTTAGACTTAGTCATTTCTGTTGTAACTTACATAACTGATGCAGTTATAGATTGATCTCTCTAGGATATGATTACATGGTTAGTAAGGATCCTTTCTTTCATTTATTCTCGACCATCCTTTTGCCTATATAAACCATGTATTCTTTATTGATAACAGTTAGAAATATATGAAGTATATTCAGTAAATGTTCTGTGTAAATACCTTTAATATATTCTGCAACCTGCAAAAACAAATGTTTAAAATGAAGGAACTCAAAATGATCGAAACGTACCATAAAAATAACATAAAACAACTGAGAAGGGGCAAAAATCAAAATCGCAACATGTAAAATTAGGGAAAAAGATCGTAACCTGTGTCGCAACCAAAAATTACGGCAGGGACGGCGATGAAAGATATTTTAAGAAAAAGTAGAGTCACCACCAATTTTATTTACTTTAGGAAAAATTGGAAAACCTTTAAAAATGGTCTTTGGAACCAAGCTGAGTTCGGGAGTCGGTTACGAACAGGGAAGGTGTTAAGCACCCTAAGTCGCCCATTCTAAGAATGATACCTTAAATAAATTGCGCGAAGTTAAATTATTTATTGTTTACCCCAAAAATATTTACAAGGAAGAATTTATTTATTTATTTATTAATATTTTTTATTTTATGTTTCTTTATTGTTCCTTTTTTGCATTTTAAAAATTATTGATAAATCCTAAATGAGGTTGGACATAGCACGTAAGTCCATAGGGCAACATCGAAGCTAGGGGATTAAGCATGACACTTGTCAAAGAGCAACCCAAAAATATTAAATAAATTATTAATTAATTATCCACATTAAACAAATTAAAAAAAAGAACACAAAAATAATGGAAAAATTAATTTTGGCTTGACGAGATGATTGATCCCGCTCCTACGTATTCCCTGCATCGATGGGAAACTCAAAGCCACGTAGTTCTTGTGGAAAAATGTTTAGCTTATTGATTAATTTTAATTTTTTATGAAAAATATTTATTTAAAAAAAATTCTAAACGAGGTAGAACATGGCATGTACGTCTACAGAGTTATCTCAAACCTAAGAATTGAATATGATACATCTCACAAAACAAACCCCAAATAATTATTTTCAAGTGTTTCTTTTTATTATATTTTATTTATTTATTTTAACACAATCAGGTCATAAGAAGGTAAGAAAAGAAAATCATATTCAATTTTTTTGGCCCATTTAGTTTTTTTGTTTATCAGACCCACTTGCTTGGGCCATACAACTAACCAACTAGCCCTACAATCCAAGTTTATCATTCAATTTAAGTTTATGAAGAAATAACAAAAAAAAGAATAAAATAAAATAAAATAATAGTAAAAAGCAAAATGAAATAGGCTATTAAGTACTGTATCAGAAAGAGCAAAACGTTGGATTGATACCCAAATAGAAATAAGAGTCCCTTCTCCTTCACCTATAGACAAGAAGGAAGAAGTGGGGGCAGCGGTGGTGGCTGGTCGAAGCCCAGTGAATGGCGGTGATCGGAGAGTGGGTAATAGTGACTTGGTCCGAGGTGGTATTTGAGGAGACTGATATGGCAGTGTAGCTTGGAAAGATCAGCGGCCAACAGCAGGAGTGCGCGGTGGTTTCCGGACGAAGTGAGACGGACCTGAGGCGAGCTGCGATCGTGACTGTAACACCCCGATTTTCGCTGCTTTGTAATATCGGTAATAAATATATAAATATATATTTTTATCCGAGACTTGGACAATGATTTTGGATAAAACAAGGTCATTTCCTTGTTATACTTATTTTCATAAGGTTACGGGGAAGTTTTTGGTTGAAAATTCAGACGGAAGCCGGTCTGCCGTTTTCTATGTTTTCGCTGACAGTAAAAGTTTACTGCTCAGAAAACCTAATTTTAACTCGTGAACGAGATGAAAAATGTTTTTATTGTATTTACTACGATACTTGAAGTTTTGAAAAATTTAGCGTAAAAATTAAAATATTATATTTGTTGCGGGCGTATACGTCGAGATTATCTCTAGGAAAAACCTGCGCCAGATGAAACCCGGAGTCGGCAACGTAGCTGAGATGATGGATTTGACTTGAAGAGCATTTATGACGAGCTTATCCGAGTCATAATGGCCATAATGGCGCATTTATGACAAAGTGAATTTTGCTATGAAATGACCATTTTACCCTTGTCTTTTTATGACAATTACAAGTCATGCCATTGGAAAATTTGACCAAATCCAACCCAAAACTCACGGCTCCTTCATCCATTCCAAGCACTTGGACATTCCTTTTTCCTAGCCATAAATGAGCATTGATGTTAAGTGGATGAGTCATAGGCAAAGTCACATTTTCATAATTATCCCGAAACTGCCACGAAATTATGACTCTTATCTGTTCTGAATATGGAAAAACTTTCTACATGAAAGTTGTTCATATTTATCTCTTATTTCCAACGACATAAAGATCATCAAAAACGGACAAGTATATTGGGAGATATGTCCAAATTACCGAAACTGCTCTAAATCTTTATCATCTTTATCTTTCTCTCTAAACTTCTCAAGAACACTTAGAAAACTAAGCTTAATTAACCATGATTTGCAACACAAAATATCTTCTCCCTAATATGTGGTGTAGGAGGCAGCCGCATCTCTTCAAAATTTAGGACCACATATTTTATTAACCATGATTATACATAAACCCTAGTTAGGTTACTATTAACTATAGTTAAGTTATTATATTATTTTCTAACTTAACCTTGATCAAATAAACTCAACCATGGTTCTTTTATCTCATCAAACCACACATTTTCTTATCACACCCACCTCTAAACCGTGCCCATCATCCACACTTGGATCATTTTCACTCATTTTCCAACTTCATCATTTTGTCTCTCTCAAAACTTCTTGTTCTTCATTTTCTCTCACAAGTTCTTCACTTGTTCTTCATTTGTTCTTCCTTTGTTATTCACTTATTCATCATTTATCTCTAACTTAGAAACATAATCTCATGATTCTTCATTCATGAAACTTGTTCCTTAGATCAATAACCATCACTTGATCCATTTTGTTCTTGAATCCATGAACTTTCAAGTTCATCTTTTCTTTCCTTCAAATTCGGCCCATACCCATATATAACCATCCAAACCTTGTTTTGATCTTCTAAGATCATATTCTCACTTATCTAGATGATCTAAACAATTTTTATTTCACATCTCAAGTTTTTCCCCACAAAACACAAAGAACTCCTTAGTGTTCTTGCTAAGGTCATATTTGTTCTTCAAGTTCTTGAATAAATCTTTTTATTTCAAGGTGAGGAATCTCTCTCTTAATCTTGATATTTTAAGCTTTTCTATTCACAACTTTTATGAATTTTTGCTTGTGTTCATCATGCTCTTCATATGAGTCAAAGTTCTTGAAGCTTTCTTCAAAAATTCATAACTAATTCTAGAAAAATCCTTTTGACATGAAACCAATTTCTATGATCTAGATATAATACCTACTTTATTTATCCAAGAGCATGTGATCCAAATCATTCTCCTTCCCTATTAACCATTAAGGGCCGAACCTAGGTAGGAAAATGGGTTTGGTGTTTTGTTGTTTGTTTTGAAAGTTAGTACTTGACTTAAGTTCTATAATACATATATAGCTTAAATCCAACAGCTTGAATCCAACTAAATTTCCTAGCTTATTTTCCTAATATGGGCCGAAACCCTAACCCTAAAGGTTAGAAGATTTTGTTTCAAATTATAGTCTTGTAATAAGTAATCTATGTTAGTTAAGACTCTAGTAACTAGGATCCAAAAGATGGCATTAAGAAGATAACCCTAAACCTATTTTCTAAGTCTTGGCCGAACCTAGCCCTAAAGTGTCATAGATGGTTGTTAGTTGATTAATTATAGTTATGTTGTTTGGTTGAAAGTGGTTGTGTTAACTCGTGGCGGAATAACGAGGATCGTCATGTACGTATTTCGGGTGCTAGCTCAGGTGGGGAAAAGAATCAACCTATCGTCGGAATCGATAAGTAGTAGATTATATGATAATTGTGTAGGGCGACCTAAACCCTACTAGTAGTCGAGTAATCGACAAGACCAAAATCCCATTGGAAACCTTTTCTGTAAAACCAATGGTGATTCGGGGATTGTAGGTTTATCGACATTAAGTTGATTTTAAGTATTTGAGGATGTTTGATTTTATGTTATCAAATTTACTGTGATACGCTGGTTGAGGTATTCCATCTGCATGTGACGTATTGTTTCGGTGTTTGAATAATTATGATTGTGAGGATGTTTGTTGTCTATCACAGCCGTGATGGTTGTCATGGCCAGGCCGTGACAGGTTCTGTGTTGTAGGATTCTTGCCTTTGTTGTCTGTCACGACCGTGATGGCTATCACGGCCAGGCAGTGACAGAGTCTGACTTTGTTATTTATTTGATTTGATTATTATGCGTTGGTTGTGATAAATTGCTTATTATGATATTGAGATATCTGAATATTTCCTGATATTGTGTGATGCATGATCTGCCTGGTTTTTAATACTATGCCTAGTTGAGTTTAAGTAAGGATATATGTTGTTCGGGAGATGATTGTTTGGGTGAGAGAATGAATTGACTTAAAGGTGCCTAGCTTAAGTAAGTTATCTAATGGATGAGATGTGACATAGAATGCGAGTTGAGGTTATGATGGGAGTTTGAGGTACAAGGTTGTTATTGATTTGAGATAGTGAGATTCATATAGAGGCTTTGATGCAAATACTTTTTCAGTCCATGACGCGTAGATCTGATGTATCCTATCGAAAGATAGAAGGGCACTATGATGAGATTGAGTTTTATCCTATCGAAAGATAGAAGGGCACTATGATGAGTTTTATATCAAAAGATAGAAAGGCACTATGATGAGTTTTATCCTATCGAAAGATAGAAGGGCACTATGATAAGTTTTATCCTATCGAAAGATAGAAGGGAACTATGTTGAGTCTTATCCTATCGAAAGATAGAAGTATACTATGCTGAGTTCTTTGCATCAGACTACCCTGGACTACTAACGAATGTGAAAGGAATAGAGACAGTTATGATAGTATAAGTGTTTAGACTACATGAGCTGAGGGTAGAGGATGATATAGTGAATTGAGGATGATTGTTGATTTTGAGTGATGTGTGTCTGTGACAATTATGGTATAATTTACTATTACTCTTTTTCCGCTTTTTGATGATAGAACTGTTTCTTATTCCCTATATCTTTTTGCGTGTTGTATTTTATTTCTGATGTGATCGTACGAGATGACTCGATGGAGAAACCAATTGCGGAGGAGTTAGATGGAACTCCTTACGAACCAGATGCTGGAGGTCGAGCTGTGATCCAGGGCGATTAGAGTATAGACATTATGGCCAGTGTGTCTAAAGAGTATTTATATTTCCGCTGAGTATGTCTGTAGTGAAGTTTATGCCTGTAAGGGATCCTACTGAGAGGGTACCTTTAATAGTGCTTTTGTTTTTGTAATAAATAAACAGGTGTGTAATTATATATTACAGCTTTGGTGTGTTTTATATTTGTAGAAGTTATATGATCATTAATTCAGTTTTTAAATTTTTACATATTTTCAACAATAAGCGAGCGATTAAGTAAATAAATATTAAGGTTTTAATGTAATAATACGATGGGGCACAACGGGGTGTCTCATTTGGTGCTATCAGAGCAGTTCGATTCTAATCGGACTGTGAGGTCTAGGAAGTTGTTACTGGCCGTGTCTAGTTGAATCCACATCGGATATTGACTATGCTTAGAAGTTGGGTAGTGAGTCCCGACGCGATAGTTAATAGTTATATGGCATATATATGCCAGTTTTATGTAGCATTATATGTCGTATACCCGTGTACAGAGAGGTGGAGCTGGAAATGGAGTTCCAGCAAAGAAGAGGACAAATGGCCAGACCTCAGGCCACTGAAAGAGTGTTTACCGTGAGGGGAGCTGAATTCTCAATCTGGGATCTTATACAAGGTATGTATTTGATATCTGGTAGACTTCGTTTGGTTGTCTAAGTAGCATGATAGACAAGAAAGTGATGAGAGTTTTGTTGAGGTATAGTTGTGACTGGTAGGAGGTGAACCCTTAAGATCAAGATCAATGAGTAAGATAATTACTATAAGTCAAATGTTGATCGAGGCATAGTATCATTATGGAAACTAGGGCAATGATTAATGTTCATAGTTAAGATGGATTGTATGAGTTTGAGAAGAGTAAACGAAAGTGTATATAGTAATTTCACCTAAGTTGAATATGAGAAGAAAAAATGATTTCTAATGTAAATTGAGGTTACTAGAGAAATTCAAATTTGTTAAGTTAGATAATCCTAACAAGTGTTGTTCTTTTGATTTTATCTTACGGAGTGTTGAGATGTTTATTTGGAGACTTGAAAGGTGTGATTTTGATATAATCTAGAATAGTGAAATACATTCTAAGGAACTAAGACTGTGATTGGATACATGAAGTAGGAAGTTAGGGTAGTTCGATTGTGGTGTTAATTACGGCTGTTAGATGTTGAAATAAGATTCTTTAGTGGATCAGTAGTAAGAAGAGGAAGGGATTAAGTTTTGATTATGTCCTTTAAGGATGTTAGATCAAGTTGGAAAAGTTAAGGACAATGAATAGAATATAGTGATGGATAAGTTCGAGGATAAATGGAATGATATAAGCATGAATTCTATTATGAAGTTGCCGCTGTCATCTAGGGGAAAAGCAGCGATGAGAAATATATTGTTGGAGCTTTAGATTAAGATAAGATTACAATATGATGTCTAGTGTTGAGTTAAGAAATTCCGAGGACGGAATTTTTTCTAAGAGGGGTAGTAATGTAACACCCCGATTTTCGCTGCTTTGTAATATCGGTAATAAATATATAAATATATTTTTTTATCCGAGACTTAGATAATGATTTTGGATAAACCAAGGTCATTTCCTTGTTATACTTATTTTCATAAGGTTACGGGGAAGTTTTTGGTTGAAAATTCAGACGGAAGCCGGTCTGCCGTTTTCTGTGTTTTCGCTGACAGTAAAAGTTTACTGCTCAGAAAACATAATTTTAACTCGTGAACGAGATGAAAAATGTTTTTATTGTATTTACTACGATACTTGAAGTTTTGAAAAATTTAGCGTAAAAATTAAAATATTATATTTGTTGCGGGCGTATACGTCGAGATTATCTCTAGGAAAAACCTGCGCCAGATGAAATCTGGAGTCGGAAACGTAGCTGAGATGATGGATTTGACCGACTTGAAGAGCATTTATGACGAGCTTATCCGATTCATAATGGCCATAATGGCGCATTTATGACAAAGTGAATTTTTTCTATGAAATGACCATTTTACCCTTGTCTTTTTATGACAATTACAAGCCATGCCATTGGAAGATTTGACCAAATCCAACCCAAAACTCACGGCTCCTTCATCCATTCCAAGCACTTGGACATTCCTTTTTCCTAGCCATAAATGAGCATTGATGTTAAGTGGATGAGTCATAGGCAAAGTCACATTTTCATAATTATCCCGAAACAGCCACGAAATTATGACTCTTATATGTTCTGAATCTCGGAAAACTTTCTACATGAAAGTTGTTCATCTTTCTCTCTTATTTCCAACGACATAAAGATCATCAAAAACGGATAAGTATATTGGGAGATATGTCCAAATTACCGAAACTGTTCTAAATCTTCATCATCTTTATCTTTCTCTCTAAACTTCTCAAGAACACTTAGAAAACCAAGCTTAATTAACCATGATTTGCAACACAAAATATCTTCTCCCTAATATGTGGTGTAGGAGGCAGCCGCATCTCTTCAAAATTTAGGACCACATATTTTATTAACCATGATTATACATAAACCCTAGTTAGGTTACTATTAACTATAGTTAAGTTTATATATTATTTTCTAACTTAACCTTGATCAAATAAACTCAACCATGGTTCTTTTATCTCATCAAACCACACATTTTCTTATCACACCCACCTCTAAACCGTGCCCATCATCCACACTTGGATCATTTCACTCATTTTCCAACTTCATCATTTTGTCTCTCTCAAAACTTCATGTTCTTCATTTTCTCTCACAAGTTCTTCACTTGTTCTTCATTTGTTCTTCATTTGTTATTCACTTATTCATCATTTATCTCTAACTTATAAACATAATCTCATGATTCTTCATTCATGAAACTTGTTCCTTAGATCAATAACCATCACTTGATCCATTTTGTTCTCGAATCCATGAACTTTCAAATTCATCTTTTCTTTCCTTCAAATTCGGCCCATACCCATATATAACCATCCAAACCTTGTTTTGATCTTATAAGATCATATTCTCACTTATCTAGATGATCTAAACAATTTTTATTTCACATCTCAAGTTTTTCCCCACAAAACACAAAGAACTCCTTAGTGTTCTTGCTAAGGTCATCTTTGTTCTTCAAGTTCTTGAATAAATCTTTTTATTTCAAGGTGAGGAATCTCTCTCTTAATCTTGATATTTTAAGCTTTTCTATTCACAACTTTTATGAATTTATGCTTGTGTTCATCATGCTCTTCATATGAGTCAAAGTTCTTGAAGCTTTCTTCAAAAATTCATAACTAATTCTAGAAAAATCCTTTTGACATGAAACCAATTTCTATGATCTAGATATAATACCTACTTTATTTATCCAAGAGCATGTGATCCAAATCATTCTCCTTCCCTATTAACCATTAAGGGCCGAACCTAGGTAGGAAAATGGGTTTGGTGTTTTGTTGTTTGTTTTGAAAGTTAGTACTTGACTTAAGTTCTATAATACATATATAGCTTAAATCCAACAGCTTGAATCCAACTAAATTTCCTAGCTTATTTTCCTAATATGGGCCGAAACCCTAACCCTAAAGGTTAGAAGATTTTGTTTCAAATTATAGTCTTGTAATAAGTAATCTATGTTAGTTAAGACTCTAGTAACTAGGATCCAAAAGATGGCATTAAGAAGATAACCCTAAACCTATTTTCTAAGTCTTGGCCGAACCTAGCCCTAAAGTGTCATAGATGGTTGTTAGTTGATTAATTATAGTTATGTTGTTTGGTTGAAAGTGGTTGTGTTAACTCGTGGCGGAATAACGAGGATCGTCGTGTACGTATTTCGGGTGCTAGCTCGGGTGGGGAAAAGAATCAACCTATCGTCGGAATCGATAAGTAGTAGATTATATGATAATTGTGTAGGGCGACCTAAACCCTACTAGTAGTCGAGTAATCGACAAGACCAAAATCTCATTGGAAACCTTTTCTGTAAAACCAATGGTGATTCGGGGATTGTAGGTTTATCGACATTAAGTTGATTTTACGTATTTGAGGATGTTTTATTTTATGTTATCAAATTTACTGTGATACGCTGGTTGAGTTATTCCATCTGCATGCGACGTATTGTTTCGGTGTTTGAATAATTATGATTGTGAGGATGTTTGTTGTCTGTCACGGCCGTGATGGTTGTCATGACCAGGCCGTAACAGGTTCTGTGTTGTAGGATTCTTGCCTTTGTTGTCTGTCACGACCGTGATGGCTATCACGGCCAGGCAGTGACAGAGTCTGACTTTGTTATTTATTTGATTTGATTATTATGCGTTGGTTGTGATAAATTGCTTATTATGATATTGAGATATCTGAATATTTCCTGATATTGTGTGATGCATGATCTGCCTGGTTTTTAATACTATGCCTAGTTGAGTTTAAGTAAGGATATATGTTGTTCGGGAGATGATTGTTTGGGTGAGAGAATGAATTGACTTAGAGGTGCCTAGCTTAAGTAAGTTATCTAATGGATGAGATGTGACATAGAATGCGAGTTGAGGTTATGATGGGAGTTTGAGGTACAAGGTTGTTATTGATTTGAGATAGTGAGATTCATATAGAGGCTTTGATGCAAATACTTTTTCAGTCCATGACGCGTAGATCTGATGTATCCTATCGAAAGATAGAAGGGCACTATGATGAGTTTTATCCTATCGAAAGATAGAAGGGCACTATGTTGAGTTTTATTCTATCGAAAGATAGAAGGGAACCATGTTGAGTTTTATCCTATCGAAAGATAGAAGGGCACTATGATGAGTTTTATCCTATCGAAAGATAGAAGGGCACTATGATGAGTTTTATCCTATCGAAAGATAGAAGGGCACTATGATAAGTTTTGTCCTATCGAAAGATAGAAGGGAACTATGTTGAGTCTTATCCTATCGAAAGATAGAAGTGTACTATGCTGAGTTCTTTGCATCAGACTACCCTGGACTACTAACGAATGTGAAAGGAATAGAGACAGTTATGATAGTATAAGTGTTTAGACTACATGAGCTGAGGGTAGAGGATGATATAGTGAATTGAGGATGATTATTGATTTTGAGTGATGTGTGTCTGTGACAATTATGGTATAATTTACTATTACTCTTTTTCCGCTTTTTGATGATAGAACTGTTTCTTATTCCCTATATCTTTTTGCGTGTTGTATTTTATTTCTGATGTGATCGTACGAGAAGACCCGATGGAGGAACCAATTGCGGAGGAGTTAGATGGAACTCCTTACGAACCAGATGCTGGAGGTCGAGCTGTGATCCAGGGCGATTAGAGTATAGACATTATGGCCAGTGTGTCTAAATAGTATTTATTTTTCCGCTGAGTATGTCTGTAGTGAAGTTTATACCTGTGAGGGATCCTACTGAGAGGGTACCCTTAACAGTGCTTTTGGTTTTGTAATAAATAAACAGGTGTGTAATTATATATTACAGCTTTGGTGTGTTTTATATTTGTAGAAGTTATATGATCATTAATTCAGTTTTTAAATTTTTACGTATTTTCAACAATAAGCGAGCGATTAAGTAAATAAATATTAAGGTTTTAATGTAATAATACGATGGGGCACAACGGGGTGTCTCAGTGACGGTGGTTGCGTTGCAGGTGATGGCTCGGTTTCACCGATTGACTACTCTGGGATGATGACGGCGCGCGGCGGTGGTCCAACTATGCGGCGAGATTGAGGTCCGAACTGTGAAGTACAGCGACTGTCGGCGATGGCGACACAGTCAAGCTGTATGGTGGACAATGATGGTTCTAGATGGTGTCGCAAGCGGCGGATGAGATATGTCGCGTCGTCTACGAAGGAGACAGAGCAACGTCGCGTCACAACGGAACTGGTATGGTGCAGTGATGGTGGTGATCACGAAGTAGAAGAAGACAGAACAGTGGCAATGTGCTAGAACAATCTTTATGTTGCAATGGTGAAGGTACCGTTTTACAGAGAAACAAGATGATATAGATCTCTTGAGACTCAATCCAGAACAAGAAAGCAGTGAAAACTCCCCCTTTATTGGTTCCCCCGTTGTGATTTTATAATGCCAATTCCTCTGATTCCTCCTATCTTTGATCCTAAAATTCTACCCAAGATGAAGATTTCTATCTGATATTGATCCTAAAAATATGCCAAGATTAAGACTTCTATCTCTGATTTGAAATAGAATCAAAATCTACCGAGCCTCATCTACAAAAATTAAATTCAAAATTCAAAATAAAGTGGTTGCTAGGGTTTGTTGGAGGAGGATGAAATGGGTTTAAGTGGCCTGACCCAATTAAAAATCTTTTTATTATTTTTATTATTTTTATTTTCTTTGCAATTTTTATTTTATTATTTTTTTGAAATTTTTTGTGAAAATTAAGGGACCCGGACAAAATGGGGTGTTCACAGTTGCCCCTCTTTACTTGTTCATTACTAGAACACTTGAAGAATGAACAATTTTTCATGTGATAGTAGTAAGGAACTAGTAAAGAAAATGAACTAACATTTTCGCCGGGATGGGAAAAAGGCTGGAGAAAACTAAGTTTTAGAGCTTGGAAAATAAAAACGACGGTGGGCCTCAGATCCTGAAATGCAGTGGGCCTCAGATCCCAAATTAGCATTGAGCCTCAGAGCTCGAAAAATAAATTGTAGCGGGCCTCAGATCCCAAAAATAAATTTGCAGTGAGCCTCAGAGCTCGAAAAAAAAAATTGCAGTGGGCCTCAGATCCCAAATATAAAATTAGTAGTGAGCCTCAGAGCTCGAAAAATAAATTTGCAGCGGGCCTCAGATCCCAAAAATAAATTTGCAGTGAGCCTCAGAGCTCGAAAAATAAATTGCAGTGGGCCTCATATCCCAAATATAAAACTAGTAGTGAGCCTCAGAGCTCGAAAAATAAATTTGCAGCGGGCCTCAGATCCCAAAAGTAAATTTGCGGTGAGCCTTGGAGCTCGAAAAATAAATTGCAGCGGGCCTCGGACCAAAAAGTAAATTTGCAGTGAGTTTCAGAGCTCGAAAAATAAATCTGCAGCGGGCCTCAGATCCCAAAAGTAAATTTGCGGTGAGCCTTGGAGCTCGAAAAATAAATTGCAATGGGCCTCGGACCCCAGAAATAAAATGATGGTAATTTACTTTCTCTTAAAAACTTTTCTTTTACCTTTGTCTCGATTACAACCGAACCACACGCTCCATTAAAAGACTTCGACCAATCAAACCTTTGTTTATCAACAACTCTGAGTCAGTGTCTTTCGATTAGAGGGGCTTCTTTTTCAAAGCGGTGAAGACACATAGAGCGATTATTTCCTTCAAGACTAGGACTCGTGGAGACTTTCATTATTGCTTTTCTTTTCTCCTCATTGTGCACCGTTATCTCCCTTATTGACTTTGAAATGCTGGGCTTTCTTTGGTTCAAACCATTCGTTGAAGTAACCATTAGAATTATCCAATCATACCATTAAACTTAAATTTACTTCAATTGAGACATGATTTCAATGCGCAAGCATGATTTAAGCACAATAGGGAAAAATGGATGAATAAAATCCTTACCTTAATATGAGAATTTACATTACACAGAAGGAAATTGGAAAGAAAAAGGGGAAATACAAAAGGGTGTATGGAAATTAAATGAAAAGGGATAATGGAGCGAAAGAAAACCGCATAAAAATTTGCCCCAGTATTAGTTCCTTGATCCTCTTAACCGATTCCCAACAACTGTTTGACGTCGCAGATCCTGGTCTCAGCTTCCACATACATCCTTTCATTAACATTTCAATGATTTTCTTTGCCCCATTGTAGCCAGTCACAGACAAAATTGCCCCAGTGTAGCAAGTCATGAGCAAAATTGTCCCAGTGGTGAATATTAAGACATTGCTTAAACTGCCCTTGCGGGTTTTCAGCCTAAGATTCAGCTTCTTTGTCCTAATTTTTGCTTAGGTCGCCCTTTCGGGTTTTCAACCTAACGGACTTCTCTCTCTCTCTTTCTCCTCTCTTTTTTTTTTTAATGCCCTAACTTTTGCTTAGGCCGCCCTCGCGGGTTTTCGACCTAACGGACTTCTTTTTATTTTATTTTATTTATGCCCTAACTTTTGCTTAGGTCGCCCTTGCGGGTTTTCGACCTAATGGGCTCTCCCTTTCTTTTTTCTTTTTTTTTATCAGGCATAGAACTTTTTCACGGCATCAGTGTTTACAGGTCTCGGTAGCTCTCGTCCGTTTTCATCTGTTAGGACCAAGGCTCCGCCTGAGTATGCTTGCTTTACTATATATGGCCCTTCAAAATTGGGTGCCCATTTTCCTCGGGCATCTTCTTGGTTGGGAAGTACTTTCTTTAACACCAAATCACCTGGTTGAAACTCTCTATGACGGACTTTCTTATTAAAGGCTTTAGCCATTCTTCTCTGATATAGTTGTCCATGACAAAGGGCCGCCAGTCTTTTTTCCTCAATCATGTTTAACTGATCATATCGAGCTTTCACCCATTCTGATTCTTCTAAGTCAGTATCCATCAGCACTCTTAATGAAGGGATTTCAACTTCTATAGGAGAAACAGCTTCCATTCCATACACCAATGAGAAAGGCGTTGCCCCATTACTTGATCGTATATTGGTATGATATGCGTGCAAAGCGTATGGCAACATTTCATGCCAATCCTTATAATTTACGACCATTTTAGCAACAATTTTCTTGACATTCTTGTTGGCCGCTTCTACCGCCCCGTTCATCTGAGGTCTATATGGGGTGGAATTATGGTGCTTGATTTTAAAAGTCTCTAATAACTTCTTTACATCCGCCCCATTAAGATTGCCAGCATTATCTGTAATGATTCTTTTTGGTATTCCATAGCGACAAATAATATCCCTTTTTAGGAATCTGGTAAACACCTTTTGAGTTATATTGGCATATGATGCTGCTTCTACCCACTTAGTGAAGTAATCTATTGCAACCAGGATGAAGCGATGTCCGTTTGAAGCCTTGGGATTGATTGGTCCAATGACATCTATTCCCCACATGGAAAATGGCCATGGAGACACTAGATTGTGTAGTTGGAACGGTGGAGCTTTGATCTGATCTGCATATATTTGGCATTTACGGCATTTTCGGACATAATCCAGACAATCGGCTTCCATTGTTAGCCAATAGTGACCATTTCGTAGGATCTTGCGTGCCATCATGTGACCATTGGCATGTGTTCCACATATCCCTTCGTGAACTTCTATCATGATAGTGCGAGCTTCACGAGCATCAACACATCTTATGAGGACCCCGTCATAGTTCCTCTTATATAGAATTTTGCCATCTAAGTAAAAGGACATTGATAATCTACGAATCGTCCTCTTATTCACTTCATTTTCTCCAGCTGGGTACGTTCTACTCTTCATATATTGCTTGATGTCATGATACCAAGGATTATCGTCAAGCTCTTCTTCCACATGTGCACGGTATGCTAGCTCATCTTGTACCTTCACTTGAATAGGCTGGACGGTGGTGTGGAGACCCAGCTTGGTCATGGCGGCTAATGTGGCTAAAGCATCCGCAAATTGATTCTTGTCTCGAGTCAAGTTCGAGAAAGTAATCTCATCAAACTTCGCAACTAACTGAGTCAAGTATTTTTGATACGGGATAAGCTTGGGATCTTTAGTTTGCCATTCGTCGTTGACTTGATAAATGATTAAGGCTGCATCTCCAAAGACCTTTAGCTGTTTTACTCCAAGACCAATTGCTGCTTGTAATCCACTTGCACATGCTTCATACTCAGCAATATTGTTGGTGCATTCAAATTCGAGCTTAACAGCCACTGGGTATTGCTTGCCCTCCGGAGAGACAACCACTGCTCCTATGATGCTTCCATGCATATTAAATGCTCCATCAAAATACATCTTCCACATATCATCTTCCTCTATTTCACCTTCTTCTAATGACAGTATCTCTCCATCAGGGAACTCGGATATAATTGGTTGTCCTCCCTCGAGAGGGTTTTCAGCTAAGTGATCAGCAATTGCACTTCCCTTAACGGACTTCCGGGTCATATACTTAATATTCGAATTCTGATAATATCATTTGCCACTTTGAGACCCTTAATGATATGTGAGGACTTTCAGAGATGTACTTCAAAGGGTCCATTCGAGAGATTAACCAAGTGGTGTAGTATAACATGTATTGCCTGAGTCTCTTGGAGGTCCATACCAATGCACAACAAGTCTTCTCAATTGCCATGTATCGGACTTTGCAGTCATTAAACTTCTTGCTCAGATAGTAAATTGCATGTTCTCTCTTGCCAGACTCATTATGTTGCCCCAACATTGCTCCCATTGAGGTTGGGAGGATTGTGAGATACAGTATCAAAGGACGACCTTGAGTGGGCAGCACCAACACTGGTGGGTTTAATAGGTATGCCTTTATTTTGTCAAAGGCTTCCTGACATTCCTCATTCCATCTCTTCGGATTATTCTTCTTTAATAGATTAAGGATAGGCTCACACGTGCTTGTCAAGTTAGCAATGAATCGGGCAATGTAATTTAATCTCCCTAGAAAACCCCTTACTTCTCGTTCATTCTTAGGAGTTGGCATGTCCCTGATCGCCTTTGCCTTTTCGGGCTGCACTTGTATTCCTTCCCTGTTGACCACAAAACCCAACAATTTCCCAGTTGAGGCTCCAAACACACATTTTGTGGGATTAAGTCTCAAATTGTACTTCCTTAATCTCTCAAATAACTTATGCAAAACTGCTACATGACTTTCCCCCTCCTTAGACTTAGCCACTATGTCATCCACGTATACCTCTATTTCCTTGTGCATTATACCATGGAACAATGTTACCATCGCACGCTGGTAGGTAGCTCCGGCATTCTTCAGCCCAAAAGGCATTACTCTGTAACAAAAAGTACCCCAAGGGGTGATGAAAGTCGTCTTCTCTTTGTCATCGACGTCCATGAGAATCTGATTGTATCCCGAATACCCATCCATGAAGGAGAATTTGTGGTTCCTTGTTGTGCTGTCTACGAGGACATCAATATGAGGCAATGGGAAGTCATCCTTTGGACTTGCTTTGTTCAGATCTCTGTAATCCACACACATTCTTACTTTTCCATCCTTCTTTGGTACTAGTACGACATTAGCAACCCACTCTGGGTGTCTCGACACTTCCACAAACCCGGCTTCTAACTGCTTAGTTACCTCTTCTTTGATCTTTAGTGACATATCTGGATGCATCCTCCTCAACCCTTGTTTCTTCACCACCGCATCTAGGTACAGTGGGATTTTATGTGATGCTATCTCTGGATCCAATCCTGGCATATCTTTGTCAGACCATGCAAACACATCAAGGTACTCCTTAAATAGCACGACCATTTCTGCATGTTCTGGATTATCCACTATATTCAACTCCTTCTTGTCTTCCTCGGTCCCCATATTAATCACTTCTATAACTTCATCATTTGAAGTGAACCCATTTTCTGAGCGCTCTATCGACTTTGTAAATTCCTCAATGGCTTCTTCTTCCTCACTAATCCCAGAATCGTCTTCGTCAACAGCCGCAAGGGAATCAGTAAATGAGGTTTCAAGGTTCCTTTTGTGAGACAAACCTTCGACGGTGGTGAGGTTCCTGAAAGAAGATGTTTGAAACAAGAGAAATATAGGCAAGGATATTATTCAAGAAATGAAACGCAATTGATGTAAGATAAAAAGGGTATAAAAAGGAAGACACCAAGAAAAATGCTGAAAAATCATACTAACTCATTTTATTCATTTCTCAACTAAAGTAAACATCAGTTTATACGAGATACAAAAAGGTAATTACTTCATGGAAATAACATCAACAAATGGTTCAGACTGCCAATTGCCAAGGACCTCATTGTCAGCAGATAGATAAATAACAGGGTTTCTTGCTTGCTCCTCTTCAAGTGCACTGATAGTGAAATGAGGGGAAGTCAACTTTTTTGGCGAGATCACTTCAGTTGATGCTGAGAAAGTATCTGTCAAGTGGGGGATATAATTAAATTCCTTTCTTTCTTCTTTCTTGCCTCTAAGAGTCAGGTACTTCATATTTTCTGCTAGAGAAGGATTGTATCCTAGTCCATGTCTTCCATCTCTTGTAACTGCTGCAATCGGTTGAGGGATCCCTTGGAGGCTTTCCCCTAGGCCTCTTCTTTTCTGATACCCGTTCCTTTCCATTATACGGACTGCCACTTCATTCACATTTTGTATTGGCAGCTCCTCCTTCTTGCTATCTGGCTTCAGGATTTCAAAACTACGTAGGGAATCATCCTCGACTTGCTCTGTACTTTCTACTTATGGTACCGAAACAGGCTTTGAAAGTATGATTTCCTCTTCATCGTGGATGCTAATTACAGCCCCATCCTGAATATATTTCAGACACTGATGCAATGTTGATGGAACAACACCAGCTTCATGAATCCAAGGCCTTCCTAGGAGCAGAGTATAAGCTGGCTGGATCTCCATGACTTGAAAGAGAACACGAAAACAACTAGGCTGTACTTCGAGGGGCAGAGTTATTTCCCCCAAGATCCCTCTTGCTGTCCTATCAAAGGCTCGCACAATCATCTCTTGGGGTGTCAAATCTGTCAAGCCTATGTTTAGCTGCTCTAGAGTGGACAACGGAATCACATTCAATGCTGAGCCACCATCTATAAGCACCTTCGCAATCACAAATCCTTTGCACCTTAGGGTAATGTGGAGTGCCTTAGGACTACCTCTAAACTTCAAAAACACCTCATCTTCCGAGAAATTGATCATGTTGATCCACCTCACCGGATCCACCATGTTTACTACATTCTCTGGCGTGACGTCGCGATTAACATAAGCTTCATTCAACACCTTCAATAATGCCTTACGATGCATCTCTGATGTGAGGACAAGTGACAAAAGGGATATTCTTGCCGGTGTTTTCTTCAACTGCTCCATCACATCGTATTCATTTTGCTTCATGATCTTCAGGAACTCTTCTTCATTTTCTTCCTTCTCTTTTCCTTCATCTTTGGTATTCTTCCTTTCTTCTTCTTCCATCGGGTCATAGTATCGCGCACTCTTTGTGATGCCTCCAATTCTCACAACATTAGTAACTTGGGCATTTTAAGTTTCTCCCGCCCCTCCTACTAGCTCAACTTTCTGTTCATAATCCCATGGTACAGCGTGTGTATCGTTATAAGCAAAAGGAGTTGGCTTTTTCACCTTTACAATCACTTTTTCTGGCGCCGGCGCATCATTCATAGGTGGTACCCGGAGCACAACCTTTTCAACCACATTAACTTCTTCAGTCGTACCTCGCTTAGCTTGGATCACCCCCAAGGTAAGTAATCCTTGGACTCGAACCTTAAAGTCCCAACAAGTTTCGATATCATGCCCTACTTGCCCATGATGATAATCACAACTTAAATCACCATCATACTTCTCTTTTTCCCCAATCAGCTTCACCGGTGCAACAATATCATATCCTGCTTTCTTGAGCCCCGCAAATACTTCTTGCATCAGGGTTCGTAATTCCAAAACCTTCTTAACTTGAGGCCCTTCCACTTCCAAGTTATTCACACTATTTCCCGCATTATGGTTTGGGATTGGATTATTAACAATGCTAGGCCCATAATCTTCTTCGAAACCCAATCTTCCACAAGTAATCAATTTTCTTACTGCTGTCTTGAAGGCCTCACATTCTTCAATGGAATGCCCCAGGGCATCCATGTGATACTTTCAAGTCAAGTTTGGATTGTACCAAGCAGGGAAAGGTGGTTCCATAGGCCGTACAGGGTTTCCAGCGATTAGGTGACGATTAAATAGTTGTTTGAACAAATCTGCATTGGAGATAGACAGTCTTGGGAAAGGAGGCAGATTTTGATATTGGGAACGTCCCTGATTTGTAAAATTTGGGCGAGGTCGAGGGTAGCTTGGATGGTTTTGTTGAGGTGCAGGTGGATAGTGAGTATATGTTGGGCGAGTGGGGTTGTATGGTTGAGGGGTAGGGATGTTATTTATTTGGTTTTGTGGCTGGGTGATGGTTGGCGAGGCCTGTTGAGGTGGGTAAAATGGTGTTTCGGTCTGATATGGTGCTTGGTACCTTGGGTATGAAAGGACATGTCGAGGTCCAAAGTTTTGCTGGTGTTGCACATAATTTGCTTATGCTTCCTTCTTCTTGGGCTGGAACCCCTTCTTGGATGCACTGCCTTCCATGTCAGTTGGCAACTTCCCGGCTCTGGCTAGGATTTCGATTCTTTCCCCTGCAGCAATCAAGTCAGAGAAATCCCTATAAGCTACTCCTGCCATTGCTCCGATAAAGGGGGATCCCAGGGTTCCCAAAAAGTATGAGCACATTTCGGACAACATCAGCGACGGCTGAACCTGAGCAGCCAAACTCCTCCACCTTTGTGCATACTGTTTGAAGGATTCATCACTCTTCTTCTGCATTGTAGTCAACTGTTCACGGGTCGGAGCCATGTCCAAATTAAATTTGTATTGATCCATGAACAAATCGGCTAATTCTGTCCACCGAGAGATATTAGAATGGTCTAACTAAAGGTACCACTCTAGTGCGATTCCAGTCAAACTTTCATGGAAAAAACCAATAAGGAACTTGTCATCCTTAGACCAGATGGCCATTTTGGTGGCATAGCTAATCAAATGGAATCGTGGGTTCCCACTTCCGTCATATTTGGAAAAATCAGGAATTTTGAAATCCTTAGGAATCACGACATTTGTGGCAGGACAAAGTTCTTCAATCTTGAGAAGGCCATAAGTATTTGAGCCCGTGATCTCTTTTATTTGTTCTTCTACCTTCTCCATCCACTCTTCCTTCATCTTATCGGGTCCAAACTGAATTCCCCTTGATTGTTCAGGAATGGATGCATGGGGCTTTTCCAATGTAAGTCCTGCATAGCCAAAGAACCTCATGATACATATTCTCGATGGGGGGATATCCTTCCCCAATAGGGATCACTATCGGTTCTGTGTAACCCGACATTCCCTGAGTAAGGCTATGGCTTATGTTTGAAAACATTGGCGCAATTACCATGGAGAGGGCCAGCTGTATGCTTACACGTGGGTTATCTTCATATCCAGTTCTATTTGCACCAAGCCTGCTAAGAGATTCCCTCATATCCTGTAGTATAGCCTCCAACCTTGCTTGAGTTTCAGAGATTTAAGTCACCCTTCCCTTCATTTCGTCTACTTCTAAACTCAAGTTCCTTCCTGTCTCAGGATCGTCGGCAGCCATCCTGGTCCGAGATCTTGTGTTATGAACTCGGGTTTGATTGGTATTGTCTTTCTTAGGTCGCGCAATGATTCTCGGACCCTCAGATTCGTGTTTTTTAGCTCTGTCCGAAAAATCGTCAATTATTCTAATCAGTAACCTTTTTTATTTTTTTTATATATAATTTTTGGCATTATTATTATTATTAAAAGAAAGATAAAAGTATGCTTCAAAAAACCATGAACTCTTTCTTTTGCAAAGGAAAGACCATTTTTGTAGCAAGCAACTTCACCCCGACACATAACTCTAGGGGCACACCCCCCTTAGGTTAATGCGTGGTTGACGACAAATCCATGGGAACATGTGTCCCTCAATAGACAGCACATTCGCTAGCAATGCAATCATACAGGCCTACTTGTATCACACCATAAGATAGAGCAGAATTCATTGATGGATGTAACCCCTAAAAAAAACTTTTATTTCTTTGAAGAGAAAATACAATGTCTCCCATCTAACAGAATTACATCAAAAGCTTTAAAGTCTTCCTTTTGAATCCACTAGCAAGACCCTTACAATACTTCATGAAGCGAGCTATTTTTGGAGGTATTGTAGATTCGTCATTCACGCGAGTTTGGACTAATGCTTCCTCGAGGTGACCCACAAACTGATAGGTATGGTATTGCAAACTTCCTGAGAGGTGTTCATATCTTTTCTTCCAAGCATCCCTGTCAGCCTTCAAATGTTTTGCCACGGATTCCCAGTTCTCTAGCCATTCTTCATGTTGTCTGATCTCATCCTCATACTGTTTTTTCTCCTTTTCGAACATCCGGACTCTCATCCATAACTGTTGCTCTTTCTCTTGTGATTTTTTTAATGATTCGCGTATAGTTGCAGTTGCATTCCAACCTTCATCCGAGTAGCGCTCAGCATGAGTTAAGGCTTCTTGTAGAGATCCTATGCTTTCTTCCAACATCCGGATTGTCTGAATGTGCACTTCGATTTTTGCCCCCAAGTCTTCTTTTTATTTGAAGATTTGTGCCAACACCTTTTTTTGATCTTCTATCCTTGCTAGTAATCCTCAAACTTTCGATTCTTTCATATTCCCCCTCCTTGCTCTCTTTGCTGGAGCTGCGGCTTCATATGTATCGGCACATTCATCTTTCAAATGTTCTATCCTCATGTTTAACTTCTGGATTTGGTGTTGGAGCGTGACGATGGTGATTTGATATGTTTCATTCTTTTCCTCTAGCACTCCCATCTGGGCCATCATAACCTCGATCTTCTTTAACATTTCTGCTTCCATTTGTGGATTTTCATCTTCATGCGAGATTGGTTTCGAAATAACACGGTTATCTTTCCTTGCTTTCCTCCATGCCTCGTAGTTTTTAGTAGGAGAAATAATTTGTCTTCCCAACTCATTGGATCCCAGTACCCGGATGTTGCTCTAGGAGGATCTAACAGCTATTGTTGTATTCTTGACAACCCCGCATTCTTGATATAAGAACGAAATTCCACCTAACACTTCTTCAAGTGGTTCCTGTTGAGTCCATTTCAATTGTCAAATCACAAGTGCCGGAGAATATGACACGCAACCCCTTGGTCCCATCAAAGGAATATTCGAGAAATTCCCACAACTGAAGATGACTATATTTCCTTTATACCAAGGACACATCTAGCAAAAAGCTTTCGAATAAACCTCATCAAATTCTTGTCTCCATTCATTGGGTTTGTGAGGCTTTATCGGAATGTGATGGAATCTCCTCAAAGGGTCATCAATCACACTAACATAATTTCGAGCATACATGTGAGTCACGATCCAAACATACAACATTTGTGCACAACATCGCAATTTGCCTTGTTGACTTTCATGGCAAACTTGCAATGATAGGAATGTTTCTGCCAAAATTGCGGGAACACAGTTCACAGTATATTCTTCGACCTTGTAGTAGACATCCAAGGCTACGTAATCCACCATATCTGGTAGAAAGGGGAAAAGCACCAGCCCATAAATGGTTAAAGCTAACACCCGCTTGAAGATAACCCAATTATTTTGTCGTGATAGTTCCTGGAGATAGACTTCAAGGAATCTTCGCCTCAGACCTCTGACAGCTCCTTTTTCCATTTTGTTTGATGGCTTCGGTAGAATTCCCAACAACTCTACAACCTTCCCATCACTAACATGCTGGCCATAATAGAAATAAACATGAAACTCCCTTGGAAGAGGCATCCGTAGCATGTATGCATATTCTTCTATAGTCGGTGTCGTATCCAAATTCGACAATTCAAAACACCTCAAATTCGGGTTCCAATATTGGGCCAAAGCACTCAAGCCCAAAGCATCTACATGTATGTGTAATAAGTCCAAAATCTTCCCATACTTGCTTGCAAACTCTGAACATACTTCTTTTGGCATCAAGCGACTAATTTCTATTAAAGTCTTCACATCATTGATTTTCACGTCAATTCTAATATTCTTCTTCAGGCCAATTGCATTGCTAGAGTTAGACATTTCCGTTCCTTGCTACACAGATAGTGTCTTTCCTCCACAAAAGAGAATCACCTAAAAAATATATATATTATTTTACAAAAAAAAATAAAATTAAAAATTAAAAATTAAAAATTAAAAATTAAAAATTAAAAATTAAAAATTAAAACAATATATATATATATAATATGTATTTTATTTATTTATTATCCATTTGTTAAAACACAAAGGGAAATGAAGTAAAAATAAATAAATAAGTAAATGGATAGAAAAACACAAGGGAGATATGGTACGCATCCAAGTGTCTTAAGAGGTAGGGCCTAATCAAGGATACCTATGATGGCAACTTCTAAGTCGAGCGGTCACTAAGTCAATTTAGGAGTATAAACTTTAGGATGTGTCTAGACTTCTAAAGGTCAAGGTCCCCAGATTGCCCTTGTCAAGGACCTAGTTCATGAACCTAATCACAAGTAGGGATAAACCCTCCAGGATGACTAGTCCATGACACTAGTAACAATCCGAGTGGTGAATCAACAAATATTAGAGAGGCACTAGGCCTTCAATGACAATGCTAAGTCACCATCTAATCCTTAAGGTCCCACAAGCTTGGGTATAGAGCTGAAAGTGTGTGAGAATAAGTGCCGGTGTTGTGTGTGCTGGAGGCATACAAACCTGTACAATCCTAATACAGAACTACTTGGACCTGTAAGACAAGCAAACAAAATAAAAATAAAAATATCATGGTCTTCTATCCTAATGTAAAAATAATTATTAAAGCAAAAAAGGAATCAAATATATACAAAAAATAAAAAAAAAACAATAAAAAGGGGTAAACAATAAATACCGAAATGCACAACTCATTAATTAGGCTTGACTCTCGAAATGTTCCCCAGTGGAGTCGTCATCTGTCGTAACCAAAAATTACGGCAGGGACGGCGATAAAAGATATTTTAAGAAAAAGTAGAGTCGCCACCAATTTTATTTACTTTAGGAAAAATTGGAAAACCTTTAAAAATGGTATTTGGAACCAAGTTGAGTTCGGGAGTCGGTTACGAATAGGGAAGGTGTTAAGCACCCTAAGTCGCCCATTCTAAGAATGATACCTTAAATAAATTGCGCGAAGTTAAATTATTTATTGTTTACCCCAAAAATATTTACAAGGAAGAATTTATTTATTTATTTATATTTTTTATTTTATGTTTCTTTATTGTTCCTTTTTTGCATTTTAAAAATTATTGATAAATCCTAAATGAGGTTGGACATAGCACGTAAGTCCATAGGGCAACCTCGAAGCTAGGGGATTGAGCATGACACTTGTCATAGAGCAACTCAAAAATATTAAATAAATTATTAATTAATTATCCACATTAAACAAATTAAAAAAAGAACACAAAATAATGGAAAAATTAATTTTGGCTTGACGAGATGATTAATCCCGCTCCTACGTATTCCTTGTTTCGATGGGAAACTCAAAGCCACGTAGTTATTGTAGAAAAATGTTTAGTTTATTGATTAATTTTAATTTTTTATGAAAAATATTTATTTAAAAAAAATTCTAAACGAGGTAGAACATGGCATGTACGTCCATAGAGCTATCTCAAACCTAAGAATTGAATATGATACATCTCACAAAACAAACCCCAAATAATTATTTTCAAGTGTTTCTTTTTATTATATTTTATTTATTTATTTAACACAATCAGGTCATAAGAAGGTAAGAAAAGAAAATTAGATTCAATTTTTTTGGCCCATTTAGTTTTTTAGTTTATCAGACCCACTTGCTTGGACCATACAACTAACCAACTAGCCCTACAATCCAAGTTTATCATTCAATTTAAGTTTATGAAGAAATAACAAAAAAATAAAATAAAATAAAATAAAATAATAGCAAAAAGCAAAATGAAATAAGCTACTAAGTACTGATACATGTATCAGAAAGAGCAGAAATGTTGGAATGATACCCAAATAGAAATAAGAGTCCCTTCTCCTTCACTTACAGACAAGAACGAAGAAGTGGGGGCAGCGGTGGTGACTGGTCGAAGCCCAGTGAACGACGGTGATCGGAGCGTGGGTAATGGTGAGTTGGTCCGAGGTGGTATTTGAGGAGACTGCTATGGTAGTGAAGCTTGGAAAGATCAGCGACCAACGGCGGGAGTGCGCGGTGGTTTCCGGACGAAGTGAGATGGACCTGAGGCGAGCTGCGATCGTGACGGTGGTTGCGTTGCAGGTGATGGCTCGGTTTCACCGATTGACTACTTTGGGATGATGACAGCGCGCGGCAGTGGTCCAACTATGCGGCGAGATTGAGGTCTGACCGTGAAGTCAAGCCGATCGCTCGGCGATGGCGACACGGTCAAAGTCAGATGGCGGACAATGATGGTTATAGACGGTGTCGCAAGCGGCGGATGAGATATGTCGCGCCGTCTACGAAGGAGACAGAGCAACGTCGCGTCACAGCGGAACTGGTATGGTGCAGTGATGGTGGTGGTCACGAAGTAGAAGAAGACAAAACAGTGGCAATGTGCTAGAACAATCTTTATGTTGCAATGGTGAAGGTACCGTTTAACAGAGAAAATATCTCTTGATACTCAATCCAGAATGAGAAAGCAGTGAACCCCCCCCCCTATTGGTTCCCCCGTTGTGATTTTATAATGTCAATTCCTCCGATCTTTGATCCTAAAATTCTGTCCAAGATTAAGAGTTCTATCTGATCCTGATCCTAAAAATATGTCAAGATTAAGACTTTTATCTCTGATTTGAAATAGAATCAAAATCTACCGAGCCTCATCTACAAAAATTAAATTCAAAATTCAAAATAAAGTGGTTGCTAGGGTTTGTTGGAGGAGGATGAAATGGGTTTAACTGACCTGGCCCAATTAAAAATCTTTTTATTATTTATATTATTTTTATTTTCTTTGCAATTTTTATTTTATTGTTTTTTTGAAATTTTTTGTGAAAACTAAGAACCCGATCAAAACGGGGTGTTCACATAAAATAAGGAAAAAATCGTAACTTGCAAAATCTTGCAGGCAACCCATTACTTTCAGGCAAGCCAATGCCTTCTGCAAACAAAATCATGTTCGACACACATTTCTTGAAATCAGCTCGAGACTTGTTCAAAGATGCTATCCAACAATCACTACAGTAACTTGCCAGTAATAAATTTCAAACCTAATCCAAAGAGCACGGTTTCTTTCACACTCTTTATAACTCACTCTCGTTGCTTGGTTTAACTAGATTTTTTCCTTCAATTCCTACCCAACATATGGCCTCAATAATTTGCCATACTTTTCTACAGGTTGATTTGAACTTTGAACACTGACACACAAGACATGTGTTGAGTGTAGACAAATTGTACCATAAATTGGAATTCTATTTCAGTGTCTTGAAAAATGGGTTTTTGTTAACAAATTACCCTTGTGAAGGAATAAAAATTGAAAATTATTAAATTTATTAAGTTTTCATGTATTGAATATTTTATTTTATTTTTTAATATTTTGATTCCTTAAACAATGTATTAAGGGTACTTGTTAGTATTCGTCTAAATATTTTTAGATCATTTATTAGAGAAACCTTTAGAAAATTTATTCAGATGGTTGGGCTATATTGATACAAAAGAGACTATACCATACCATCTTAGCTCCTTTGTTCAGAAACTAAAAATAAATAAATAAGAGGGAGGATGACTTGAGGCATAAACATTAACTTATAATTTAACTACCATTTCTTCTAATCTAATGAAGCTTGTCTTGACTTGTCGTGAATCTAACCAGCCAGATAGTTTAATGAGTTAGACGAGTAGACGACAACTTACATCTGCTTAGATTTTCCCAAGAGACAATCTAATCTACCACAAGTCCAAGCCAAGGAATTATTTATACGTAATTTTTTTATTTGTTGTGTATAACAAACACATCACGTTACTTAAAAAAATGGATGATACCCCCTTCCAGTACCAAGTCCCCAAGACACATCCCCCCAAATACACACACATATCAAAATTAATAAAATATATTTTATAGCATAAATATTTTATAAAATTCACTGTTTGATTGAAAAGGTGTATATACATCACGCATGTTATAAATTCCAAATTAATCCAGTACGTATATTTGTTTATTCCATTAGCTTATATCAAAATTAATATACAATGTGACTTTGAAACAGGTGAAAACATTTTTTTTGTTTGATCGTATACTCGTAGATGTTTCAATTTTATAATTTCGTGTGCAAAATTAACATTATAATTATTTTAAATTAATTTTATTATTAATCAAAATAATTTTCTACACTAAGTTAAGTATTAGATTATAAAATTATATTCATGATTAATTATTTTACTCACGCGTACATCTTTTAATTTAATATAATAATATTCATTGCATATTTTAATTAGTTTTTTTTTTTTTTTTTGCTAAGCTAGAGAATGGCTTATCTAACACACACGTAAAAGAATCATCTTTGAGGATATCTTTAGATATCTAAGGGGATACCCCTCATAAGGGGACAACCCTCATAATTTAACTTATTTTTAATTTTAAAAATTTCATAATCAAAGTATTTTAGATATTAATTTCGATTATAAAATCAAAAGTAATCGTAGACTTATTAAAAAAAATTAAATCCTACAATCCTCCTGATAAACAACGAAAGAATTGGATTTTTTTTAGATAAGCAAAATTGTATTAAAATGGTACTTGGGGTACTAAAACCCATATACATGATAACACTAAAGATGGTAACAAAACACATCCAAGTGTTAAGTTGTATACCAAGATAAAACCTATATCAGCAGAATTTCCAAAACTAGATACCAAGTATCATCAAAGAGGACAAGCTATACAAATGTCACTTCCACTAAGAGCAGTCCATTGAAGGAAAGAAACACCACCTTAAAGGGTTCTGGTTCAAGTGTTCCTCCCACCAACACAGACAAACAAATCCTCACAGCCGTATAACTACTCAAAAAAGAGAGTTCTAGTGGAAATAATGTAATATATGGGAACGTTTTACGTCAGTTGACCATATGTTTGACGTTAAAAAGGAGGCGGTGGCAGTTTTGTAAATATAAAATCACTATTTACGTCAGTTGTGCAATGAACTGACGTTAAAAGTGATATTAACACTTTTAACGTCAGTTGTTTATACAACTGACGTTAAAAGTCTGATTTTTACTTCAGTTAAATAAATAACTGACGTAAATAATCCTATATCCCTTAACCGAAACTCATTCCTATCTTTTTTTCGTTGTCATCTCCTTGTTGTCACTGTTAACGCAGATCACTCCATATAGTGCAGTTTATTTCTAAATTTTTTTTTAAACAAGTTTATTTTTAATCTTAATGAATTAGCTAGAATTAGTAAACAAATTCTTGTGCAAATTAAAATAAATAAACACTTAACATAAAACAAGTTATATGTATAATCAAATCGTATCTCATTGAAGCGATTCATAAGTTACAATTACATGATTAAAAGAGAAAAAATTTCTGCAACATAGCCCTAAAATATAAAAAAGTTTCAGCTTCAACATCATTTTCTTCTCAGTCATGTCCTCAGAAACTCCAATGGATGCAAAGTTTCAGCTTCAACATCATTTTCTTCTCAGTCCTGTCCTCAGAAACTCCAATTAATGGATGCATCTCCTCCCTCACTTGAATTCCTTGATGCTCCATCTGTTTTATCCACAGTCACTTGCAACCAAAGCAGAGTGAAAGGGATGACTGGGATGAAATAAAGTGAGGGAGTTAATCACATTACGTGATTCACCCAACCTTACCATCCATGTTACGTGATTTACTCAACCTCAGAAGTTTGTTGACCATTAATACGGAGACCTTTAAGTCTAGGTATAGGAAGAAATAACAACACCTCAAATATGATAGAGTCATATTGTGAAGGAATAGAAAACGCACGAAATATAGAGGAAAAGAAGAGGGTGTATTACAGACTGATACAGAAGAATGACACTTTATATAGAGAATAGAGACTCTCTGATTTTCTTGAAAATTGATCTATAAACTTAATGCTCATTAAGAGGATTAAGTTACAGGGTGCATGGGTAAGTAGCACAGTAGTCAAAGGAATGAATGTTTTACACAACCTTACCATCCATGTTACGTGATTTACTCAACCGCAGAAGTTTTTTGATCATTAGGACAGAGACCTTTAAGTCTAGGTATAGGAAGAAATAACAAAAGTCTCAAAGCCATTTTGTGAAGGAATAGAAAACGCACGAAATATAGAGGAAAAGAAGAGGTAGACATGATACGACTGAGAAAGAATGGTACTTTATATAGAGAAGAGAGACTAGCTGGTTTTCTTGAAAACTGATCTATAAACTTAATGCTCATGGGTAAGTAGCACAGTAATCAAATGAATTAATGTTTTTGCAGAAACTAATACACTTTTAATGTCGATTGTCTTCAACAACGGACGTTAAAAGTGTTTTTAAATAAAAATATTTATTTTTAACTTCAGTTGTTTAATACAACTGACATTAAACAATGACTTTTAACGTCAGTTTCTTAAGACAACTGACGTTAAATAAATGACCTTTAACGTCAGTTGTTACAAACAACTGACGTAAAATGTTGTTTTATTTTTGGTTTTTCATTATAACGTTTACACCGTGCGCCTACGCACTTCGCTCTGTACGGCTCTGTTCTTCTCTTTCACGCTCACTCTCAACTCTCACTCTGACTCTCAACTCTCACTCTCACTCTCACTCTCACTCTTCCCTAATCGCGAGCTCATCTCCACCGCAACCACCGCGAGGGCTTCTTCCCCACCACCGTGAGGTACACTCTTAACCCTAACTCTGTCTTTCCCGCTCATTCTATGCAATAACTTGACATCTCTCTTTCCCCTTCCCGCACACTAACTCTCCTTGTCCCTCTGCTCTCAGTAACCACATCGAACGTTGGTCACCACGTGAGCACCTATTTCTGGTGAGTCTTTAGGGCACATTTTTTTATTTTTGGTTTTGAGTGTATGTTGAAACTGTAGTCTCTGTAGTTGAAACTTGAAACTGTGAGTTTGAGTTGTTTGGAATGTCTCTATTTCTGGTCGTGGGTTTTGTGTTTTCTCTTGTTTTTCTTCTGCTATCATGACCTATTTCAAAATGGGAAGAAATTTAGAGTTGCTTGTAGCATGTGACATCAACAATATATTGCTCATTGGAATTCTGTTTTGTTATCTACATCTGCTTATTTCTTTTCTGTCTTAAGAAACCTGAAAATGGTGTAAATTTGAAATAATTTTTAAACGCCTTGGATATATGTTTTGTATATCTACAGAACCTATCTAGTTATGGATCGTAGTTGGATGGTTTGTAAGCGCACTAGTGCTGAGTATTTGAAGGGGGTGGGAGAATTTATAGAATTTGCTCAAAGGAATGTTCCTAATAGTAATGGAATGTTCCTAATATTGATATAGGTTGTTTAAGCTTAGTATACATTTATTTTTATTTATAATTCTGTATTTATTTTGATTTATAACCTATGTTAATAAATATATATTGTTTCTGAACAGGCATACATATGGATCAGTCGGATAGCCCACATGCACGGGAGGACACTGTGGGACCTACGCAAGACCCGATCGTGCCTCTGCCTGATTCTAATGTAAGTTTACATGTTATATACTATCTTTAGTCCTTCTTTTTAATGTAAGTTTATAATGTTACAACCCTCTATTTTATCATTTTTTTTGTCCATACAGACATCACAGGCTCATAGGAAACGGGGTAGAGGAGCCACGACGTTGAAGAAACTAGAGAAGGACAGCCAAAGCGGACAGAAGCTTGAGGTGTCCTTCGATGCTAATCTAAATGCCCAGGGACCCCGTGCTAAAGAATTTAATAAGTGGGTGTTTCTACAAGCGAAGCAGCACGTAAGCATCAACTACAACCACTGGAATGACATTCCACAGAACGTTAAGGATCAGATTTAGGAGGCTATCACGGTATTTTACCTTTACATTCGTTTGATTTACATTATTAGATAATTATCCGAGTTATAATCCATCCAGTTGTTATGTATTTAATGTGTAGGTAGCTTGGACTGTGCCAAATGACGAGGATCATCGTCATAAATGTATGAAAATGGTATCAAAGAGTTGGAATGGGTTCAAGCATGATCTTACCAGGTACTATGTATCTGGGAAGAAGCGGCTTGATAAAATGTTCTCGGATTATCCCTGGATTGATCAGGATACTTGGGATATGTTTGCTAGGAGTCGACAGGATGGAGAATTTCAGGTTGGTTGATTAAGTTAATTTTGTATGCTTCTTATAGATCATTTAAGTGTATTTAATTATGTGTTTTTGTTTGAATAGGCTAAGGCAGATAAGGGTCGGCAGAATCAGGTGAAGAACATCCACCGCCACACCATATCTCAGGGTGGGTACCAGACTCGGATCAAGGAGCTGATGGCGGAGAGGATGAGGGTGAAGCAGGAAGAGCACTCTACTAGGATTGAAAGAGGAGAGGTGCCTGAGGGAACACCATCAAGTCCTCCATCGGACATCGACCGCGAGGATGTCTAGTTAGCCGGCTGCATGACAAAGACGGGATCTTTTAAAGTTGATGCCACTCGCAAAGTGGTAGATAAGATTGTACGTAATTAATTAACTTGATTTCAATTGATATTTGTATAGATTTTTTTAACACCTTTCACTTGCACGTTTTTTCATTTTTTCATTGTAGGTGGATCTTAAAGCACAATCCTCTCAGGGCTCATTCGTCCCTTCTGGACGGCGGGACGTCTTGATGACTTCTCTAGGCAAGAAAGACCATCATGGTCGGGTTATCGGTGTTCCTGGGAACGTGACCATCAAAGAATATTATGGCAAGTCTGCTTCACGAAAGCGGGTGGTCGATGAAGCAACAATTTTGGAAGACATTACTCAGCACCTCATCTCCATCCCTGCTATTACAACACATCTGATGCAAAGCTTAATATCCAACCCAGAATTCAAGCAGGCGCTTGCCAGAGAGCTTACCTCCGTCGGTTCATCCCAGGACACCACAGGGCATGCCAACCCTTCACATGTGAGCACAAAAGAGAGTTATAGTAGGGCACATGTGGAGGACGATGAGTTGGCAGCTAGGGAGCGGGAGTTGGAAGTCCAACGCCATGAGCTTGAGTTGGAAATGAAAAGGCGTGAGCTTGAGTTGGACTTCAAACGACGTGAGATCGAAATGTTAACAAAGGTATGTATTCATTATTAATGTACAAATTAGTCAAATAATTACTTGTGTTTTTTTTAATTATCAACAACTTATCTATTTTATTTTTCAGAACCGAAGGCCAAGTCGACGTCGGTGTCACTGTCACCTGTCACTCGTTTGTTCTCACTTAGTGAGGATTATGCATTTGAGATTTTTGAATGTTCATTGGAGCACGATGGATGGGTGGCACGCCCAAACCAACAGAGGATATTTTCCTTCTGTGGTGAAGATCTCAGACGCCCTGCGAAAATAACATCCGGATGGCCAAAGACGGTTTTGAGTCTCTGGTGCACGTAAGTTAATTTTAATTTTATAACTTATTTATTTTTGGTATTTTTCCATTTAATAATTTATTTTAATTTCAATATATATATTATGTAAATAACATCCACACCTTTTCATATCTTAGGTATCTCCAGTGTCTTCAGCTTGATAAGGGCGTTGCACCAATTTACGGCTTCTTAGATCCGTCAATCATTGTGCCCGAATTCTTTGCTGGCGATGCATTTAGTAAATAAATATGGAACTTGATGGGAGACAATTATCGGAAAGAATTATATCTGGTTCCCTACTGTATGAAAAACCATTGGCAGTTGTTCGTACTTCACCCGTCTAGGTATACTGTCATATTCTTATGCTCTCTCCACCAACAGTCGTCACAGGAGGTGGTGCAAGCTGTAAATAGGTAAGTAACTAATCTTAAATTTAATTTAAGTTTTAATATCAGTTGTTTTTAGTTTATTACACGCATGATATATGAATTTGTTAATTGACATGATTATTTGTTTATGATAGCGCGCTGAAGGCGAGTAGCATAAGTTGCGCCAACGGGAGAAGTAGGACTTCTAAGGCTAAATCAAATCCTGAATGGACCATCCTCAAGGTTTGGTAGTTTATTTATCAAATAATTGATATTATAATTACTAATTGATATGTATATTCAACTGACATTGAAATTAATTTTGTTTGTAGTCTCGATTTCAACCTGACGGGTGGTCGTGCGGCTATTATGTGATGCTTCATATGCTGAACATAGTCTCCGCATCTATTAGGGATGGATGGAATAAGGTAATATTTAAACAACTTGTTAAATTATATATTATAGTTTTGAAGATGACTTGCGTTAATGTTATTGTTATTATTTGAACGTGTGTAGGCATTTAACGACCAATCGCCTCTTCAAGAAGATGACTTTAGAGAGTTGCGGATGCGCTTAGCTGAATTCTTCTTCAAGTATGCGGCTGAAAAAGGAATTGACAAGATACCTCCGCAATACTTAGATGAATAGTTTTTTTATTAGACTTTAGAAACTAATTAATAACATGTATGTATATATATATCCTTAGATTGGTAGTTTTGTTTTTAGACATTAGAGACTAAAATTTATATATATATATATATATATATATATATATATATATATATATATATATATATACTTGTAGATAGTTATGTTTTTAATATACAGGGGTTTTGGTTTTAAGTCCCCCATTGTTCCTTTGTATATTTCTTTTCTTTTTGTTAATATTGAAATTTAAGGGTAGTGTTTGCAATTACAGAATGTGTGTGATATTCTCCGTATTCTGGATATTTACTGAATGCAGGGATAGTTGAGGGGAGTGATATTTTAAAACTGAATTTAAAAAAAAATCTATTAACGTCAGTTGTATCAAACAACCGACGTTAATAGTATTTTATAAAATATACAGCACACTATTAACGTCAGTTCTATTAGGAAACTGACGTTAAAAATAAAACCTTTAACGTCAGTTCTTTAATACAACTGACGTTAGTTTGAACAATATTAACGTCAGTTGTGTTAAAGAACTGACGTTAAAGGTTTTATTTTTAACGTCAGTTGTTAAAACAACTGACGTTAAAATATTAACTATTAACGTCAGCTGTATTTACGTTAGACAATATTCTGACATATAAAATCAAATTTAACTGACGTAAAAAGCACTTATTGCACTAGATCAATATAAGACATACCAACATTTCAAACCAAACCATCAAACAGCCAGCAGAAAACCAAAAACAACAGCACAAAAGATACAAGCCCCTTCATAGAATAACGTTGCACGATCCCTAGAGAGCATAACCAAGTGAAAAGAAAAACCAGAGTGGACAGAATGTTACAGGACAACATCACTGAGCACAACCTATAGGACTTAGACACCAGTCCGAGTAGTTGTAACTAGAGGCACCACCTGATGCTTTAAACCAAGTCCACGGTCTAAACCTTACTAGTTCAATAGAAGTCAGTAAATCTACTTTTTCATTTTTGAAGATTACCTGATTCCTCGGCAACCATAATGTCCAAACTGTAGAATGCCAAATAAGACTCTTTACTCTCTTTAACTTCCTACCTAGTGGCCTATGTTATCATCAGGTAAAACAATTGGGTATCCAAGCCACCTGTTCACAAAAATCCACACCTCAATTGCAAAAAGGCATAGTAGAAATAGGTGAGCAGCAGATTCGGGAACACCATCACATAAGACACAATTATAATTATTAGAAACAGTTAGCACATTCCTGTGTAAGAGATTTAGACGAGTTGGAAGGCGATCCAACGAAAGTTTCCATGAGAATACAAGAACCTTATTAGGAGCACAACACTTCCAAATTTTTTGGAAGATATTGTCCTCCAAAAAAGGTAAAGAGAATAAGGGAGAGCTAGACAACAAGAAGTTGTAAGTCTCCCTAACCATAAATTCCTTAAAAGCACCCACCTTCCAAACCCACCTCTCCTCCTTCTCCTTATTAATGAAAGCTCCTTTCAAGGTATCCGAGAAGATCCGAAACTCCTCCTCTTCCCAATGAAAAAAAGACCTTCTCCAGCACCAATACCACCTCCACACATCTCCATCCCACCACCCCAAATCAGATATCAAGCAGTGTTTATCACAAGTCAGAGAATATAATCTTGGAAATATATTTTTTTAGTAGTGTAACACCAAACCAAGCTTGCTGCCAGAATTTTGTCAATTCCCCATTCCCAACCTCCCTACCCACACCATTGAAGAACCAGTTCACAGGTGCCAAATAATCTTTGTCCAAGGCACAAATGTCCCACCATCACTAAGAGGAATTCCTAGAAGTACAGTTTCGTTCGCCCTCCAAGAAAAGAGCACCATATCTACTATGTAGTAAAGGACTCCAAACCGCCCCCTATCCACAAGAACTCTCCACCTCCATTTCCCAAGTAAGCTAAGATTAAAGATATATAGATGTTTAACTCTCAAACCTCCAAACACCTTTGGTAAACACACTTTGATCCAGCTTACCCAGTAAATCCCCTCATTTCCACCCCCACCACCCCACAAGAAGGATCGTTGAATCCCAATAAGAACTTTTAGTACCTTTCTTGGTGCTCTGAAGAAAGACGAATAATAGAGAGGAATGCTTGAAAGAACCGATTTGAGCAGCATTACTTTACCACCAAAAGAAAGCCTCATCGACTTCCACCTAGAAAGTCTTATCCTCATCACCTCTATAACCGATTGCCAAGTGGAGAGTCTGCGTGGATTTGCCCCTACAAGCAGCCCCAAATACAAAAAAGGAAGACTATCCTTCAAGCAGCACAAGAAGGATGAGCCCGCTAAAAGAAAATGATCCCCGACATTGATCCCATAAAGGCAGCTCTTGAAAAAATTAACTCTAAGACCCGAGACAAGTTCAAAGCACCTGAGCACCGCTTTAATCACCCACAAGTTAGTAAACTATGCATTTCCAATAAGGAGGGTGTCATCATCATATTACAGATGCGACAAAACTAAAGAAGGATCAACCTCAACACCCGCGTATATTCCTAAACCGATGACACGATTCATTAAGGAGTCAAGAGCCTCCGCCACAATAAGAAAAAGAAACGGAGCTAATTGGATGCTTTAAAAAAAAGATATAAAGGGACAGAATGAGTAGTTAGTTATAACTTATTTATTTTGGGTAGCCTAATCTTGGATTTATGAAGTGAGATTCTATATAACAAAAGTTTCTATCATATTAGTGAATATATTTTAAAGTTTGGCAAGATTGGAGCACCGTTTGCAGTCTCGCTCATCTAATTTTAAATTTTTTAATTAACTTCATTGATAAAGTCTTTTATTTTAATCATAGGAAATCTGAATCAAAATTTGTCTTTACTAGAAAGACGACTTCCAGAAAAATGGAAGTTGTCCTATGTTCCCATTAAATAATACTAAAGAAGGAAAAATTTAAAAAAAAAAAAAAACTTTACCATAAGAAAAAGGAAAACAGCGTGGTCTTGTTCATAGAAACATCGGGCATCTATAGATTTAAGAATGCATTGTTAACAGAAAGAAAAAAAAAACTACTTCTAATCATAGAAGCTGAAACTCAATTAAATAGGAATTAATCAAGCAGGAACAGCCGAAATTGGAATAAGAGATCATAACTGGTCAATGAAGAAAAAATCTGGATAGCTGCCAATGCGCATATGCATGGCATTAACTCTGCCATGTAAAGGAAACTTTATACCACCAAAATAAAAAATAAATGATACTTCTCGTTTTCCATATAAAGATAGGTGTCAACATTCAATTGTGTCATGTCATGTGCAAATGTCTCCTGAGCATGGATGTCTATGGATTAGAGTTGTGTTATTTGAACAACAAATTTTGACATCATATATGTTCATCTCTATCTCTCACTTACTTTTTCATCTTTATTATATACACATTTTTTAACCATATATCAAAAAATCAAAAGGACATCATATGGTGTCCTTATTTGGGTGTTCAAATATATATCATCATCATTATTTGGTTAATATATATATATATAGTTGGGTTATAGTATATGTTATGTGAGTGGCATGTTGCATTATCATAGCCGTCTAAATGTCTCTCTCTTTATAAGCAAACCACGCACTAGTTTTTGTCTCGATTGACCAAAGTTCCCTCTCACTAAATCTCAATTCACGGGAACTTCCAAATGTTTATTTTAAACTCATTAAAAGGCATAAGGGATTTTCGATTTGCTTTTTTTAATTGTCATAAATAAGTGTGGACTTTCTGGACTATTCAATCTAGGCTTTAGCTTTCAAGTCGATTAGATCATTAATTGTTTAATTAGTTACATTATATGAGAGAGGGAGACTGCACATGACTTAATGCTAACTCCACCACCATAAAACATCCAACAATTTGGTTTTTAAAAGGGAAATATGAATTTTAAAATGAAGTAGGTAATGCCACTTGGAGTACATGGAGGGCTCATCGAGTCACATACCCACAATGTTTGGGAGGGCTTTAAAAGTGCTTTGAGCATATCTATAGAAAGGATTTCCAGCTTGAAAACTAAGTCACATAGAGGGGTTATCTTTTTTATCCTTTTTGGATGCTTCCAAAGTAATGGTTGCGAAAAGAAACAAAGATGATTGGAAAGTTAATGGGGTTCTAATATGATAGGATCGTGTCCCTTAATAATATCTTAGTAAATATTGTGATTTATTATTTCATCTGTTATATATTTATGTGATATGATTAAGCACCACCTGGTGGGCCATAATCACGATTTGGATGATCTTAAATGATAATATCGGCATCACTTCAATCAACAACAACAAAAGAAAGCATGATTAATGCCCACCAGAAGTGGTTTCTCTCAAATTGATGGTGTAAACCATTACAAGCAGTTCAAAAACAAAAACTTAAATAAAAACAGTTTCATTACCAAAAAAAACTCAAATAAAAAGGACAAATAATTAAGAGAGGAAATTAATTAAGAAACACAGATGTTAAGAAGACAGTTGTTTATAAATCAACAAGACTTGTAAGTTGTAACGTGTGACTGGATAATTCTCTCACTACCCCTAACTATGTGTTCATGTGGGCAACAAAACTTGCATATGTGGTCCCAACGTGGGTGGCACCCACCTAATAAAGTTTGTTAAAACAGTGTGAAACCAATCAGATATGCAGTTTCCCATGTGTTATTACCCTACATCATGGGAGAAAACCTTGACTTCATGTCTAACCATTCTTAAAGACATTCTTTCCAGCTCTTGTTTTTCTACACCTTTTCACTTGGGATTTTCAACTTATAACCTGTCTCACTACACAGATGACCATGCTATGAATTGGAAATACTTCCCATTGTCAACAATGTAACCAAACAAATGAAAGAGGAAGCCTTTTACGGTGCGCCTTGTAGTCAGAGATGTACTGCCGTTATTATGTTTTAGTCCTACAAATTCTTTAATTTTCATTCTCAACAACACATGTTTAATAAATAAAAAAATGATAATTTAAGTAATAAATTTAATTTTTTTATTTTCAATAACTTTTTTAAATGAGATCAACTAACTATCTTGATAGATGTCTTTTATTCAATTTTTGCTTGTAACATTGACGAGGGGGGGAGTACTTCATATCTCTGTTGACTATCAAATCAAGAAGGCAGAAAGTCCTTTGATTAATTCCAATACAGACCAAAATAACATGTTATTATGTTTCATTTTAACATGCATCTTTTCATTTTTCTACATTTTCCCATCATTTAACAGTCACAAAACAATATACTCCTCCGATTCTATAGTATTGTACAAAACCAAGAATTGAGCATCAATGAACACAACTTAGTTTCATTCTCCACAACAGGAAAATTGATTGTGGCCACGACGACTATAGCCGTCAAATGGGTAAAGCGCATTTACATTTAGTCTGCAAAGAGTATGGGTTAGGTAAAATGGTCAGCGAAGTCAAAAGGCCACATTAAAAAGTTCAAAAAACGAGCCTAAAATCTTCTAAAAGGGCGGGGGCCCCATGGGCCATAGTTTTTTTGATGGACCTATTTTTTTTATTTTATAAAACTTGACAAAAAGAACAACAACTATAATCACTCTAACATTATGTAATAATATCATTTAACCTATGAAATTATTTATTTCAAGATGTATTACGTGCTATAATTTTTCCTTCACTAACCGCACAACCACTTAAATCCAAGTGAATGGTTTTCCTTAGCTGGAATATTATCTATTGCAATAATTTGATATCAGTTATCTACTTTAACAATTCATTTCATATAAAGACAATGATGAAAAGAGATAAAACAATGGTTTCTCTTCAATTTTTTTAGAGAAAGCTATAGCACTTAATACATATTTGATAGTTAATTTCATAGGTTAAATGATATTATTACCTAATGTTAACGTGATTATAATTTTTGTTCTTTTTGTCAAGTTTTATAAATTAAATAAAATAAATAAGACTATCAAAAAAAATATATACCACGAAATTTACTTCGACCCTAGGGCTTTTTAGTGTTTTTTGGTCCCGTGCTTTTTTAATGTGCGCTTTTTTACCTGTCTGCCATCTGGCCCTGGCCATGGGCTTTAAATTTAAAAAAGCTAGTGTGGCCATTTGACAGCTATTCTGAAGTGAAATTTAAATTGTAATTATTATTATTGTGACTGGATGATGGTGGCGCTTGAGCAGGTCAATTGACATCTCTAACGACGACTGAACCAGAAAATCAAAATCCATTGTGAACCACAGGAAGAAGATGACATCAAAGCCTTGCACCTCCGAGCCTCACCATAGCAGATTAGCAGTCTCAGGACCCACTGGTTTTGTTGTTTTAGCAAAAGTTTAGCACATAAATTACCTTATACAAGATGAAGCCAAGAATATTGATACAAGCGTTTTGCTTGACCGCCACTGGTCCCAACTCCCAACAATTACTACTGTGCTCATCTCTCTACGTGGACACCTTGGCTTGTAGCCATTATGAATGAGAGAGACTCCAAACATCCATATCTCAATCAACGTTTACTTTTGCGTGTGTTAATCTCAAGTGTTTTAGGTTGGGTTCGAATCAAATATTTCAAAACCATAATTAATAAAGAGTTATTTTATTTACATCAATCTAAATTTGATTCGATTAATTACATTTTAAAAATTGATTTAATATAAATAAATCAATTAATTGGCCGGCTTGAGCTAAATCAGCTTAATTATTTTTTGACAAAAAAGTTTTTGAAGTCTCCAACTATATGAATTAAAAGTAATTTAACCTATTAAAAAGATAGAATTTAACAATAAAAATAGCTCACTTAATTTGCCTAAATAATATTTAGGTGAGCTGTAAATGATAGATAGGATTCAATCTAGATTTTATAAAGATGCTTTTGCTCGTCTTGTTTGCTTAAAAAAATACTTAAATAATATTTGATCTCATAGAATAATAAAAGTATGTACGAGTTAGAGTTATTATAAATAAAAATGAAAATTTAATAAAAAATACATATATTCTATAATATTAATTAGTTTGAAATGATTAATACATTTAAAATTGATTTAATAAAAAAAATAAAAAAGTTAAATAGAAAATTCCAAACCTATTTAGTTTAAAAGTTTAATAATTATGTATTAACAGTGTAACAATTTTTTACACAAATGTTCGATCATATTTCATCATTGTGTCACTTTATTATATTAGTTCATATATAAAACATCTCAACAAATATTTATATGGGGAGATATGATTGGATGACTCTGTAAAAAAAATTTACACTGTCAATACATATCTATTAAATCCATAGTTTAATTAAACTCCAATTTTTTTTGTTCACTTTTCAGTTTAGATTGAATCTCAACACTCTGGTTAGTGTGAGGCTGACTCCTTGAACCTCATAGTGGGGGAAAAAATTGGCCTAGCCCTGGCTATCCCAATATAAGGAGCAAAATCATTGGATCAGTATAATAAAGCAAAAAAAATTGTTAGGTTTAGCTATATATTAAAATCTTTTTTTTTTCTTTTTCTAAATTAATTAATAGATCCTAATTAATGAGAATCATAAATCTAGTCTGATGTGTCCTGTGTCCAGCAATCCCGTGTACCTTAAATATTAAGTGAATGAAACTTTATAATTTGACGAGGGAAGCCCAAAAGACATATCGACCGTTTGGTATTACTTACTCCGTTCTTTTTCTATGATAATTTTAGGGTTTTTTTTTCTTCAAAATAATGGATCTTTTATAAACTCAAGATATATTTGACAATTTTTTTTTCATATATATCCTTATTATATAATTAAATTGAATATCTTGAAAATACACTAAATCTTCCCTACTTAAATTTAGTCATAAATGTTGCATGTTCCAAAACAAAAGTGGCACATGTCAATGCACCTTGTCATAAATGTCTCTTTTTATTTAATGTTGTAAATGCTTCTTTTCAAGATACATAAATGGCTAGTGAAATGTGGAGTAAATGTGGTTATAATTTGTAAATAATTAATGATACTATAAATAAGGGTATTTTGGTACAAATGTAAACTAATTAATGATTTATTAATCCTTAATCTGTGTGTAGAAACATTAAATTATCATAGAAAAAGAACGGAGTGAGTAATTGTTATGATTAAACAACTTGACCTGTTTTTCCTCACTGTTTTATACTTTTATTAAGAGAAAATTTCAAAGTAAAAGAAATATCTTATGTTGTATCACTAATTAGGTGTTCTTATTTTCTTACTTTAATTATATCTTTAATATTATAATTGAGACAGTTTACATTTCAGAATATATTGTAAGAAATTTTCCTTATTAAATTGAGTGGTTTGAGTACTCGGAAATTATGCTAAAGAGAATTAATAAACGGATCTAGCTAACAAATTGAAGCGGAATGTAATAACTCGATCCACTACCATCTATGTCACGGGGATTTACAAATTTTTTTTTCTTACATGAGAAAATTTGACTAATTAGGAGGGAGGGCTTTGAATAGAACACACATGAGAAAGAGGGAACAGAGTGGGTCATATTAGGAGTTGTGACGAAGACTTTAGAATTAAAGAAGGCTTTACTTTCCCCCCCTTTCCATATTTGTATGATAATAAATATTGGTATAAGCAATTATGATTATGATTGATTATGCTTTTTAAGTGGGAGATTGCAAGCCTCCAAAATGCTCTAACTCTCACTCTCTCGTAGTTAGTAAGATTCGCAGAGATCTCTGTCGAAGCTAGAAAACCAATGTAGACATATAGATTTCGACGTCAATCACGCAAACATCATAAACAATAATTCATCATCACGTAATAGTGGGGACCCAACCCCTAAATTGTAAACACACACCTGAACGTTATTATATTCAATTCAATATCCTTCATGTCATAAGAATCCGGGTTTGCTCCTGCCGTCGGGGTGTCATGCCGCTGCCTTCTTATCGTCGGATCGTTCTTACACACATCTCAACACCTGTTCCCTTCTTTCACATTATCTTCTCACTGTTGGATTTTGCAAGAGCTGCACGATACTTGAACAGGAGCGAATCCGGTCGTAACATTAAAATTCCTTTTCAGACAAGCCAACTGTGAAGGGTATATATGACTTAAGGTGTCCAATTTGTTTTCATTCACCCAAGAATTTACTTAGCATGAACCATGGTCTTAAGTTTATTGCTGCTTTGACTTTATTGACGAAATTGCCATCATGGCCAAGTGGTGGCATGTGTGAGACGAAGTTGCAATAGCGTGAAACATGCGTATCTAACATGAGATATGAATATGAGGGTGAATATGATGTTGACACATGGGCCATGCAGCAGTGATTACTGGGACGGTGTTAGATCTAAGTGTCGAATATATTCAACTATGAGTAATGATATTTTAGGATTAAAAAATGGTGTCCAATATTATATAAAAATATTTTTCAGTATTTATTAATTATTTTCTTCTCTTGTAATATATTTTATCACTCTGTAAACACATTAATTATACAGTATCTATATATGATGTTAAAATTTATGTTCAAATATCATTATTATTCAACTACGTTATCTTTCCATACCATGGAAGGAGCGGGCGCGGAGGATAGTGTACGAAGATTGTTTTTATGGAAATTATAATTCTTAATCTACCCGTAATATGCTTCCATTATTTCTCTAAATTATTATATGTAAAAAAAAATTTCCTTTCGTACTCTAAAAAATATTCTATCTTCATGTAGGGGTGCTTTGACTTTTTTATAGAGATATCATAGTGTGTGTTGGTACTTGGTAGTAGGTGAGGGTGTCGATTTTTTTAGATTGGGCCGATGCAAAATTGATATAAAAGAGGAGATAGAGATCATAGAGGAAGCTAAAAATGTCAAAGAAATAAAATAAACAAAGTGATATATGCATGGTGGGAGTTCAACATGTAATTGTGGGGCATGCAGACATGCAATTGTAATTGCTTTCAGAATTCTTTGTATCAGCTGCAGAAATAGTTGGATTCAGCGGTAGACAGGGTGGGGGGACAGAGACATGAGCTTCACGGTGGCTCATTGAGTTTGGTTCCTTCGCCAATAATATTATGGAGTTTTTTATATTCTTTTAAAAGACATTTTTTAATGATCTTTCTGGATATTTAATTAAAACTTATAAAAAAATGTAAATATATTTAATATTTTAAAAACATGGAAAAATATTTCACACCCTTTTACAATTAACAATTATGGGGATTGTTTAAAAGGATTTACAAATATTTATAATTATATATATGTTTTTAATGAAAGAAAAAACGAAAAAACTTTTGATTTCAAATCGAGCGTTTGTGTTGTGAGTTAATGTTTTGCATTAATAATATTAACTAACGTTTTGTCAAAAAAATAATATTAACTAATGTCATAAAATAAAGGTCGCATGACAATTATGGAGAAATACACGCAATGTCATAAATGAATTGGGTCTCGAGAGCTGAGATTTTGAGTTGAGTTATTTATTAGTTGATCAAGCAATCTGGTAAGCTTATGATTGGCCATCTTACGCAAAGTTCAAATGCATAAAAAGAGTGAAAGCAATTGCCACATAAACACCCATGTATACTTTTCTAAGCTAATGAACATTGCTGTACATTATTTATTGGAACACTCAATTCAACAATTGACGAGACGCTCAGTTCAACATTAAACGTACGTGAATGAATATTTTAGATATAAATGTATTGTCTAATGTACTAGTATCTTACAAAACTCTTACACATTTTTAATGTTGAATAAATTATTGCCTATGATAAGCAGCGTGTAAGTTAGAATATCTCCAATCCTGATTGCATAGAGATTCCAATGATCCTTTCTCTCTACTCTTATGAGTTGGACACTCAGATTAAACCGTCCTTGATGGGTTGGTATGACAAACGAATGAATGGGTCCAAATGATTATTAAATTTTGAATGAGTTCATCTGCTGATTTAATGGCTTTGATGCAGATACATATAATTCACCTAATCAACAAGCTCATTGGTTGAGATCATAGGTTGCCCTTGAAACTAGCTATCTTTTTTTAGGTTGTGTTACCTAACGCATAATTTATGCTATATATATAGTGCCTCGTACGTAGTACATGAGGGAGTAGGGTGTGAAGCTGAAAAGAGAATGATACGTGGCTCTGATCCAAAGCCAATCATTTTATTCAACCAGTGCCATGCTCCCATCACATGCATCACATTCTCAATCCTCGTCCTGATTCCATTATCCTCTGATTTTTAATTCGTAAAATAATTTGAGTCCCTTATTTCTGTTGTCGCAAACTGTTCGTCAGGCAAATAATTGATAAAAAGCTTGATGAAGAAGGGCACATTCGTAATTTAATTTGGTCGTGAGTCGTGAGTAGCTAACTAGTTTTTTTTTTTTTTTTTACAATAAGTTTTGGTCAGTTGGCTCGAAGGATCACCAAGATCAGACCTCACGACTCAAAGAAGTAGTTAAATTGTTATCATGCATGTTTATATATACACACACATTAACTTATATTTTCATAATTTTTATTATTTGATCTTATCAAATCTGACTTTTTTAATTTCATATAATTAAAAATCAAACTTTAATTCTGACGTGTCACCTGTTGTGAGTCAACAAATAACGTGGACTAAACATTATGCTTTCATCTAGCAAGTAATTACATATTAGAGTTTATTCTGGATACAATATTATATATTAATTCCAGTCAAAAAAATATTATATATTAATTTAAAGTTTCTTGTACTATTAACTAATTATATATCATTACATGTGTGATTATAAAAATACTTAATATAAAAGTTAAATATATTTTATAATATATCAAAATATGATAAATTGATGAGTCTTAATAATCAGTATCCTAAGTCACTCCTTAAGGAATAAAAATATAGAATTTAAAAAAAAAATAGAACTTCTAAACTTTTAACGTATTGAATAAATTATTTTTCAATACAAGTTTATTATATTTGATTTATTGACCAGTATTAACATGTTTGAGTTAAAGTTTGTAAAGGGGAACAAAAAACAGCAAGGCCTATATATTTGATTTGTTTTTAGTTTCTTATTTTCATTTTTTATTTTAAAAAATATTTATAAAACTGTCATATTATTTTCATTTTATTTTTTTTAAATATTTATATAAGAAACCATGAAAATAACAAAAAATACTTATTTTCTATACAAAATTTTGAAAACAAAAAATAAAATGAAAATAAGATTATATATTCATAATTACTTTTATTAAAAATAGTAAATAAAAATGGGAAACTAGCAAATCAAACGTACCCTTTCTAGAAGGGTGGTGGAGCATTTCACTGTAACGTTGAAGTTAGATCTATTTTGAATAACTACTTTTATTTATCGAAAAAAATAAAATGTGCCTACGCACTTCCATTTCAAACGCACTTGGGGGCAAAAGGTAACGTTTGCAAAGTTACCCAAAACAATTTTTTACATTAATAATATATTATAATTAAATTTATAATATTATATCGATTTTCTATTTTATGTTAATCTTGCAAATGTTAAAAAATCAAAAATAGAAACGTTGTGTTTAAAATTATGTATTCAATTCCTTGAAGTTTAAATTACTATTTTGGTCACTTATTTGTTTTAAAATATTCAATTTGGTCCCTCAATTTTTAAAATATTCAAATTGGTCCCTTATTTATTTAATTTATTCAACTTGGTCCCTCATTTGTTGTAATTTATTCAACTTGGTTCCGATATTTTACTCAATTTGGTATCTCATCTGTTTTAATTTATTCAACTTGATCCCTTATTTATTTTAATTTATTCAACTTGATCCCTTATTTATTTTAATTTATTCAACTTAATGGTGAAACTAAGTGGAAACCTCCACATGTCAATCTCTGGAGCCTTCACTCATCACATGTTGCAACACCAGAAGCCTTCCCTCCATTTTTTGCTTATGTGTCGCGTTGTACTTGATTTGAAGTAATTATAGTAATGGTCATGATTTGATCAGATTTGCAGTATGATCAATTTATTGATAATTGATATAATTTGCAATGAAATTATTGACAATAATGATTGTAACATACCATTTAAGTAATAAAATCCTCAAAGAAATAGTGTATTTATCTATCCAAAATTAAACGCATCTATATATAATACATTTGCTAACAAACTCAAAGTAGAAACCTCCATGTGTCAATCTCTGGAGCATTCACTCATCACACGTGGCAACACCAGAAGCCTTCCCTCCATTTTTTGCTTATGTGTCGCGTTATGGTTGATTTGAAGTAATTATAGTAATGGTCATGATTTGATCAGATTTACAGTAGGATCAATCTATTGATAATTGATATAATTTGCAATAAAATTATTGACAATAATGATTGTAATATATCATTTAAGTAATAAAATCCTTAAAGAAATCGTGTATTTATCTCTCCAAAATTAAACGCATATTATAATATAACATTTAAGTAATACAATTGTATTTTAAAGACTAATTGGTCGATAATTTATAATAAAAACTAATTCAAATTTAAATTTTAAATTATGCTCAAATTAAATGGTAATTCAATTTTCTTCATCATGATTATTCAATCATAATATCATACTAAAGGAAGCATCTGAGAGATTTCCAATTATCCCCTTGGAGTGCTCTCACATCTATTCCCAATCCGGTATCTATATATAATACATTTGCGAACAAACTCAAAGTGGAAACCTCCACATGTCAATCTTTGAAGCCTTCACTCATCACACGTGGCAACACCAGAAGCCTTCCCTCCATTTTTTGCTTATGTGTCGCGTTGTCGTTGATTTGAAGTAATTATAGTAATGGTCATAATTTGATCAGATTTGCAGTAGGATCAATTAATTGATAATTGATATAATTTGCAATGAAATTATTGACAATAATGATTATAATATATCATTTAAGTAATAAAATCCTCTAAGAAACCGTGTATTTATCTCTCCAAAATTAAGCGCATATTATAGTATAACATTTAAGTAATACAATTGTATTTAAAGACTAATTGGTCGATAATTTAAAATAAAAACTAATTCAAATTTAAATTTTAAATGATGCTCAAATTAAATGATAATTCAATTTTCTTCATTATGATTATTCAATCATAATATCATACTAAAGGAAGCATTTGAGAGATTTCCAATTATCCCATTGGAGTGCTCTCACATCTATTCCCAATCTGGTATCAATCAAATTGCTAATAAAGATTGTCAATCAAGCAAAATATAGGTAGTAAAAAAAACTCGAATCATGGACTAAATAGGTAGAAGCTTTCCTACGTGTCTTTCCTAATCAAGGATGATCCTTATATTATTCATTTAGTCTTGCATTGATGACAAAATAAAAAATATATCCTATTTACAAGCATGAAACAGACACTTTACAAATTCAAAATGTTATATAATCGTACTTAAATCAATACAAATAAAATAAAATAATGACACCATCAATAATACTGTCGACATTCACTATAAGAATTAAGCTTATTTGCGACGGACTTTTTGCAACGGCCAAAAAGCAGACGAAAATTTAGACATTTTCTCATGGCATGGATAATTTGCGACGGCCTTTTACAGTAGCCGTCAGAAAACCTGTCACTAAAAAATGTACGCTTTTCCATGAAATAAATGGCTCCAAATTTGCGACAGCTTCCAGATTTGTGACGGCCAAAGCGGTCGCTAAGGGAAATGGGAATTTCGAGGTGGCCATGTTTGCGACAGCCAAAGCCGTCGCTACTATTTTGTCCAGATTTGTGATGGCCAAAGCCGTCTCTAAGGGAAATGGGAATCTCAAGGTGGTCATGTTTGCAACGGCCAAAGCCGTCACTAATATTTTTAAAGATTTGCGACGGCCACAGCCGTCGCTAATGGAAATGGGAATTTCAAGGTGGCTATGTTTGCGACGTCGTCGCTAATATTTTGTCCAGATTTGCGATGGATAGGCCTTCTTAAAAGCCGTCGCTAATGTCCAATATAATATTTCAGAACCCAGCCCCTTTTCATTATCGTCCAGCTCTCTCCTCTCGAGCCTCCACACCTCCCAGTCGTTCGCGTCTCCACCTCTTCGTATCTCCACCACGGACGGCCACCACGACCACTGCAAGGACGGCCACATAATCGCTTCCCATTTCCTCTCTTTTCTCTCTCCTCTCCTTTCCCCACTGCCATTTCTCGAAGACCGCTGCCGCCACCGCCCGCTGCATCTCCGACCGCCATCCAAGCCTCTTCCAGTCACTGGTATTCTATTTATTTCATAAGTTTTGCATTTGTTTCAACTTCAATCCATGTATGAATTTCATTTGTTTTGTTTTGTTTCATAAGTTTTACATGGCTTCGTATTGCAGGTTGATGAATCTGGAAATAATGTCAAGTATGAAGGTATAAGCTGGAATAAGATCCTCCATGGTTGCGGCGAGAGTTGGAGAGCTAAATCGAATTCCAGTATAGAAGAACAAGGCCACTTAAAAGATTTTATAGTTTTTTTTTTGTTACAATTACCTTAGTTACCTGAGCAAGCTAAGAAGAAAAATTATGAAGATAATCCTGATTGTGATTGGTGGAAGATTTCTATTTGTGATTCCAAAGAAGCAAAGCAACAAATTATTTATTTTATTTTTAAAAAATATGAATTGCAATTTTCGACTGCCTAATCTCTATTGATTTGCGACGGCCAGGCCGTCGCTAATTTTTTATTATTTGTGATGGTTAGGCCGTCGCTAATTTGCGATGGTCATTTATAAAAAGTCGTCACAAATATTTTCCTACAACCCTATATGCGGCGAATTTGTGGTCGTCGCAAATCCGTCAAAAAAACATGTTTTGTGATGGTTTTTTGTGATTTGCGACAGCTTTTGGCCCTCGCTAAAATCATTTTTTCTTGTAGTGATTATAGGGGAATTAAAAGTGACATTGTTTATAATGGATTATAAGTCAATTTGATTATTTAGGTCATAGACCAGATCGCAGAGAAGAACGAAAGTGTTGGGACTTGATAAACTGGATTGGGTAATCTCTTTCTCTCACCTGAGTAATCTCTCTGTCACTTTATTATTTATTTGTTCATCATTTCTTTTTCCTGCTAAATGCTAACTGTTAAGTCTCTAAAATGTCTGATGTGCATTTTCCTAAGTTTTGATGAGAACTAAACACTGGTTAATAATTTAATTGACCTTCATATTGGTTGTTAACCTGTCTATCTAGTGTATAGATTAAAACTGTAAGAATCATCTGTCTGCTCATAAGTGACTACCTGTCTGCATAAGCGAAAGTCAACATGTCTACTGACTAGGATTATTGACTTCTTTCAAGATATGTCTTCAACTTGTCTCTCCACGAGTTCCTACACTTGTCTAAGGTTACTCGTTGAAGAATCAAGGACTAAACAAGCTTTTGTTGACTGTTCCCTCAGAAAGAGTCTTGAAGCCTTCTCTCCTACTCAGTCTCACGCTTATCAAGAAAAGTCAGAAGTTACTCTCTCAAGCAACCTCTGTTATCAGAACCAAAGACCAGTTAAATAATGCTTCCAACATGCTTTATTCCCTAGTACCTCTGGTCCTTATACGAAAAGGGAATTGTACTCAGCAAAGTACAAAAATCTCTCTGCACAACTCTGATATGGCTGTATCACGATACTTAAAGCCATGATCCTTCATGTTAGAGTACAACCAACGTTCATATTGCATTAATGGCTACCCAGAACGACTCTATTGCATTTAATGAAGTTCTGTTTGATGCCAATATCTGAGGGAATGTCTCTAACGGATCTTCAATGTTTGAAGACTATAAATACAGAAGTCATTGAAGATGAAGATACAGAGAATACATATAGCATTAAAGAGTCATTATTATGCGTATTAGTATCTTCATTCTTTCATTTTGTATTCTTCGATCATTTAAAGTTATTACGCAGACTTTCCTACCTTTACATTTAAACCACTCTCCGAGTGTTAGTGAAAGATCTATCTGTGTGAAGTTGTATTTATTACAAACCAAATCTCTCAAACAAACCTGAGTGAGCCTGAAGAGACTAAGTGTACAAAGAATACTTGTCTTGGAGCCTGAAGAGGCTAGGTGTGCAAACAATACTTCGAGTCTGTAACCTGATCAGTTATAGTGGATAAAACTTGGTGCTGCCATGGACTGGACGTAGCTATTTGCTTTGAAGAGTGAACCAGGATAAATAGCTGTGTCAATCTCTCTTTCCTTATAAACTCTTTAGTTGCTTTAGTTTTCTTATCCGTTTATCAAGTGATGTGTTTGTCTAAGTCACTGTTAAAATTTAATCAGACAGGTCACCTGTCTGTCCTGTATCTTTCCACTCGTCCGAACCAAGCTTCTGTGTACGAAAAGATTTCAACTTTGCTTAAATTATGTTAAACACAATTCAACCCCCTTCTCGTATTTATAGTTGTCTATTTCACTAACAATTCTAAAATGGAAATTAGAAACCGGCATATGATGCTTTCGACCATTTCGGGGTTTGCACTATCCTTTTATGTAAATATTCCAGTAGTTAAGTAAATGTTTCCTCCTCGCATTCTCTCATTGCTATTCTATCTAATCTATTTATGATTATGTGAACCTGATCATGTGTTGTGTAGTACTCACTTATTTATTTTATTTTACATGAATGTCTTCAATCTTCACTTGTGCAGTGTTTCATTTCCTTTGCAACTTATTCTTAGGTTTAATACTTAATTTTTTTTCTAAAAATGGTTAACTTGCAAAAGGCAAAGATGAGAAATAAATCAAATACATTTTCAAGAGAGAAAAAAATATAGGAAATGGTTAACTTGCACGGAAAAAAATGATAAATAAATCAAATAGATTTTTAAGAGAAGAAAACATAATGTAAAAGATAAATATATTTTCTAACATTAGTTAACTTGCACAAGGCAAAAAGAGGAATAAATAAAATACATTTTCAAGACAGAAGAAAAAATAATATGATAGATAAATATATTTTCTAAAAATGGTTAACTTGCACGGGAAAAGATGATAAATAAATCAGGTAGATTTTCAAGAGAGGGGAAAAAAATAATATGATATATAAATATGTTTTCTAAAATTTGTTAATTTGCACTGGACAAAGAGGATAAATAAATAAAATGGATTTTCAAATGAGAATAAGATAAATATATGAAAGATAAATATATTTTATAAATTGGTTAACTTGCATGGAAAAATAGAAGAAATAAATCCAATATATTTTGAAGAAAGAAAAATAATATAATAGATAAATATATATTTTTTTAAATGGTTAACTTAAACGATAAAATAGGAAAAATAAATCTAATATATTTTCAAGTGAAAAGAAAAAAAATAATAAGGTAGATATATACTTTTTCAAAAAATAATATGATACATACATATATTTTCTAAAAGTTGTTAACTTGCACTAGAAAAGAGGTGAAATAAAGCAAAAAGATTTTGAATAAAGAAGAAAATATAATAGATAAATATTTTTTTTAAAAAATAGTTAACTTGCAGGTGAAAAGAGTGATTTTTTTTTAAAATTTTTACGAGAGAAGGTTTATAAATCAAATAGATTACAAAAAACTTTATAATTAAACTTATACCAAGATTTATCTTTTATAATTTTTCATAACAACATTTTCAATTTCTGTATAATTAACCTTATAAATCAATAATTTTTTATATATAATTCCCAAAAAAAAGTTAACTAAAAAAGTGAAATCAACAATTACATATTTTTCAATGAAATCCTAAAAGTTAGCATACTCCTTGTGCATGACACGGATACATATATTAATTTTAAAACAAATAAAGGATCAACTTGAACATTTTAAAAATTGAGGGACAAATTGAATATTCTAAAATAAATAAGGAAACAAAAGAGTAACATAGTCTTCCTTAAAAGTATAAAAATTACTTTTTAATATAATATCTCTATTTTTTTGATTTCTTAATATTAATATATGAAAAGTTGTCTATGTTAAAAAAAATTAATAATATATTACTTTTATTGTAAGAGTGATATAATAGCAGTGAAGATAAACTTACTGTGAAGAGACAATGTACAACCCTTTGGGTCCCTTGCCATGCCTTGTGGGTCTTCTTGGGTCGTGTTCCCATATTTTCACACACTTGCTTCTCCTCGGGAGGTCCGCAAATACCTCATCTTTATCAGTCTTCACTGTTTACTCATTTCTATACAATCCTAGCTAATTCGATTATTTTAATATGTACAACTTTATACTTATTAAAAAAATATGTATTGTATTAAAAATTATATATTTAAGTTTTTAAAAGTTTAAAAAACTATTATTTATTTTTTTAATATCGCTAACTTTGCACGCATTAGAAAAATCCATAGTAATAATTCTCTTGTCAAACAAAACCCACTGTACGAATCCAATTCCAGGGTATAAATAGACCCCAAGACATGCAACATCTTACAACTCCTTAATCCTTATTATTATTATTATTATAAAACACATTCAGTAGTGTCTCACACTTTCACAACCCTTGTTTTTCTTCATTCTCAATGGAGAACAACCAAGTTGAGTGCCATGCTAAAAGGACAAACCCCACTTCCCCAACGCGCCTCAAGCTCTTTGGTTTCAGCGTCCAAGAAGACAGCGTTGAAGACGAGGTGGTGGTCCATGAAGATTCAACAACAACCGCCAAGCCTACTTCCACTTCCACTTCCACTTCCTCTTCCTCAGGTGAACGCAAATACGAGTGCCAGTACTGTTGCAGAGAGTTCGCTAACTCACAAGCACTCGGTGGCCACCAGAACGCTCACAAGAAAGAGCGTCAACAACTCAAGCGTGCCCAGTTACAGGCCACCAGAAACGCCGCCGTTTCGTTCGTTCGGAACCCCATCGTCTCCGCCTTCGCCCCTCCGCCTCACCTTCTTGCTCCGCCGCCTGGCTCCGTCGTGGTCTCCGCGGCCGCTCCCTCCTGGCTGTACGTGCCTCCACGTGCCGCGCCTCCTCCCTTCCACGTGTCAGTATCACACGGTTGTGTGTTCCCATCGGCGAACAGCAAAACCATGAGCAGTAACAGTAATTATAGTGGTAGTTGTAATAGTGCAAAATCTGGGGGCACAGGGATGTTTCCCTATGGTGGTGCTGTAGGAGATTCCTCATCCGTAATGTCAACGATGGGGTCGCAGGTGCAGGTACAGGCCAGGGCCCACCACGGTAGAATTGATGGGGCCTCTTTGAGTAGGTTTTCCAAAGGGGATGGTGGGCCCAATTATGATGATGCATTGGGCTTGGACTTACACCTTAGCCTTGCTCCAGCTGCGCCGTGACCGTGATGATCCCTTGGCTTGGCTTGGCTTGTCTTGAAAGTTGCTTCAGTGTACATTTTTACATTTATTTGTTCATTATTCTCATTAAGGAAATGATTTCACTTGGTACACATTGCAACAACTACTCAGTCACCACACTAATTTGCTTTTACTTTTCTTCACTATCTTTCAAAATTTGTACATTTATAAGTTAGAACCTTTTTTTTTCTTTAATTTTATTGTTATATAGCTGAAAGGATATATATTATAAGAATTATTTAGCAGCACCATTTAATTAATTAATCAAACTATTCATGTATAGTTTTCAGCAGGGGGGCATGCATTGATTTCATTGACCACACAGTGGTTCATTTCACCATATATAATGGAAGGATGCTTTTACTTTTCAGTACCCAGAAAAATACATAATTGGTTTGTCAATTTGTTTGTATTAGAAAAATTTGAGTTACCACAGAGAATTCAAACATCCATTTTATATTTCTTGATGGAAACGTATCATGACTTGTACATTTTATAGAGGGGGCGAGACTGACTCAATCTGGCATGTACATGTTGAAGTTTCACAGCCAATCGATGGTGAAGGCTTGAAAGTTTGGCTTGGATTATGTACAAGGATATTAATATTTTAATCATCTGGTGAAAAAGAGAAAAAAGATGCTCAGATGGGCAGGACACAGGTTACTAAATCAAAACCAACAATGTTTTAGACAGGTAGGACACAGAAAGTACAATCAATATGAAAATATTATGGCGTTTGCTTCAGATTTTCTGCCGGCATTTTATGCAGTTAATAGTACGAAATTTTTATTCACATGTTCAAGTCACACACGCTTTTGAAATTAACACACTTGGTTGAGGGGAAATTCGAAAACAAGATAAACATTCCAACGTATGGACATGATAACTGCTTAATGCTTGCTATATATATATATATATATATTAGTATATTTCTTACGTGTATGCCAAATCTAACTTAGCCATGTACATGATTTATCTGAGATCTATGTATTAAGTATGTAACTATACGCAAGAATTAATATCTACATATACTATGCAGATCGTAGTGCATTTTTCTTTTACCTACCTTCACTGCTTTTGTCCGTCTATCAAGTATCAACGGTTAAAAGAGGCGTCCGTGAGAGTAACATTAGTGTCAGAATCACGTGTTAATGTCTATTATTCAACAATGACATAATTCTAGGATTGTTTTTTAAAAAGAGAAAAAAAAAACAGTAATAATTATGAGTTTATGACACTAGTTTTACTCGAGGTGTAAAAGGGAGGTTTCTGGGTAAAGATTGTTATGTAATTTAGACAACAAATGCTGTTTTTCTTGGGTTTTGCATGCGGAGGGGTTGTGAAGAAGTCTGTTTCTTCTTTGTCAATTATTTCTCACGATAACAATCATTGCTACTTGTTCTTATTTTTTTAATTAATTTCTAGTTTTGTTTTTAATTTTGCAATAAACATTACAATTTCTATAAAATTTACTACATATAACCTATGAAACTAACTAACACAAATTTAATGACACCTTATCAAACACGAATACCTTGGCTACCTTTGTGTGGCTGCACCGATGGAAAAGCAACTAATTGTGTCCCTTGTCACCTAAATGGTTAATATGCTTCAATGACATTAACCATGCCCGAGAATCTGTTGTCAATAGATTTTAAAGATAAGATCTTGTCAACGAGTGTCGGATTGCTTAAGGATTCCAAAAAAGGTAATTATTCATTAATTAAAATATGTATATCTCTTTCCAATGTATTGATTACACAACTTTCCATAAAAACTTATCTTTTAGACTTCTTAAACAATGCATTTAGGGTATTTGTTAGCATTTCTTGCACCATTTGTTGCCTCTAAAAGCTCCAATTAACCCTTTGATAGTTTGTTAGTGCTTTATTTCCTTCTTGACTAATGTGGGACCAATAACATGCAAACCACTTTCTGTAAGTGCCATTAATTTTAAAATGTTCAGCTTGATTGGATGAGCCGATTGCAAATGATCAAGTGCGCGCTTGAGTCAAACGCCATGGTCTTTCATTGTCTCTCATTATTCATCGATTAACCTCGACATCTACTCCGAAGGTTGCTGTCCAAACAGAAGAAGTTGTTAGAGATAGTATTTGTTGAGAAAATAACAGACAAGAATGGCTTCTCACTCTTTTTTTTTTTTTTTGATACACCAACCTTGTATATATAAAGAGTATTAGAGGTACTCTAACCAATGTACATTAAGCCAAATCAAAAAAAATCCAACTAAAGTAAATAAAATATTATCATAAAAGAATGATAGTATTAGCTTTACAAAAGTCATATCAAGAAAAAGCAAAAACTACAACCAAAACCAAGAGAAACCTGCTACCAATTTCAGAGAATTTAAACCGAATATTAGCACCCCAAAACCGCAAATTCCGAAGAGATTTATGGGTAAACCAAACCTTATGTGTATCAAAAAAACGAAAAAAAATAATAATAAAGAGAAATACCAATGATGATATTCTCACACCATTTTTGTTTATATCTTATTTTATACTTACTTTATAATGATCGACTGAATCACTTTTGATTTAGGAACAACAATGAGTAAATGATATGATTGAGATTTAGGTGCAAAAAAAATTGTGTAATAAAAAAGATGTGAGATGAATATTTTTCATCACCTAAATAAATATTCAGAAAGCTTTTGGATCAAGTCATGATTCATAGAAAAATTTCTTTTGCACAACCTATATTCATTAGTCATAAACTGATGAGGTAACTGATGAATTTGATTGGCGAAAAAATGTTAACATCAGTATGCAAAGAGATTGTGTAAATGTATAATACTTGTGGAGTAATAATTTAAAGCACCCAACTTGAATATAAAAAGTATTTTTTTAACAAGAGAATCGAATAAACTTGTGAGGAAGAGGGTGGTCATGGGCACGAAACTGTCATGTTTTTTTTTTTTTTGGGTACAAAACTGTGATGTTGTGTTGGGGAGAAATGGAGATATTCATTACTAAAGTTTCGGGGATACTAAGTGTATGGAGGGGCTACACAAATATGTCTAATATACATTTATTTTTCTAAAACTTTGGTAAATGATAATGAACAAAAATGGAGAATAACTTTTTACGTTGTACAGGTGGTATTAAATTAAAACTGCCATGACATGAAGTGAAGTTCAAAGAATAAATGATATTGAATGGAATTAGATGACACAGGTCGGTGCTTTTGCCACCCATCATATTGAGATCCCTGATACAAACATGTCCAACCTAAAAGAAGATTTGGCCACTTCATACTTAAAAGTTAGATATCATCTGCGTGCCTTAACCATGAACTTGGTTTTAATCTTAGTTGGAAGCAGGTGGAGTTTGGTTTCCACAAAGGAGTTCAAGGTAGAAGATGAATATTTGAGACTTTTGGTTTTACCTTTCTCTTATTTCGATTGCTCAAGACTTGTTGGTAGTTTTGGTTTGATTTGGGGAAGAACGAAAAGGATGGTTCATGTTTCAGAGATATATTTGAAAACTTGAGCAGTTGGAAAAAGCTTGATCCATCGTTGGAGCTTTTTGACATATTAGTACTAAGTAAACTTTAGCTCATTCCCACACCTTTTGCCTTATCGAATTAACACAATATTAGCTGTGAAATGGGCCCTACTATATGCATCACTAGAGGAGTACTCTATCTACACTTGCAAGTCATCCATTAGCGAAGCTTTCTTAATTTTAACCCGTAGAAGGAAAAAAAGAAGCCAAAAGTATAAGTTGAGCCATCTTTTTCATTTCTTAGTCACCATAATCCAATTAGAGACATGATTAAGTTTTGACGTTAAATTTTAAGGGTCTAGTCAGTGCCCTAAGAACATTGGTTAAGGAATCAAAGAATAAAAACTTTGTATCAGAAATTGTAATTTTTAAACTTTGAAAAAATGGATTATACTACTTTCCAATATATAATTTCTATCTTTATATCCTTAATCAATGTCCTTAGGGTACTAGTTAATATTTCCCTAATTTTAACAAGCAAATTAGCTCTCCCCAAGCATGTTGGGACCATGGAATTTTGTTCTCAATGAGGAAGTCATATTTCTTCATTGTAATTGGTTTTGAGGCTGATGGAGAAGTCAAGAGATGTGGCATCAGCCATCACCTTCAATGTATTAGACATCATAACCAATCACAAACGAGACAATGGCTGTTTGTGTTTCACAGATAATGAATTTGACAAGCTACCCTTTGGAAGTCTATTGGTCAAAAAGAATTTAACAACTAAGATATATTGGGACATGATGCTGGAGTTGGAAGCTGAGTGGGACTAGATATGATTTGTTTCCTTTTTCCTTCATTTCCTCCGCCACAAACTTGGAGCTTGATTGGCCTTATGTTAACGCAATGTGAGTGTTTGTTTGAAGACAGCTAGCTGGTTACAATTTAATATGCAGCTTGATTAAACCACATGGCATTGTAGACTTTGCAAGTTGTTTACCACAAGAGTAATACAAGTCTTGGTTTCTTTTGAACGGGACGCATCATGGTATAATCATGTTTTGTTAGACCTTTTCTATTCCTTTCGACATATGGTTGCGAAAAAGTAGATTAATTATGGCTGAGAAATTTATTTTAATATGGGGAAAAGAAAGTATGAAGTGTAGCGTAAGTTTAACAAAAACAATCAAAGCATTTTTTTATTAAATGGGGTGGCTAATGGCTGTATAGTTCAAGTGCGATATAGCAAAACTTAATGCAGCAACTCTTGCATATTTGACATTGACTACACAGCATGTTATTTATAGTGGGTTGGGCTAAGATGCACCATCCATATTTTGTATCATCCACTACACCATTCATATGTGACAAATTTTGGACCAATCAAATTGCCACATGGGTTTGGTCAAAATTTCAAACTTTCTTATTGTATTTCTACTGTAGTCAAATATATGAATACAATATATTGTAGTATAGTATATATACTATTTGTATTCGCAAATTTAACCCATATTAAAATAATTTTTTTTGATTAAAAAAACTGATTATATTGTAAAATAATATTTTAATATGAATTAAAATAATGTTCGTTGTCAATAATATTTTGTAATATAATCAGTTTTTTTAATCAAAAAACATTATTTTAATATGAGTTAAATTTGCAAATACAAAAAGCACATATATTATACTACAATATACTGTATTCATATAGTTTGACTACAGTATAATACAACTAGAAAGTTTGAAATTTTGACCAACCTATGTGGCAATTTGATTGGCCCAAAATTTGCCACATGAGTGGTGTAATGGGTGATGTAAAATATGGGTGGTGCACAATAGTCAAACCCTATTTATAGGTAACAATCACATCATATATTTGTACATGTTATATAGGTTTGATTTGATAAAAAATTTATGGTGGTTGTTGATTGCTTAACATGGCTCTTCTCTTTTATCTGGACTTGGATTGGTTATGTGAAACACAGGCATATAAAACTTGTTAAAATTATAAATCTGTGATAAAAAGAACCCAACACAGTTTGTAGATAATTAGGTTCCTAAAACATATTATTAGGAATTTGATTCTTACCGTGTGTATTGAAATGATTTTGTTAGGAGAGGTAAAACTCATTGTGATGATTTCAACTATTGACTAAAGGATCATCCTTGATGTATTAACAAAAAAATTATAAATATGTGACTTCTTCTCCATCCTACTTCGTTTCAATTTTTCTATCAAACTTTGTTATTGAAATTTATTTATAATATATATATATATATATATATATATATATATAAATTATTATAAAGGCATCATCAGATAAAAGATAATAAATTTTAGGAAAAACTAAATTGATATCCTTGCTTAATTACATTTGACCCTCTATTTTTAGAATTACATTTACCTCTTCGAGTTTATGTTGTGAGTGGTGTAAGTATAACAACAATATTAGTTTTTTTTGTAAAAGAGACTTATTTCATTTCAATAATAATAACGTTAGTAATACAATGAGAAACATAATAAAAAATAGGAAACTAGCTAGAGATGACTAGCCATCCCAATAAGAGTATGAACAAACTATATTTATTTGTCTCTTAACAAAATCAACCTTAAATTTTGATTAGAAACGAGGAAGCTTATACATTCATTGATAAGCATCCCAGACATGGCTATTAACATGTTTGTTTTCGCGTTACTTGTGATCTTCCACGGTTTTATAGAAGCTACTATCCGTAGCTTTTGAGAATTCACCATGCTTCTTCCTTATTATCACGGTGACGGTGGTTCCAAGCAGGCTTTATACCCAAAACTTTTACTAATAGATTTAATAGTTAATTAATCAAATTAATGTATGATGATGTGTGTGAGCAATATTATTCTATTAATTAATTAATTAATTAATTAATTACCTTATATTATGGTACTAAAGCTAGCTAGCTACTATACCTAGAGCTTTCTACCAGGCCCATCTGTGACTGTGATCAGTACGTTGGTTATGTCGTATTTAAGGACTTCAGTGCCTCTTTATTGATCAATGAGCGAGACATCAGCCTAGCTATATAAGAAAAAGCGCATAATATTACATAGGCACTGCATATAGCCATTGAAATCATTCAACCTTTTTTAGCCAAAGAAAAATAAAGTTGCCTAGTCTTCTAGTTCATCGACAAGACTGATACACACGTGATTAAAATTGTTTTAATTAATTGAATAAAAATTATAAAATGCAGTGGAGAAGGTTTAAATTTTTTTAAAAAAAACCTCCGTTTGCTTGAGAGTTCATGAAAGTAGTAAATGACAATGAAGGATTTCCGTGCGTAACAATTCGAAAGGACTCTCGAAGTTCAAAAACGAAAGGCCGACAAAAGAAAACTATTCAAAGCCTCATGATCCGGCTTTAAATTCTTGAGTGTTAATGGTGTGCGGGGTCCTAACTATTGACGTTAAAAATTAACTTTCGATTTTACTGAATGTTTTATTGAAAAACCTTTTGAATTCTCGATATTATTTAGGTTTTGTTCACGAGCATCCTAGGAATATTAGTTAAGTAATCTATAAAAAAATTGTATTAAAAAATCAAGTATTATACTTTTCGAAATACTAAATACAATATTTATTATACAAAATTTTCTTTCTTGATTCTTTAAATAATACCCTAAAGACACTTATTAGCATTCTCCATATTATTTTATGATTAATAATGTTTACAAAAGTTTTATGAAATTTATATTATTATGTCTTTACCCAAAAAAATTATATTATTATGTGTCTCTGGAAAACAATAATAAGTACTTCACATTAGTGCAAAATATACTTTTAACATCGGTTTTAAAAAAACGATGTAAAAAAGGAGACGGTGGTATTTTTGAAATTAAATTGAAAATTTTTAACATCGGTTTTATATTAAACCGATGTTATAAATGTTTTAACATCGGTTTCTAAAAACCCGATGTTGAAAATTGAACCAAAAATAAAAAAATTTAAAAATGCATAATTTAACACATCGGTTTTGTTATAACCGATGTGGAAATGTGTATGTTTTAACATTGGTTTTTTAAAAACCGATGTGGAAAAACGAATAAAAAAATAAGGAAATAAATAATATAACTTTTAACATCGGTTTTAAAATAACCGATGTGTAAAACCTTATAACATCGGGTTTTTTTTAACCGATGTGTATTGTTATCTGTCATTTTTAATTCCCTCTTCCTCCTTTTCATTTTCGTGCTGCTATATAAGAGACATTTTCATCTGTTCTTTTCATCTGCATGCCTGTGAGCTCACTCTCCCTCCTTTTCATTTTGATTTCTTTGAATATTTGTGCCAGTTATTTGATTTCACTCATCGCTGCCACCATTCACTCCTCGAAAGGGTTCTTCAACCCTTACACCAACAGCGGCGGCGGGGAAAGGATTCTATGGTGCGGCTTCAGGGTCACCCTCCTCTCTCCTCCAAAGGTAAACCCTTTTCTTCAATTTTTTTATAGATTTGTAGAATTATATCATCGCTAGCGTTGGGACTTCTTATATGATCTTTGAGGAGAATGGTTGGATAAGTAAATGTTATTTCTTCGTTTCTTGTTTAGAAAAGTTATGAACTTTGGCTCCAAATGGTTGGATAAGTAAATAGGGGATGCCTGAGAATGGCACATGAAACAACTCCTCATTTTCCCTGTTACTGGTTTTCAGGCTCATCACAGGTGCACAAGGAAAGAGAGAATCTTGTGGATGATATCAAAACTGAGCAGACAGTGTGGGTATGTTGTGACTTGTGAAGATATAATATTCTTATTCTAATATTCTAATGCTGGTTTTCTAAGAGGGTGACCCTTTTGATGAAGTTTGTGTCTTGAGTCCTTGTTCTGTGTGTGTGTGTATATATATATATATATATATATATATATATATATATATATATATATATATATATATACACACACATAAATATAATATACTTGCATGTGTTGTTCTTTGTGTGAAGTGTTATAAAGTGTGAATATGTGTCTAATCCACCATAGTGGAAATGGCTCCAAGACTGAATTTTTCCAATTGGTGGACAAAGGATACACAGAAAGGAACATCAGTGGTGGTATCACGCGTCACGGCCGTGATGCCTGTCACGGCTAGGCCGTGATGGATTCTGCCTTAGAGGTTGCTTCACTGGTTGGTCTGTCATGGCCGTGATCACCATCACGGCAAGGCCATGATCAGTTCTGCCTGTGAGGGTCTGGTTCAGTTGGCATGTCACGGTCGTGATGGACATCACGGGCCGGCCGTGACAGTTCTGACTTTTCCATTCTTTCTTTTCAGCTCTACTCTATCATGGCCGTGATGGCTGTCACGGCTAGGCCGTGATGGGCTCTGTTTGGCTCATTTTCTTCACTTTTCAAGCCCCATCTTCATGCAAGCTACATAATTAGTAAAGCCTTAGTTTCTCGTTTGAGATGCAATACTAATGAGCACACGTGTACGTGCTTAATGTACCACTCATTGTGTTGGATCTTGAATTGTCCAAAGTTGGACAATTTAGGAAAAAACTTTTTCTTAATTCAGTTAAAATAGTTATTCATTGATTCTAATGTTATATACTTGATGAAAGTTCGGATTGATACATTTCCTTTCGTTTTCCGGGTGCATACTTTATAGTGGTGGATGTCATCGCGTTCAAGTAGTGTACGTCGGAGACCGAAGGGAAATGCTGTCGAAATTTTGTCGAGTATGAGCATGAGAGTTAAGGACTAACTGTTAACCGAATGTTGAAAAAGTTTCTTCTCGAATGGGATAGGGCCATATCCTGTCATAAGAAGTGGTTGATGAATATGTTGGACTAATAACGAAGTTATTGGTTTAGTCATGTATCGCGGTTGGATGAATGCTAGACGGACAAGTGATGAGTATGAGAATGGAGTGGAAGATTTTCTACAATTTGCAAAAACAAATGCTCCTGATAGTGGTAACGGAAGCTTTTATTGTCCTTGTGTTAACTGTTTGAATGAGAGACGACTAGAAGCTGAGGAGATACGTGATCATCTTATTTGTGAGGGGATTTGCAAGAGTTATACAACATGGATATGTCATGGTGAATCGTTAGACAGGCCTAGGGTGTCGGATAGAGAGGAAGTTGATGACTTGGAAATGGACGATGGACTAGAGGACATGATCCATGATGTTGGGCAAGAGTCTTTTCGGCGTGCACATGTGTTTGATACTTTGTGCAGTGATGCGGAAGTGGCTTTGTATCCGGGGTGCACTAATTTCACACGGTTGTCAGTGATGTTAAGATTGTTCAATGTAAAGGCGAGAAATGGGTGGAGCGATAAAAGCTTTACCGAATTGCTTGAGTTGTTGAAAGACATGCTTCCAGAAGGCAACACGTTGCCATCTCGAAACTATGAGGCGAAGAAGATATTGTGTCCGATGGGTATGGAGTATAAGAAAATACACGCTTGCCCCAATGATTGCATATTGTACAGGAAAGAGTTTGAAGAGATGCATGAGTGCCCCAAGTGTGGGGTATCACGCTACAAAGTGAAGGATGGTGATTCTAGTTGTGATGTGGTCGCCAAAGGTCCTCCTGCGAAGGTGTTATGGTATCTTCCCGTGATTCCGCGGTTCAAGCGATTGTTTGCTAATGTAAATGACGCAAAGAACATTAGATGACATGCAGATGAGAGGAAGTGTGATGGACAGCTTCGGCATCCGGCCGATTCTTTGTAATGGAAGAGAATTGATAGTTTGTTTCCGGATTTCGGCAATGAGCCCAGAAACCTCAGGCTTGGACTTGCTACCGATGGAATGAATCCATATGGAAACTTCAGTAGTATTCATAGTTCATGGCCTGTTCTCCTGGTAATTTAGAACCTGTCTCCTTGGTTGTGCATGAAGCGCAAATACATTATGTTAAGTATGATGATTTCGGGTCCTAAACAGCCAGGAAATGATATTGATGTTTATGACTCCCTTGATTGAAGACTTGAGAATGTTGTGGGATGAAGGCGTTGATGTGATCGACGGGTATTGCCGTGAGACATTCAGATTGCGTGCCATGTTATTTTGCACCATCAATGACTTTCCAACATACGGGAACCGGTGTGGGTATCGTGTTAAGGGGCATAAAGCATGTCCAATATGTGAAGAAGGCACATGTTACCATCAACTGAAACATGGAAGGAAGACAGTTTACCTTGGGCATCGGATATTTCTCCGACGTAATCATCCTTATCGTAGATTGAGAAAAACTTTCAATGGACTTCCGGAGAATGAAATTGCTCCGGTGGCCTTGATTGGAGAGCAAGTTTATGAAAGGGTGAACAACACTAATGTTATCTATGGGAAGACCCAGAAGAAGGCTACCGAGAAGAAAATATGTAAGAAGAGGTCGATCTTCTTTGATCTTCCATACTGGTGCAAGCTTGATGTAAGATATTGTATTGATATGATGCATGTGGAGAAAAATGTGTGTGACAGTTTAATCGGAACGCTTCTCAACATTCAAGGCAAGACAAAGGATGGTATGAATGCTCGTATGGATCTAGTTGCGATGGGTATACGAGAGCAGTTAGCTCCACTTAAAGTGGGGGATAAGAAGACTTATTTGCCCCCAACATGTCATACTTTATCAAAAAAAAGAGAAAAGAAGTTTCTGTCAATGTCTACGGGGAGTCAAAGTGCCATAGGGTTACTCTTCAAATATCAAAAGACTTGTCTCAATGAAAGATCTCAAATTAGTTGGCTTAAAGTCTCATGATTGTCATGTCTTGATGCAACAACTACTACCGGTGGCCATTCGTGACATATTGCCTAAAAAAGTCAGACATGTCATTACTAGGTTATGCTTATTCTTCAATGCTATATGTAGCAAGGTCATTGACACTAAAAAGTTGGATGACTTGGAAAATGAGGCAGCCATTATCTTGTGCCAATTGGAGATGTATTTTTCACCTTCATTTTTTGACATCATGGTTCATTTGATTGTTCATCTAGTGAGGGAGATTAGATTGTGCGGCCCCGTTTATTTAAGGTGGATGTACTCGGTTGAGCGATACATGAAGATCTTGAAAGGATATATGAAGAATCCACACTGTCCCGAAGCATCTATTGTTGAAAGGTATGTTGCAGAAGAAGCTATTGAGTTTTGTACATACTACATGTCAGAAGTGGAACCTGTAGGGCTTCCGAAGTCTCGTCACGAAGGAAGATATGATGGTAAGGGTACATGAGGTATCACTGTTAAGAGCATGGATCGGGAGGAAGTGCTTCAAGCACATTTGTATATATTGAATAACACTGATGAGGTTGAACCATACTTATGTGAGCACAAAAGCATCATCAATGAAACTTACCCTAGAATGAATGAAAAATGGTGTTTGAACAAGCATAACAAGACTTTCTTGAACTGGTTTAAAGAAAAAATTGCAAAGGATGGTATTGTTTCTTATACATTAAAATGGCTAGCACAGGGGCCTAACTTTGATGTCATATGCTGGAGTGAGTACGATATCAATAAGTTTTCCTTCTATACAAAGTCCCAGGATGACAAAAGTACTATGCAAAATAGTGGAGTTATGGTCGTCGCTAAGTCCATGCATTTCTCTAGTTCGAAAGATAAAAACCCTGTTATGGCATCCGTTTCATACTTTGGAATCATTGAAGAGATATGGGAGGTTGATTACGCGAAGTTTAGAGTACCTGTTTTTAAATGTCAGTGGGTCGACAGTAACAATGGTGTGCAAACCGATGAGTTAGGATTCAAATTGGTGGACCTTAATAAGGTAGGTAATAAAGAGGAGCCTTTCATCATGGCATCCCAAGCAAAACAAATATTTTATATCCGTGATTCTTCTAACAAAAGGTGGTCAGTGGTTCTCCAGGGAAAAAACATGTATAATGGTAGTGAGGGAAATCAAGATTCAACTCTTGATATTTCTGATACTCCTTCTTTCTCAACACGAGTGCCTAATTTCAATGAGGAAAATGGAGTGGATGATGTACATGCTACTGTTGTGACGCCGGCAAGTGTACCGGGTCGTCGCAAGTAATAAAAATAACACGGTAAGTAATTACCGAGGTCGAACTCAGGGATTGGGCTACCAATTTGACTAATCCGCGGGAAATCCGATACGTTTGGTCAAGTGAGGAAAGTGGTTGAGAAAGAGAGATTAATTTCGCAATTCAAATAAGAAATCGATTAAAGCTAAGATGATTAAATTCAGAAATTAAAATATCCAAGGTCTCAATTCCACCTACCCAATCATGTATGGTACCCAAGTGATGATGTATTCCTCCCTAGGTTCAATTACAATGTCAACCGGAACCCCCAAATTCTCCTATATCCACTGTCGTGCTCAATAGGACATATTCGACAATTGGATTAATTACTTACTAGGTCTCATATTCCTAATCTCGAATTCTATTAAACCTTGTTCCCTATATGGTTGCACTAATCAAATAAATCCACTGTCGTGCTCATTATTCAATTAATGATTCCAATTCAAGTTCTAAAACGCGACTCGCCGATCGGCCTCAAACACGTTAACTAGTCAATTACGCAATACATATGATCAACACAATCAAATCAGAATTGGAAAACATGTATTGAGAGAAGGAGAGAAAAACATACATCACATGAACGCTATACCGCCATGGGCGGCTTCATTGATCCCTCGGACGAGGGGATTAGTTCCTCATGCCCGTGACGACGCACAAACAATCGGCAATAATCTCCATAATAATAAACTAAAAGAAGAAAAGAAGGAGACGCAGCTCCAAGAGAATACAAGGATTCGCCTAAAACTGCTCTACAACCGTGGCTAACAACTTCATATCCAATTCTGATCTGAGACAGCCTTTAAATAAGGATTCTGTTTCTCGCCCGCTAGCGGGGCGAGCTTACTCTCGCGACGCGAATTTTAGTTTTGGCGCGCATTCAAGTTTGGATTTTCGCGAGGCGATGGTGTGTTCGCGGGGCGAGTCTTCCAACTTCAATCTGTCATCACAGTAGTGACATTCATCACTACTGGGTCGTGATGGTCTCTGTCTTCCGGGGTCTTGGTCTCTCGCGAGGCGAATCACTCTCTCGCGGAGCGAGACTTCAAACCTCAATTTGTCACAGCCGTGACCTTAATCACGGCTATGCCGTGATAGTCTCTGTCTTGCGGTCTTGAGACTCTCGCGGGCGAGAATATTTTCGCGTGGCGATCCGAAAATGATGACTTTTCTTGCTTTGTTGACCTTCGGTCTCAAGGCGGAGTGTCTCCGCACTGCAATTTCCACTATTTCTTGGCTTTCCTTGACTCCCGGAGCTTCACTTATTGACCTGAAAACACCAAAAGCAACCAAAAGCATAATTCTATCCAAAATAAGCTAAAAACTACACAAAAGACGTAAAACGAGTCAAAGTCCAACTTAGGAACAAAACAAGGCAAATTTGGGCGAAAACGAGAGTGAACTCGACTGATTGGCACATAAAACCTAGTTCATCTAGTCATAAAACTAGATAAGCCAGAGGCTTATTGTCACAGCCTGATTTTTAATTGCGCTGTTTAACCGGTTAAAATATAATTAATTATATTTTAATTTGAGAGTTAGAAAGTGATTTTAAATAAGTTAAAATCATATTCATAGTCTCTCTTACGGTAGAAGGTTACGGTGAAATTTTGGGTTGAAAATTCGACGGGCGAGTCTTGCATTTTTTTAACCGATAAGATAATTTTATACTGACAGAAAACCCTAGTTTGACCTGAAAAATGAAATTTGTAGATTTTTTATATTTTGTCCGTGAGGAAGTCTACTTTCCAAATTTCTGATCAAAAATAAAATATTATGTTTATTCGGACGAATTTTGGTAAAAGTTCGGACGGAAAACAGTCGGTGTTTTCACTGACAGTGAGATTTTAATGATCAGAAAACCTAATTTTGACTCGTGAACGAAATGGTTTATATTTAAATCATATTTCCAACGAGTTTGATTAGTTTGAAAATTTTCAGTCGAAAACGAAATATTACGCTTTTATACGGGCGTAAAACCCTAATCGAGAAACCGACGGAGTCGAGAAGGGAAGTGCAGAGACCCGTCAAGAGATTGGGACAACGAGTCATACATGATGACTCATGGAGGATGAGTCACCAAGCATTTATGAGCATTAAATGAAAGTAATCATGACATTTAGGTAAAAAGACCAAAATACCCCCAAGCTTTCGCGGGTATTAACAAGACGCATCTACGCACTCTTAACCACTCATTTTACGTGGTTGAAAACCTTCCACATCTCTCCAATTTCGTGCATCCACCTCCAATAAATATTACCTATTTCATTTTGCTTTCGTTTCATTATTTTCCTCTCAAAAACTGAAATCGGGTAAACGACGGAGCTACGTACGGAATTTCCGGGAACCACTAATGGATAAGATCGATGACTCATTGGTGAGTCATTTTGTGTGGCCCAAAATCAGCCACACCTCCATCAAATGTGAGCCACATATTATTAACCATGGTTAGCCAAAATAACCTTAGTTAAGTTAATTATAACCTTAGTTAAGTTAATTATAACCTTAGTTAAGCTTATATTAATTTAATAATCACAAAACCCATTAAACCAATTCCTTTTAACCAAACAAGGCATAAGATTACTCCTATAAATACCCCAAACCGTGGCCTCCCTCACCATTTCACTCATCTTCTTCATTCTCTTCATCTTCCCCACCAACTAAGTTACAAAACCCTAAGAACACCGAATTCCCACCAAACATATGACCCTCTTCCTTTCTGAAACTCGGAAAACACTAAACATAAAAGTTGTTCCTCTTTCTCTCTTCTTTCCAACAAGATAAAGATCATCAAAAACGGATAAGTGGATTGGGAGATAGGCTCAAAATACCGAAACTGCCCAGAATTCTCAGCAACCCACGAAACAGCAGAAAGAAGGCCCTTTTCACCCCTGTTATGATCCTAACCAAATGAAACCTTAAACACCAAAGTTGTTCCTTTTCTTCTTATCTTTCTATCAAGCCAAAGTTCGTAATTTTTGGATGAGTATATTGTGAGATACACTCACAATACCATCACACCCTCAAGCTGTCCAGTTTTCAACATATTGAAGGTTGATCATTTTCTTCATTTCTTCAATCTTCAAGAGGTAAAAGCTCATCTTCTTGATCATATAAGCTTTCATATTCATGTATTTCTCATGTTTATGCCATGAATTATATTTTTCCATTCCTAGATCTAGAACTTCAAATAATTCTAGAAAATTGTAGAAAAATCCTTTTAATGTGAAACAAATTTCTATGATCTAGTTATGATCCCTCCTTTATTTATCCAAGAGCATGTAATCAAAAACATTTTCCTTCCCTACTTTCTTTAAGTGGCCGAACCTAGCCCTAAGGTGTCATAGATGGTTGTTAGTTGATAAAATTATAATTATGTTGTTTGGTTGAAGGTGGTTGTGTTAACTCGTGGCAGAATAACGAGGATCGTCGTGTACGTGTTTCCGGTGCAAACTCAGGTGGGAGAAAGAACCATTCCATCGTCGGAACCGATAAGTAGCATATAATTTATAATAATGGTGTAGGGCGACCTAAACCCTACTAGAAGTCGAGTAATCGACAAGACCAAAATGACATTGGAAACCTTTTCCATAAAACCAATGGTGATTCAGGGATTGTAGGTTTATCGACATTAAGGTTGATTTTATGATGTTGAGGATGTTTGGCTTTATTTATTATTTGATCTGATTGTGATATGCTTTGCTGTGATAATTTGTTTTAAGTGATATTTTATGGTGTTTGATTATTTTATTGATATTATGTTGATATTTATTAACCGTTGATGGATGATTTGCTTTTATTATTTATATCGAATTGATACTTTAGGATATGGATGTTAATATGCTGTTTTGAGGTTGGAATGGTATATGTCCTGGTAATTTCGGCTAAGGAAAAACTTGGTATTTAAACGTGTTTATCACCACCTCTTTTTCCTGGGAAGTTATCCCAGTATACTATTCGTAGTTCTTAAATTTGGTGATTTTTATTCTGTTGAATGATATTTTATGATGATTAATATGTTTATGTGAGAATGTATTATAGCTTGATGATAATTGAATTGCTTGGTTCAACAATATTCGATATATGGTTAGAGATGATCTCACCTGGTTTGATAAATTGCTTAGTTGATTTTAAGGAAAGATATATATTGCTCGGAGGTATTTTGTTTGGGTGAGAGTTTTGAATATGAATTAGAAGTGCCTCACTATTATTTTATAGAAGTGATGTGATATGGAGTGTAAGTGGAGGTTATGAGGAAAAGCTTGAGGTACTAGGTTGTTATTGATAAAAGTCAGTGAGAATCATGTGTTGCATTGTTGTTCATAACCGTGTATTTGAGATACACGAGGTCCGAAGTTCTTGTAGACCGTTCCAAATTAGAATTTAAGTTGTGCAGCTATAGTGTCATTGCTTTGCATGAGCACCCTTGACTGAGTTGAGAGAGAGGACCAGGGTGTGCACCGGCGGTACTGTGCAGCTATAGTGTCATTGCTTTGCATGAGCATTCTCACCATGGATGTACACCATGGGTGTGAATGTGCACCGGCGTTGGGAACGTGCCACTTGGACGACTGACTGACATTCCTAACGAGGGATGTGTGACATGATTAGCAGTGGCCACGTCAGCATAAAGGTTTAGTTGCATGAGTTGGAGGGTAGAGGATGATATAGTGAATTGAGGATGATTGTTGATTTTGAATGATGCGTGTCTGTGACTATTATTGTATTATATGCTATGAATCTTTTCCACTTATGATGATAGAACTGTTTCTTATCTCCCTATTTCTGTATTTTTGTGTATGTCTACTTTGTTACGTTAGAAGACTAGATGAACGAATATGTTGCTGAGGAGATGGATGGAACCCCATAGGAGACGGAGATTGTTGAAGAGTTGAACGACGTTCCGTATGAAGTCGACGCTGAAGAACCATCTACTGATCCTGATAATGTAGCGTAGTAAGTTTAGGGCCAGTGAGTCATATAAGACGTTTCTTGCTTTCAGTTAGTTATAAGCATGTTTGTATAAATAAGTACCGGTGTGGGATCCTACTGAGAGGATACCCTAAACCGTGTTGTGTAAAATAAAGAATAATTATGTGTGTATTTATGTAATATAGTTTTGGTGTGTTTTATATTTGTAGAAGTTATATGATTATTATTGAAGTTTTAATTTTTACGTATTTTCAACAGTAAGCGCGCGATTAAGTAAATAAATATTAAGGTTTTAATGTAATAATACAATGGGGCACAACGGGGTGTCTCACTTATCAGCTACTCGTAATGATCACCGAGAAGGGTTATGGGAGAACTTTACTAATTGACCACAAAGTAAGTTTAGTTTGAGTTATGTTTAAAGGCATATTATATGTTTACGTTGATATTTATAAGTTATGTTTACGTACGTTGATCGATATTTATAAGTTATGTATGATATTTATCCTGACATACTAACTAGTTTTTTTTTTGTTTAAACAGGTATACATGGCTAATCCTGAGGATATCCCTCATTCATGCAATGGTCCGGAGAGACCCCGTCTCTACGGTAGAAAGGGTAGACGTGCCACACGAATGAGGAATTTGACTGCCAACCGTGGTTCAAATCAAAGGATAAGAATAGACTTTGATAATAACCTCAATCCTATTGGGCCAATGGCAGAGCAGTTTAACAGTTTTGTGGCGACCCTTGATAGGAGCGGGCATAGTATACTCATTGATAATTGGAAAGATGTATCGGCGGACGTGAAGGATCAGATATGGGAGAGTATTCTGGTATCTATACTTTTACGTCATGTGTTTGTCTGTATCTACTTTATTTTAATCTTACTAATATCATACAGTAATTCGTTGATTCTTTTGGTCTTAATGTAGCTCACCTTTGACATACCGAATACGACGGTTATGAAGAAGCGTTTGCTAAAGTATGCTGGTGAGCGTTGGAGGGCTTTTAAGGTCTACCTGGACAGATACTATGTATTCAATCCAACATGTGAAAAGAACCCACTTGAGGTGTACCCGTTTCTTGACCAGACGACGTGGGATCGCTTTGTTCAGAGCCGACATGATCCCGGCTTTCAGGTTAACTTATTTGATTTGTCTCCAAATTTATGTAATTTCATTAATTTTATTTACTTATGTAATTTAATTGTCTTCTATTTATAACAGGAGAAGAGGAAAAAGGGGCAGAAAAACCAAAGCAAGAATGTCTACCCCATGTCATGTCTCGTGGGGGATATAAAAAGCTTGGTCAGATAATGGTGGAAGATGAAAAGAAAGCACGTCAGGAAGCAGCATCTCAGGAGGATCCTAACGCTGAAAATCATCCAGAGGTTGTTGATCCACCTCCACCCCCACGCCATCGTAAATGGAAGAGGGCCCGACAAAGAAAAACCGGACAATATACATCTGAGGAGGCCCGCCAAGTAGTTGAGAAGATTATAAGTATAGTTTGAATTGTAATTGTCATTTAAGATTGTTACCGAATTGTAATGTGACCTGATATTTTATATGTGATAGGATGCCTTGGACGAGTAGGTAACCCAATGAACCTTTGTTCCTAGAGGACGCGATGATATCTTAGCTGCTGTCATCGGTAAACCAGACCACCCGGGCCGTGTCATTGGTGTTGGATGGGGCGTCGGCATTCGCCAATACCATGGTTCATCTTCACACCAATGCCACAGGGATGTTGATGCAGATAGAGCACGGCTAAAACAGGAGATTGCAGCTGAGCTTAGACAGGAGATGGCCAAGCAGTTTGCCCAGCAGATGGCAATATTGACTTCTATGTCCCAGCAGATGACAGCCGGTGTCCAACCCTCTATCCAACCCTCTGTCCATGTGAGCACTAAGGGCTCATGTGATCCTCCTCATCAGCCTGAAAATGATGATGACGGTGATGATGATGATGATGATGACGACCCTGATAGGTGTGAGCTGTATGTTGATGATCATCATGATCGGCGCTTAGTGGCATTAGGGAGGGCACATAATAACTTAGGTAATACCATACACCATCGTTTATTACCGGATGATCAGCTGAGGGTCGTTGTTGAGATTATTCGAGATGCTGATGCTCGAGTCCCTGTGCCCACTGAGGAGGTTCAAACAGTGGGTCAGGCCCCCGATAACTTCATCCTCTGGCCAAGAAGACTGGTCAACTTTCTTGTTGCATCTGAGGTATTCAATTAATTGTGTTTTTCTATATTCATAGTTGAAATTATTTATTATTGTTTAAAGATAATGCTTTATTTTTATTCGTTACAAGATGTTGGAAATGATATTCTGCCTAAAAGGTTGGATCCAGGAAGACCAGAGATGTCTGCTCCTGCCAAGGTATTCATTTGACCATTTAATTAATTACGAATGAAATAACTTAATTATCTGTGATTACTAATATATATCTTTGTTGTTTAGGGGATCGACAAAGGGGCACCTGGTGATGTTTTTAAACTTCTGGCTATACAGGTTGTCACCATGGAGAATGACGCAGCTTTGGTAAGGTTGGAACATGATGCCAGTCCAGGTGATGAACTGTATATCCCGAAGAAGGAACTTATGGAGATTGTACTCAATAAAGAAATGGCTAGTTCTACACACCTATCGTTATGGTGCATGTACGTACATTTTATTTATAAGTTAAGTAATTAATTTTTAAATACTATGATAATTAACATGTTTTTTCAATATTTTAGGTATCTGCATCGTATGTTAGTTGATCAGAGTAACCTCACCCTTTATAGGTTCATTGACCCCATGTTCATTCAGGGTGATATTCTCCTAGCATCAGAAGACCGGGTCACCACCATACGTGATATACTTTCCCGAGACGATCATCAATTCTACCTTGCGCCTTATCTAAATAAGTAAGTACTGGTTATTTAATTATAACTATATATGACTTAGTCACTAACTGTTCATCAAATACAGCCAGCATTGGCAACTGTTGATCTTGTACCCTAGGATGAACGTCGTGGTCTTCTTCTGCTCAATTGGAAATAAGCCGGTGAATGAACTGAAGACGATCATCGAAACGTAAACATTAAAATACTTTATAATCAGTAATGCAGTTGTTTTAATTATCTGAAATCTATTAGATATACTTTAATTAATGTTTATTTTGTCATGACAGTTCTATTAATGCAAACCACATGTTGCGTGGTGAAAGGCGTCGGGCTATCAGATGGATTATTCCTAGCATAAGATATTTATTAGTTCAAATGCATCAAATGCAGTGGGTATAATTATTGATTTCTATTTAATTCCTCATATTCTAATTGGGTTTCATTTGTACGTAATCACGTATACAACGTGGATCATGGGAATGTGGATACTATGTGATGCAGTGGATGTTGGAAATTATCTCCTCCAGGATCACTGAAAGATGGCACGAGGTAAATATTAATTGTTAACAATTAGAAGTAACAGTTATAGATTTGTTATATGTTTTATGTTAGTTTATTACTTAAAAGATATAATCTTTTGTCCAATTAAACTTGCAGATATTCAACAATCCAACTCCATTATCTGATTCCGACATCAACAACATAAGGAGACGTTGGGCAACTTTCTTTCTTGAAGTGTATCAACCATAATTTGTATGTATGTATGTATATATATATATATATATATATATATATATAGTTAGTTAGTTAGTTTAAAAACTTATCATGTACTAGCTATAGTGTACTTTTGACTGATCATATGTATTTTGATATGAAATCTATAATATATCAGTAATAATGCAGATCAATACCAGAATAACATACTCTAAATATTCTCAAACCGATGTGTAAAGTCTAATTTCCACATCTGTTTTCTTAAAACCGATGTGGAAAGTGATATTTCCAATAGTTTACCAATTGACAAATGAACTTTCCACATCGGTTTATGTAAAAATCGCTGTTAAAAATATACTTTAAACATCGGTTTTAAAACCGATGTGAAAAGCGGCAATAAACAACATCGATCTTTTCAACATCAGTTTGAAAACCGATGTGAAAAGCCAAAAATAACCGATGTAGAATCCCTTTTCTGCACTAGTGTCAAGATAAATCTATATCATTAATTTTAAACTATAAACTTAAGATTTAGCCAAATTTATTTAAAATAAATAGTATGTAAAATCCATCCTAAAATATACATTTATATATTGTGTTACAAATTCTGTCGTTGGTAATAGTAGCTTACTAGCTTGTTATTGAAACCTCCTTTAAAAATTTAAAAAAAAAAAAAAAAAAAGCTTGTTACTAGCAACCATTTAGACCACATCGTTTGAAAATAACTTCTTCCTCCTTTCATTATTGGATTAATATTTGAACTCTTATCTGCAGTGTAAATTGTAGGTTAAATATCAATATCAAATACCTGTCCTTGTCCCACACTTGTTTTGTACTTTTAATAAAGTTAGATTTCCATGTTTCCTAGCGTGCATCTGTAATAGATATAACTTGTATTGTATTCCTTCACCTCCAAAAAGGTTTTTCTACTTTAGAGAAGCTGAAGCTCCAAATCTCATATGCTCTTCCTCCCACGTAAGTCTTAATTAATTTGCTTTGTTCCTACATTTTCTAGGTAACTTTTATCTGGTTTACAATTTATATATACCTTACCTTCAACTTGAAGGTTAATTAGCGAGCCTAATGTCACAAATTTTAAGATTGCGGGTTTGGAAGCGGCAACAAAGATGCAAGGTATACAGAACTTGGTTTGTGTCACGGATCACATTTTATAGATACTTTTATATGGATAATTACTAAGGGGACAAACATGGCTTTGAGGGTATTCAACTTTATAAGGCATATTCTTATCTTAAGACATATTGTTACTGTCAAATAAGCTCCTCCTCCTTTACATAAAATGAAATTTCCAACTGCAGTATTAATATTCTACATTCCATAACTAACATTGCAGTATTGCAGATGCTTTCTATGAGTGGCTACCTTGTTAACTCACTAAGGTCGCAGAATAACGTGACAGAACAAGCCACAGCTTCTTTTCCTCTTAAACTTCATTTGCAATATACATGCCCTTTTTGGTACTTAAAACTTAAGGAAGACAAGACCTTTCGAATTTTCTATCCAAAATTTCCCACTTTTTTCAAAGAGAAAGGAGGGAAAAGAGATATAAGGTAACTGTTAAAGGTGGAGATATTTTTATGACCTGACATGCATGTTTCAGAAGAAGTAGGCAACAAAACTGTTTGCCCTTGATCTTTTTCTAATTTCTATGGTTCCAAAAGCTCCTATAGTCAAGTTGGAGACAAACGTTTGCGGTGCATATCAGAGTAGCTTGCTCTAGGTTCCTCATATGTACTTACACTATCTACTGGCTTTTATGTTCCGAAGAGACAAACATGGGACCCAAAATTGTTCTCTGAAAAGAGAGCTTGATTGATTAGTACTACGTTGACATGATTTTGAGTTGCTAGTTATAGGACACAAAGAGAACCAAAAATATGTAACTTACATGATGAACTTTTTTTTTAAAAAAAAATAATCTTATCTGCAAGTTTTCCATCACTCCCTTATTGGCTTTTGTGTAAGCAAAAATGGTGGTATCCAGTCCTTTATAGCCAGAACAATGTTTGGTGCTTTTTGAAGAAATGTGGGTTGTCCCCACAAAAGCATATATTTTCCTTTGTGGCAATACCAAGCTGCTATTTGCTTTATACCAAGCTCTTCGGTTATAGGCAATTCAATAAACTTTAACAAAGGAGACAAATTGAACGGTATTTGTGAGTTGGGGTGGTCCTAAAGTGTGAAATGCACGGTGGAAAATTAGTGGTGATGAAAATAACGTCACCCCAATAGATGCAAGACATTGATGGAGTACTGATCAAACTATTATCATAATCTGTATAGGAGATTCGGTGCATCAGAAAAGTGATATGAGGAGAACTCTATGTGAGTGGCATCTGTCCTTGAACTTGCTGATCTAGTCACTCCCAGCTAATAATATCAATTGATCTATAAAGTACATATAGATAAATAAACACATATAGTGGAAGTACAATGCTACTTGGCTTTCACGTGGGATGTCTTTGAAGTTAGAACAGTTAAATTGATGATAAAATCGATTGCAATAAGATTTAGAAATAAATCCTTTAGGTATGGAGTAAAATTGCCTTGCCTTATGTAAACCCCAAAAATACAAAATACAAAAACCTTTCCTGACATAAATCATACTGATATAAACCAAGAAAAGAGAATTACTTGTGTTTTACATTCTAAAATGTTACAAAACTAATACCATTTCTTAGACACTAACAGAGACAGGAACTAGAATATAGTGAAGAAGGGAGGAGGGGTAATGGCCTTCTGGAATAGCCAATGAAAACTGTTCTGGAACTCGAGATGATCCAATTTTCCCCCTAGATTCATTAAAATTATATATATAAATTAAACCAGGACAAAGATCAGCAATCAGTTTACTCAAACAAAAATATTTTCTTTTACATTACCCAAAGTAGGACTTATAGAAACATTATGCAAGTGTCAGTCGTTGTCCCCATATATCGTGTATGAAGGTTGAACGAAATATCACATACATAAATGAGTGCAGTATCTAAATCTTATTTCGAATGCTCTAATAACAAAACTCTTACCCTAAAATACTAATTACTTTCTTTTTTTTTTTTAAGTTTTTTTTTTTTACTTTTTAATTTTAACTACTTGTAACCTTCAATGAAATTATTAATTATACATAAAATAAATGTGCTACACTAATATAGAATAGTAAGTTATGTAAATATTATAATTTTATAATTATGTGAATAAATATTAATTAAATAACTCAGCCTAATAAGTTAAATAGATTTTTCCAAAAGCCCAAGTCTAAACTTGTATAGTTAAAAAAAGTCAAAAAGCTTAAGCCCAACTTATTTGTTGAATATGACAATCCTATATAAACTAAAAATAGCTAGGTCATAGGCCTTCGATAGGTCACCTGGCTTGTTCCATCTACTATCAAACAGTTTAACAACTTTAAAAAAAAATACTTGTGAGTTCTTTTTTTTTCCTTCTTCTCCAAGCATGTTATAAGAGGTGCAACATTACTGTTGATTAAATACTTAAAATTATTCTAATTAAATTTTGATCCTCCAAATTGTATTTTCGCTATGAATGATGTTTCATGAACATTTCTCAGTTGCACATTTTTAAACATCAGTATTAGTGACAAAATCAGGGTGAGTATGCATAAAATAAAGTGAGATCAACTGGAATCAAATAATAAAATTTATGTAAGTATTAAATAACATGTATATGAGTATGTATGAGTAGTATTTCAAACAAAAAGAAAAGAAAAAAGATTATCACATACATAGCGCCACATTGACTAGTTCACTGGATCCTACGCATTAGAAAGGATTTCACATCAGCATTTTTCTTCAGTTATTTGATTGATCTTTAATTTAAACTCAACCAAAAAAATAAAATTTGTAAGAGTACATTGAAGCAAATAATTTTTAAGGGAATGTTTCAACAAAAGTATTGTTAGTATAGACTCGAATCATAGTGAATCCTATAATAATTATATATATTTATATTTTTAAATTAGTTATCATTGAAAGCAGGGGCTTATTACATGTATTTTTAACAAAAACCTTGAAGTTAACTTCCTCATTAATGTTTTTCTTTTGGTGCCCTAAAATCCTTCCTAGCTCCACACCTATTTCCATGTATAGGATTCATAATCCAAGTTTATATTAACAAACAATTCTTAAATACATAACCTTTACCAAACTTCATCCGGTAAAAACGTGGTTGGGAGGGGAGACCCCACTAAAGGTGATCAGTCAGATTCTCCGACGGAGATTAGTCATCAATAAAACTGATAGATACTTCACACCAATGTCATGGTAACCAAAAAAAAAATCCTTTACGAGACTTCATCTGAGTTCAAACGTCTCCACCGAACAAAGTATTTTAAGCTTTAGATAAAATCATGAAACAATCTTATATACTTGTGCAATTTGTGTAGATTTATCTCTAAGCGTACAATGAATAGTACAGCTCTTAAAATTTCATCAAAGTTAAACTCGTTAATTATAAGATATGAAATTTCTTAAATTCCTAGATTTGATTCTGTATACCTTTGGCAGATAGAAATCATCCTAGCATTCATCAAACAACCACCCGGATAAGAGATAATCTAGACTCTACAACAATGTTTGAGCTTTTCTATAACACGAGTTTAAAAAAATGTCAACCTCCGTATGAGGCTCTGTTCATATAGCTGGCTAAAGAGGGCCCAAAAAGAGAAAAATGTAAAATGATTCACGTCTAAACACCAAGGCACCTTGTCATAGCCTGTAACTGTTATACAAATGAAGCCCCGTGTTATAGTATTGATAAATTATAACAACTCTATATCAATCATAGCTATATTGGGGGACATAGATCTACCTTCATGTTGATGTATGTGGCCCATTCCCTTCACTATCCACTTTATGACTCACTGGAGGTGTTGGCTGTTTTTCTTCAACTATAGGAGCCTTCTGGTTTGTCTGTACAGCTTCTGCTACAAGTGGTTCACATGGGATGCATGGCCTCCAAATTGTTTCATTGCCCACATCCATAAGTGCAATGCCCTTGGCAGTCAAATCAGTCCTAATCTTATCACTCTTGGGGAAATCCTTATTAATCCTTGCTTGAGTTCTTTCTTCTATCAGACTTAGCACTTCATCCTCTGCCAGACCTGCTCTCTTCAATGCCTTGTCTTTCAACTGCTGCAGTACCTGATGAACAAATAACAATTATGATAGCTATCTCTAGATTATACATAGCAGACAAATAAGGGCATTCTAATAAAATGTTTCACCTCGGCATATGATTTAGATGACAATAGTCCTAGGACGTCCAAAACTTTTCCAACTTCCGTCTCAACTTCAATTAACGATTGAATCAATTGCAACTGTGCTTTTTTCTGCATCTTTTTCTGGAAGGCACCCAAAATATATTCCATAAATTACTGCCACATCTCACAGACACAGGAAAAGGCCATACAATACAAGAAACTGGTTTCGAAAAAATACCTTCAGCTTCTTCAAAGAATTGTTAACAAATTTCAAGGCCTCTTGGAGAGCACCGGTTAGTATTACTGGTGTTTGCAAGTCATCTGACATTTTTGTTTGAAACTCAATACGCATCTTCTTAATACATTCCTTGGCAGCCTCATCCACTTGAGGTACATTTTCATTCTTCTCAGTGCCCCCTTGTTGAAATGATGATATAGCATCATTACAATCTTGAAGAGTCTAACAACCAAAAGAACAAAATCCTCATAATTAAGGACATCACCAAAGTAAAAAAGCCACTGTTTTGAACAATCTCCCCCGAGTAATGACATCAATTAAGCCTTTACAATTATTGTACATAGGTATTAGTAGCTTTAATACTTAATGTCAAAAGATTCAAATCATAGTACAAATTGCATAAACTAGAAGTAACAAGATTGTCACCAAAACTGTCTAATTTGACTATACTTTTTCCGTTATTTAAATTTATAAATTATAACAAAAACAGTAATTTAAGGATTCACAAAAACATGTGACATATTGAAGAAACTGTCAACCTCAAGATGAGCTTGCCCATCAACTCTAAGCAATGATGCTGAATTTCTGATAGACTATTTAGGGATTGTTTACCTGAAATATATAATAAATAGCATCAGATGAACTCTCCAGCTGTGCGACTGAGTAATTTAGAGGAGATCTATAATGGGCACTAATTAAAAAGTGTCTCAACGCAAGTGGATGGTAACGCTCAGTAATCTGCAAAAGGAGAAACAAAATCTCATGAAAGATATGGACAACATGTCCTGTAAGAGACTTCTACAACCTTCTACAAATAACTTTAAAAAAAAAAAACGATATTAACCTGGCGAATAGTGAAAAAGTTGCCTAAGGACTTTGACATCTTCTCATTGTTATTAGTGACATGCCCATTATGCATCCAATAACTGATATTGCTCTCATTGTCCACAGCCCAGCTCTGGGCAATCTCATTTTCATGATGAGGAAATATTAAATCAATTCCACCACCATGAATATCAAATTTATGAGTTAAATAACAAGCACTCATTGCACTGCATTCAATGTGCCACCCAGGTCTTCCAGGACCCCAAGGACTATCCCAGCTAGGTTCACCAGGTTTAGCAGCCTGTAGTTATCAAGAAATAAGAGATTCCAAAATGTTACCCAAAATATTTTAAAATAACAGGTAAATGTTCTAACACCTTCCACAATGCAAAATCAGCAGGGTGACGCTTTCTTGAGTCGACAGCAACGCGTTCCCCAGCTCTATTATGTTCTAGCCTTTGTCCAGACAGCATGCCATAATTTGGGAATTTATCAACAGCATAGAAAACATCACCGTCAACTTCGTATGCATAACCATTGTTGATAATCTGCATAGTACATTAATGATTAACCTCCTTTTGAATTCTTAATTAATTCCTTACAACTAAAGACAAACTTACCACAACCAAATCAAAATGTATATTGTACTTTTTCATGCTTCAAGGCCATCGATATTGAGGGAAACAACATGCAACCTGAACTAAATATTTTTCCTAGCCTAGTGAATATGATATCTACTTCAGACAGCTAAGTTTATCACATTTTGAAATTTCATTGCTGTTTTATTTGGATATTGCAGCGTTATACCTCTATAATATTAAAAATTTAAATACTTGGCCTTTTTCCTTTTCCTTTGCTTTTTGAATTCCAGCTATTCCTGAGTTAAAGAGCTAAAGATCATAATCGCATATTCATACACAGCTGGAAGATTGAAGAAGAAAGAACAGCTAATAATTTGATTGAAAACAAAAAGGTTCAAATACTTTCAGGGGGCAGGGTGGGGCTGAGCAGGAGAAATATTTAAATTTATCCTCACTAGAACCATGAGCCAGTACTATCTGCATTTTTTTATAAAAAGTACACAAATAGCTAGAGTATCCAGATCATATAACAAAAGAAACAAGAAAAATGTTGATAATTTAAATTAACTGTCGCATGCAATGTATAATTTCCAAATGCAATTATTAAAAAAAAATGTTGATAACTTTAAAAAAAACAGCGTGTAGAACTGTCCAAACATTTGAATTCCATTGAAACAAAAGTACTGCAAAAAGGAATATTTTTCATTGCAGCAGATTCCCTTAAATGTTTCAAACTAAAGTGTAAGAAAGCGATCTTAATAGCAAAGTTAAACCTGACTTATCATGTCCTTTATCTCGTCAATGTGCTCAGAAACACGAGGCTCCCGAGATGGCCTCTCACACTGAAGAGAAGTCATATCAAAATCATATTCATCGCAAAAACGGTTGCTTAACATCAAAGGATCTTCACCAGTCTCATTTGCCCGTTTAATTATCTGCAGCAATTCTGTTATTAGTGGCCTCTAATTAGCATTAAAGGATCAAATAACAAACTCTTACAAAATGATACAGGTTCAGGGAATCAAGGTTTATGTTTTGTAGGACAAATGAACATGGTGAAACTGACAATAGTAAGGTACACTTATCGTGTATTAAGCAGGAACATCAGCATTGCTATAAAAAAAGGCTTACCATTCAAATACTAAGCTCAACACTCCAAAGTGAAGAAATAATAATTATAACAGGTTAACAGCAGCAGCAGCAACAGCAGCAGTTCAAGATTAAAGAAATAACAACTTGAAGACTGACATTTGAACTATTATAAAAAAGGATGATTCCCCCAAACACTAGTTATTTAGCAAGCAGTGATATGTACATCAAAATGGTGAATTACTTATTTTAAAACAACATAAGGCACAGTTCTAGTTAATAAATAGACTGGACCTAAATATATTTCTGAAGCCAACTGAAAATTTTCAGACAGAAGATAATACAAAACAAAAGGGTGTGTAGCAATTAGACATCCTGCAAAACCTGATCATCTACCAGACACTCAGTCTCTTTGACCAACCAATCCTATCGTCACAGAAACACCAGATGGGGCCACTAGATTAAAGATTTGACATTTTGACTCAAAAAATATATATTTAAAATTCTTACTTGCTAGCTATCCTTTTTATCCCAATAAGTGCTGCTTTGGCTTCCTAGAACATCATGTCCTGTTAATTTCTAAGACAGTAAGACTAGTCTTTATGATATGTACTTCTGAGACACCAAGGGACAGTTTGGTATGGGGTAAAAAGGGGGTGAAAATTGATGGATCCATTTTAATACACCTTTACAAATAAAATTGATGCATGAATCTTTTACACTCATTTTTACTCTCACACCAAACTGACCATTGGAATGAAAGATCATTAGAAAATGTTACAACATCTATTGGAGAGGGAACTACCATGTATTGACCCATACTTGAGCATATACACATAATTGGCAACATATTCACAAACATGGGCAAACAATACTTACTGTAAATATAAACTCCCTCAATATGATCCAAAAGAATTTGAAGCATTCAACCCATATGGCCATAACCATATATATTTTACTCAAATTGGAGTCACTACTCACTACTACTAATACTTATGGTATGGTCTATTAAATTATTGTGCTCTGATCTATTAATATATGCACTTGAGTTTACTGTAGTAAACAAATGCCAAAGTTTTATACTATGCTAGCAACTGTGCCAGCAGGCCACATGTTGTAGTTATCCTCACCTTGTCATCAACATCAGTGAAATTCCGCACATATGTTACTTCATAGCCTAAGTGTTTAAGGTACCTGCAAGTTTTCATGTTAAGCACAAGTACACACCAAATGTTAACTCTCAATCTTTATCTGAAAACTAAAATTAAGTAAATCGAAATAACAATATCAGGACAACAACCCAATCAAGGAAAGAAGCAGAAAAGAAAGGTAGACATTCTACATTCAATCCATTTTCTCTTAAACTAGTCACAAACAAGAGTAGAATAGACAAGGAATGAACTGAGCCTAATCCATGCATTAATTTTTGAATGTAGAAGTAGAACTAGTGGTATCTGAAGCAAAGTCCAAGTTGTACTTATCCATGAGAAACAAAGCGACATTCCTAATTTCATCGGCACAAAATTAACTTTCTGCAGCTGATTTCCACATGTGATGATTACCTCGTCATTTGTATTGAAATCATCACAACATGTAATGCTACCACATTGAAACACTGTAGCTAAATCTTCCAAGCAAGAAATAAAATTACTCAAATATTTAAAAGGACCAAATCTTTTTTTGGCAAAAAAAGGGTTCAAATTTACATTTGTCAAAACGTTTACAGCATTGTAGAAAACAAAGTGAATGGTTAATGCAAGGCATTGAATCCCCCATTATGATTTGAGTAATAATATTTGTACACAAAAATGGTGTCCAACACCGTACTCTTCCCCACTTATTTATTGTTTTCTTCTCTCTAGTATGTTTCATCACTTTCAAGACACTCATAAGCTCTACGATCAATACAAGGTGTCCAAGTTACGCGTCGAAATATCTTTACTCTTATGATTTACAATCTCTAAATTGTCAATGAAGTGAGATGTAACAGGGATATCTGTTTATGCGGCACGTGTATGAAGTAATAACACGTGCAAGTGAGAAATTCTTTAATCAGAAACTGACCCGGTAATGAAGAACAGAAACCCCACCCCCAATCCAACACCTTTTTGTTAAAAACTAACACTTCAAACAGATCATGCCCACTCTAAAACTCCCAAAGACAAATCCAGAAAGAAAAAAAAAACCAGTTGGGATTCCCCCAAAAAATTCAAACTCTGAAGAAAGTAAAACAAAATTAGAGCCATGATTACCTGAAGAGGATATCGAAAGAAACGGCGGCACGAGCGTGACCGAGGTGGCTGTAGTCGTAGGCGGTGACACCGCAGACATACATGAAAACGTTGCCGGGAAGTTTGGGCTTGAAGATCTCCTTCTCGTTAGTCATGGAATTGTAAATCCTCAACTCACTCTGCTCCTCCGCCATGGCCATCCGCTTCTCTTCTCTTGTCGCTGCAGATTTACGCGTTCCCTAGTCCACACTCCCTGACCTTGTTGTTTAACCCGGTCTATCAATAATATACCGTTTCTAAAAGTATAAATAAATGAAATTAAATGAAATATTATTTTAGGAGAAAACTTATATAACTGTTCCCCTATCAAAATGTGACAGGTGTAAAATTTTTTCCACATCAGTAATTGCTCCTTAACAGTTAACACCGTCACCCATCCTTCATTCTTCCTCTGAACCTAACCTTTCTTCTCTCTAACATCAGAGATGAGGGCATAAAAAAAGGCATTGAAGATGAGATTCAACCTTCCTTCACTAACGATAAAATCACAACCAGACCAGATTGAAGATTAGATTCAATCACAGAACAGATTAAAACACTTCATGTGAAGCCCAGAATATAACTTCCCTCTTTCTCTCGGAACACGCCGTGCCTCCCGGAACACGCCGTTCGTTCTCCGTCCAGCCGCATTTCCCCTTCTCTGTTCATTTCGTTTCGTTCTTTCTCCCTTCACCACCGTCGAACCGTGCTCCGCCGCATCGTTCTGCTCTGCGTGCCGTGTTCATCTTCTGTGGTGCGTCGTCTTCTTCCTCCTCAACCGTCACCCACTGTGGTGCGTCTTCTTCTGTCGTCCCGACGATGCTCCGCCACCCAGTACCGTGAAGCACCTTGTGGGAGTGGAGGTGGGTAGCAGAGAAGAAACAAAGATTTATGATTTTATTTTATTTTTTTCATTTTAGGGATGAAGATAGTAGAGAACAGAGAGAGAGAAAATAGGTTAAGAGGATGAATTCATGGTGAGAATTGAGGGCAGGTGACGGTGTTATTCCTCTGTTAGTGATGTGAAAAAAAATATTCCGCGTGTCTTGTTTTGATTGGACAATAGGACCAACAGTATATATAATACCGTATATAAGTCTTCTCCTTTATTTAATGGATTTAGTGCTTGTTACTATTCTATTTTCAGCTGTTTTTCTTGTAAATAGTTGTTTTATAAAAAAATCTGTTATGTTTGAACATGAAGTTTATTTTTTAAAAATGTTTTATTAAAAAAAAAAACCTATTTTGCCGTAAACTACTAAAGAGGACTCTTTTGAAAAAACGCTAGAATGAGAAATTGCATTTCCGATGTACTTAGACCCACCAATAAACAAACATACATTAGAATATATATTTTAACATGTTTTTCTCTGTATTATTCTATTAGAATATAATTTTTTTTATTTAACTATTCTTAAAATAATATATTTTAACATGTTTTCCATAGTTAAAAAAACTTTATAAAATTTATTCAATTTTTTATATGAGATTTTTTTTGAAAATAATCAACTTATAATAATGTTACAAAAGCATTCAATATTATTAATATAAACAAATAACTCTACATTCTTTTTTCGTAATTTATTATATAAAAGTACTAAAACGAAATAGATTATCTTAAAAACATTTTTCAACAAATAGACTCAAACAAAAACAGATTCTGATTATAATCGATTATCAGCATAATCTTTTTTTTTCAGCTTTCTCAAACACACTCTTAATGGGTATATATTGATGTAAAGTTTGTTTACACTGACAATCAATCAGAAATTGACACATCATTAAACTCTTGTTATATTATTAAAATATATCTTTATGATAAAACTGCAATAAAAGTTATGACATTTTTTGTTTTCACAATATCCTCGTATTCGATAAATGAAAGATTAATCTATCAAAGTACTTTCAGACACATTCATAAAAAAAAGTACCTTTAGACACCTAAGCGGTGATTCCTCCTAATAGTATTTTTCATACACATAAATTTAGAAATCGGACTCAAGACCACATGCTTAAGGGATCCAAATTTTTTCCACTTGAATCAACATACATTGATCCAAGTTATAACAATTTATGATTGACTGACAAAGTAAAAAAATAAAAATTAAACTCTTAGTTTTATTTACTATTAAGTTTCTTTGTCTTTATTTAAAATAAAATAGTTATAATAAGAGTCAAGTATTTTTAATGAATTTATGATTGATTGACAGTATGAATTTTTTAAACTGACGGTAAAAAATAATTAAATCCTTTTTTTGGGTAAGGAACAATTAAATCCTTTTGTTTTAAATTTACTTTTAATAATTTAATATGTTTTCCATATTTAATTTAAATATTTTAGTTTTATGATGGTAATAATAATTAAATTATTATTAAAAATGAATTTTATTTATTTTTAATGTGTTTTTTAACATTATTTATAAATCAACTCAAAATAAATTTTAATTTTATAAGACCTTTAAATATGGAAAATAAAATCAGTTTAACTTTAATATAGTTTAAATCAGTTTATGATCGAATACATGGTAAAACAAGTCACGTGAGAGATCGAAGACATGGCCCGTCTTGAACTTGATCAATTTGTTTGTCCAATGAGCCCAGCCCCCTTTTTTCTCTAGTAGAGCCCAATCCCCGTTGGTAAATGAGATTACCGAACAACAATTTTAGGAGTTTTTTTAATCTCAACAAAGCTTTCTTTATTACTAAGAATCGCATTGCTAGAAACACAAAATCTTGCTTGTAATTTGGAATCTTGTCCGTTTTTCAGTTCTGGCTTATCTTGGTGCCTATACAGTTTAAGACATTTTCCTCGTACACGTGACAGTGAGTTTTCAAGAAATCAGTGATGATATGCTCATGCTCGAGAGTTGCCATCAATTTTATAAGATTATGGAACTTCTAAGGATCTTCCTCGGTCCACATGGAGATCGAGGCCATGCTACATGAGGCCAAACATAGAAAAGTTAGCCTCCACTACAGTGGCGTCAAATGTGCACCTCTAAGAAACGCGTGGAAAACTGCTCTATGACATAATTACCTACGGATATTTGTAAAAATAAGTCGATGGTTGCGATTAAGCACATGTAACTTGCTCAGCAGGCAACTCAATGTTTTTGGAATTACATTTCTTCAAACATGAATTTATCAAAGTCACATTTCTAAGTTATATTACGCTTCTGTAATTGCAAGTAATTTTTTACATCACAATTGTATTTCATTATGCTTCATGAAAATCAAATTTTCCTGAAGAAGACAAAAATGGATGAGAGCTGAAATTGGCATATAGAAGACGAGGGGTGTTCCTGCCGAGATCCGGTTTACCAGGACCTCGTCGTGAACGTCAAACCAGGGATGAATAATTGGGGTTGTTTTAGGCTATGGCTTGGCAGAATTCAATATTCCGGTCCTACGTATCTCGATGGGAATCAAAGCCAGACGTAGTTCTCGGTTCAACCCTTGGCCGTGGTGATCTCGATCTCTTAATTTTGTATCTGATGAATACTAGGGAGCAAGGACTCTCTGATAGTCTCTTGGTCGACGCTAGTTTCTCTAATATATACGCTTAAGAGAGAGTCACTGGAGTTCAGTGAAAAGTGAGTTTCTATCATGGGTACTCCTCCTTTTATAATAGGATTCTCCTATCTCTTAGAGACCTGATTTATCTCTTAAATATCTTTTAGAGATCGGATTTATCTCTTAAATATCTTTTAGAGATCTGATTTATCTCTTGAATCTCTTTTGAGATGTGATTCCTTAATTTAAGGGATATTATTTCTTTTAACCTGATAAGGTTATTTCAGATAATATCATGATTTAATATTTAATATCTTATCCCCTAATTAAGTGATCTTTAATTTATTATCCTTAACTTCCGGACTGGGCCGGGTATCCGAGCTCGGTGACCGGGTTTACTCTTCGGTCAGTACACAAGCCCCCCAAGCTTTGAGCTGATTAGGCGTAAAAGCTTTCATGATGTCAGCCGAGCTCAGGAATTCGGTTTCATCTTTCTGTCTTTAGGCCAGCCGAGGTGATTGACCGAGCTTCATACTCTATGCATATATATACATCCTCCAACTCGGTGAGAAGCTCGGGTGACCGAGCTTGATGCTGGGTGACCGAGCTTGGTGCTTTCTGGATGCCGGACTCTGTATCTCGGCTCATACACAAGCCCCCCAAGCTTTGAGCCAATGGCGTGGAAGCTTTTTCGTGGGAACCGAGGCTAACCGAGGTGGAGGTAGTTACTTATTCTGTGCTGACGCCATACTTTCTCGGGCTTTGAGATGGAAAAGAAGCGTCACCCTGTGTGACGCGTGTCCTTCGTAGCATTGTTCCCGAGATCTGCGGATTGTGGCATGCTCCTAGTTTCTCGTGATGGCGGTTTACATTCTGACATCTTTGCCACATGTGGCCTCTCCATTAGCTGGTGAATTCGGTCAGACTCGAGGGGACGTTTCCCTGCTCTCACCCAACAACCGTCATTAATGCGAGGAGAGGACGTTATACTTTTTCCTATAAATTTGGGCGAGCCTCTGGCGCGGGACTTCATCCTTGTTTAAGCCCAAGACTCTTCTTATCCTCAAGTTCCTTTCTGGTCCAAGCATTCATACGTCCTTCAAGGTACGTCCTGCTCTTTTAAACTCCCTTAGGTTTGCTTTCTCACTGTGAATCCATGGAGACTTCATTTGAAGTATCTCAGAATGCTTCTTCCGGGGTTCAGATTGTGGAGCCTGAACTAAACCTGATTGGGGGCTCCCCCCATTCTTCTCCCTCTTCTTCTCGCGGCAGTGGTGGTGGCAATGGTGCCTCTTCCTCCACAGATGGGGGTAGCTCAGCTATTCCCGACGCCGTACCCATTTCCAGGTGTCGTAAGCATACCAATAGGATGCCCAGAGTTCCTTACCCTGACATTACTATACCTGGGTATTTCTGGGTGAGGCCACATGTGGGAGCTTTTCATTCCAACTTTAGGAATTTTGAATCCCTTTCCTCCATAAAAAACAAAGTTTCCTCCTTTGGGGGCAGTGTGGAGTGTCTGCCGTGTTCTGGGGATGAACATGTCTTTCTGCATTCAGCTCCAGGTCAACCCTCCTTCACATATGTATATAAAACCCTATTTGAACATATTGGAGTCAGTCTGCCTTTTACCCAGTTTGAGTGTGATGTGCTAAAAATCATGAATGTTGCCCCAACCCAGCTCCATCCGAACAGCTGGGCTTTTTTAAAGGCCTTCCAGATCCAGTGTGAACAGATAGGTGTGGTGGCCACTGCTCCTATCTTCCTTCATTTTTATAAGGTCAGGTTTGGGGACCGGGTTGGTTGGATTTCCCTTAGTGGGGCTGAGTCCGGGGGCATTATTGGGCTCTACAAGAGCTCATATAAATTCTTCAAGTCGGACTTTTTCAAAGTCCGACCCACTGCAGGGAACGAGTCTTTATTTTATGACTCGGATGGAGTCTCCAGATTTCCCCTCTACTGGCAACCCCACCCCACTAAGTTCCACAGCTATGACGTCGGCTGCATGACAACCCAAGAGAAAACCGACGTCGAGCTCTTAAAACTCTATCCTCGGCCATTGACCTGTGGTAGACTTTTATTGCTCCCCAAGTCATCAACTCGGCAAGCCGGTTTTGATTGTAAGCAGTTTTCTAATGGGTGTTTTCCCTACCCAACCACGTACTTGTATCTAACTGATTTTCTTCCTTTTGCAGTGATAATGGGAAAATTCAACTACAAGGCCTTGATGAAGAAGTCGGCTGCTGGTGGATCAGCTGTCGCTTCAAATGTTAAGGGGAAGAAGAAGAAGTTTGTTGAAGCTTCTGACTTGAATGTTCGTCCTCCGAAGATGACCTGGGCAGATCTGGGGCCAGAGGTGCCGATTAGAAGCTCTCCTCCCTTGCTGATGATTGGAGAGACTCCACCTTCTGCTAGCCGACCGAGCAACGCTCCCATGGTGACCGATCTCACCTCGGACATTAAATGGTATAATGGTAACTGTAATCCAGGGATCAGCTTGCTCTAGGCAAATGAGTTTGACCCTGCAGGTCTGATCGATGGCCAAGTGCTGAAACCGTCCGATGCCCGGCTGTTGTTGGAGCAGGGCCCTAAGGAAAGTATGGAGGCGGCCGCCGCCTATGCTCTCCGCATTGCCTCAATCACCCGCTTCAGGAGCCAGCATCTAATTGATAACGTGAAGAAGATGGAGGTGATGAAGGCGGATGCGGCCCGGGCCCTGAGGGTGAGAGACGAGCTTTCTCAGGCCCTGCCCAAGTGTGAGGAGCAAGGCCGGGTCATCGGTCAGCTAAAGACTCAGAAGACGCAGTTGGAAGAAGGCCATGCCACCTTCACGGCCTAGCTACAAACGGAAAGAGCCGACCGACTCAACCTTCAGAACGTTGTGAAAGGGCTGCAAGCCGAGAAGGAAGCCAGTCAGGAGCTACAGAAGTTGTTGGAGACCGAGAAGGAGGAGAACCTGAGGCTCCATGCTGATCTAGCTGAAGCTGAGGCTTCAATCATGAGGGAGCATGTTAACGGTTTCTCCCGAGCCGTGAAGCAACTCCAGCACTTCAACCCGACTGCTGACTTCTCCAATGCCGATGTGGACAAGGATTTCAACCGAGATGGAATCCTTGTTCCATTGGCCGAGATGGAGGATGAGGATGAGGACGTTGTTACTCACGGGGAGGAAGACGAGGGTCAAGGGGCCGAGGAGGGACCTGAAGGTGAAGTGGGCCAACCGGGTCAGTCTGCTATCATCCCTCCCAATGCCGAGGAGGATCTTGATCCCTGAAATTGTATAAGTAGTTTAGGAAACACATTGTTTTTGTGCAGTCCTCTTTTTTGAACCTTCATGTATTCGGGGGCTTGCCCCTTTATTTTAATGAAATTTCTTATTTACTTGTGAATCTATTTGCACTTGGAAAATTTTCTGATGTTTTTATAGGCTCATCACGTTGACCCTGATTGGTCAATTTTAACTTGATCAGCCTCTTTATGTTTTACGCACCTTTATAGGCTCGGCACTTCGACCCTGATCGGTCGATTTTGGCTCGGTCAGCCTCTTTAGGATTTAAGCACCTTTATAGGCTCGGGATGGCCTCTTTAGGATTTAAGCACCTTTATAGACTCAGGATGACCTCTTTAGGATTTAAGCACCTTTACAGGCACGGACGACCTTTTTAGGATTTAAGCACCTTTATAGGCTCGGGATGGCCTCCCTCTGATTCTTCGATAGGGGTCCTTTGGTTATTCAGCCGATCTTCGCCCTGATGGTTTCTTCGCAAGTTTGCATCTCGGTCTCGGTTATCATGACCGTGTCTCCGTTGTCTTCGACCGGGTCGTCTGCCTCCGTTGTCATCTCGGCGGATGAAACGATCAAGACGACCTGCTTGTACTAACTCCTCAATCTTTCTCTGGAGTGTTATGCACTCTTCAGTGGAGTGTCCATAGTTTTGATGCCACATGCATTCTTTGCTTCACAAGCATTGTCCTGGTGTTTTGGATGGTCCGGGTAAGGTAAGCAACTCGTGCTGCCGCACACCTCCTGAAGGATGGCTGCCCGAGATCGGTTCAACGGAGTATAAGATGGATACCTGGGATGCCTCTGCGGGAATTCTCTTTCATTGGTTTTTTGGGTCCTTTGTGAGTCAGACCCCCTGTTTCTGTCTTTGTTCGAGGCTGAGCTCTTGTCCTCGAAACCTCTTTCTCTCCTTTTAAATTCCAGCATCTCTTCCGAGTTCATGAAACCTGTAGCCTTTTCCTGCAGCTCTTCAAAATCTCTTGGTGGCTTCCGAGATAGGTACTCGAAGAATGGTCCTGGCTTAAGACCGGCCATGACGGTGTGGAGGCAGAGTTCCGAGCTCATGTTGGGAATCAGGATCTGCTTAGCATTGAAGCGGGCCATGTAATCTCTGAGTGATTCATTCCTTTCCTGTTTGAAATTTACCAGTGAGACTGAGTGCCTTCTGTGCCTTCGGCTTGCCGCAAATTGTGCAGTGAACTTGGTTATGAGCACATCAAAGGAATCAATCGACCGAGGTGGTAGATTTGTTAGCCAGGTCAGAGCTGGGCCTTGCAAAGTAGTTGGAAAAACTTTGCACATGACGGCCTCCGAATCAGTCACCAAGTAAATAGAGGAAATAAAGGACTCCACATGCTCGGTTGGGTCAGTGGTGCCATTGAATATGTCGATGTTAAGGGGCTTAAAATGGGTTGGCACGATTACCTCATTAATGTCATCAGTGAAGGGCAACCTCGGAAGTCGGTCCGATGTCCTTCCTTTCTGGCTAGTCCTTTCTGCGTGAGATTTGACTTCTGAATCCCCCGGGGGAGGTTTAGTTTTGGATGCTCGGTTAGTGCCCCGAGGAGAGTGCGCCGGAGGATCCTTCTGGCCAGCCTCGGGTGAGGATTGCTCTCCGTCTGAAGGTGTCAGGGACCTTTCTCTTTTCCGATCTTTCAAAAGCTTCTGATTTTGTGCGCGTATCTCCTCGTTCTCCTTCCGAAGCTGCTTGAGCTGTTCCATAATTTCTTCCAACCGAGTGTTGTCTTCATGGAGGGGGGAGGAAAGATGATTGTCGTGGTTCTGGGAGTTCGAAGCCTCATGGTCCTCATGATTCATGCTGCTCGCCCCTCCTCGCAGACCATTCTGTGTGGTAACCATTAACCTTTCCTTGTGGAACCGGGGAAAGTTTCACCTCGGCCCCACGGTGGGCACCAAATGTTCCTGCCGAGATCCGGTTTACCAGAGCCTCGCCGTGAACGTCAAACCAGGGATGAATAATTGGGGTTGTTTTAGGCTATGGCTTGGCAGAATTCAATATTCCGGTCCTACGTATCCCGATGGGAATCAAAGCCAGACGTAGTTCTCGGTTCAACCCCTGGCCGTGGTGATCTCGATCTCTTAATTTTGTATCGGATGAATACTAGGGAGCAAGGACTCTCTGATAGTCTCTTGGTCGACGCTAGTTTCTCTAATACGCTTAAGAGAGGGTCACCGGAGTTCAGTGAAAAGTGAGTTTCTATCATGGGTACTCCTCCTTTTATAATAGGATTTCCCAATCTCTTAGAGACCTGATTTATCTCTTAAATATCTTTTAGAGATCTAATTTATCTCTTAAATATCTTTTAGAGATCTGATTTATCTCTTAAATCTCTTTTGAGATGTGATTCCTTAATTTATGGCATATTATCTCTTTTAACCTGATAAGGTTATTTCAGATAATATCATGATTTAATATTTAATATCTTATCCCCTAATTAAGTGATCTTTAATTTATTATCCTTAACTTTCGGACTGGGCCGGGTATCCGAGCTCGGTGACCGGGTTTACTCTTCGGCCAGTACAAGGGGCATAACAAGATAAGGTTTATATAAAAATGTTCAGAAATTAATTAATTTTTTCGTAAAAAAAAAAAGAAGTTGATTGTTTTTTGTGGTAAAAAAAATTTAATTAATTTTTATAATAAAACCCAAAATTAAAATATTTGTCACTTGTCATGTCAAGTGGAATAAAAAAATTTTAAAAAAAATGTCATTTGGCGACCCCGAGCTATACTTCCATCTGTCATGTCAGCAATTCACGAAAAAAATTGACGACAGAGACCAAAAACAAAAATTTGAAAGTTACAAACACTAAAACCAAATCAAACAAAAAATAGGAACTAAAACCAAAAGAGTGAATCACCATTTTTGTCCCTAAAATTATGATGATAGTAAGTTGATCATTCACATTAAGAAATATGAAGAAAAAAAACATCCTTCAAATTAAAAAACATTTATTACCTTATGGTATTGAAAAACATCTTCAAATTTGACTAATATGACCTTTTTAAATTTAGGGGCGTTTTTCCCTATTTTAAAATGTGAGATTAACTAATCATCGTCCTACAATTTCAAGGATCAAGATGATGATTCACTCAAATCACCTCTATTTTCAAAGACTAAAATATTCATCAAACCAAGATCGATATGAACTTTAGTAAGGCTTATAAAATTATACGTGAAAGGGGCTTCAACTAGCTAACTAATACTTGACGTTGGCTTAAGAATTAGCATATACAACTTTAAGGAGATCTCCTTTTTCCTCTCCTTGGCAAGTAGTCGCAACTTTATAATAATAGGATGTAATGTAATGATATCTCCCTTTCTTGGCAAAGTTTAGTTGTATGGACGTGTTCAGCAAAGTAAACACCGTTACAGAACTGGTGATTTGTTATTTGTTTTTTTTAAAAAAAATAAGTATGTTTTTAGTACTTTCAAGATAAGACATGTGTAAATATATATTTTTTTATAAGCAAATTGAATTAGTATATTAATGAATATATCTATTTTTTCCGATCTACTTCGAGGAGTATCTCACCGCCAACCTGAGATGGGGACTAACCTCTCGTGGGAGTTTGTTCGGCACCTCGATGGGCGGCATACCTCCCAGCTGAGGTTTTTTTCATACCCAAGGCTCGAACCCAAGACCTTGGTTAAGAGGCGAGAGGCCTTTAACCACTCACGCCAACCTCGGTTGGTAATTGTTCTAACCAAAAACAATAATCCGGGAAGAGTCTCGAGCAAAGGGGATTTTTGGGGATATAGCTTGACAGAATATGTGTATTTTGCTCCTACGTATCACAAGTGGGAATCAAAGCAAACGTAGTTCTAAGATAATGCCGAGGTATTACTCGACTTTAGTATAATTCCGAGGTACTACTCGGTTTCTGGTGTATGAGGAAGATAAGACAACCTGAAGGCCATGCCTAGTATATATAGGGTCAGAGTGGTTATGAACCATTATGGGTAATTATGGACGTCATCAATGTGGGTGGTTACGAAACCATTGCAAGACTTGATTTCTGTTGTCTTGTTGACAAGCCTGGAATGATCCTGGTCCATCAGGCTCTGACTTGTTCTTGGGCCGAGGTACGATTCATGTAGCAATGCTATCATTAGCTCGGCCCTTCTGTAAAGATCTCGGCTTTATCCTTTGGACTCGGAGTTAACTAGACCGAGCACTCAACGATCCATGTTGGAACAATAATGAATATATCTATTTATGTAAATATAGTTAAGTCAGATCTCGATAATATATATAATTTCAGTTAAAAGAGCTTTACTTCTAACTAATCCAAATGTTATACAACCCTTTCATCATAGTAGTTAGAGTGCATTTGTTACAACCTATTTCATTAAAAAATCACTTTTATTACGTGAAAAATCATTTTTAATGAGTTTAAGTGTGTTTGTTTAATTTAAAAAAAAACATTTTTAAAAAAATATATTTTTAGGCTTAAAATGAAAAGCTAATTAAAGTAGCTTCTGGAAATAATCTATTACGATAGAGGAGAGATAAGTTAATCAAAATACACGAAATTGACACGAAAGTAATGGTCTTGACAAAAATAACCTTTTAATTTTGTCCTTGTTAGGTTACTTTGCCTCCTTCCGCCTCTGCCCCTTTGCCTCCTTCAGCATCTCCTCCATAACAGTTCTCTTCTTGTAGCCATTATCAAGTAAGTTTACTTTGATCTTTACTATTTCTGTGTTCATATCATTGTTCTTCTCTTCTTTGTTATCTTAACTGAGTTTTTTAAGTTTAATAATAAAAAATTCAAATGGTGTCGTGTTGGATGGTGTTGTGTTGGTGCAGTACAGAACTTGGCTTGTTTGTTTTATAGTTGGAATGTGGCGTAACTCCGTTTCGTCTTACATTGTGTTGATGTTTGGGTCGCAACTCGGCCCAAACAACTCGAAGGATCCGCTTGTATTTGAAAGCTCCTTCACCGCATACGCCTTGGAGCTTGGAGGGCTTATATTGATGTCTAGGCCAAAGCTCAGCCGAAACAAGTATTGGGATTCGTCCTAGGTCACAACTTGACCTAAACAACTTCTCGGATTATCTGGCATCATTAAGAGACAGCACTAATTGTTGATGTCTGGACCTTAACTCGGTCCAAACACCACTCAAATATGATTTAACCCTTAAAGCCCCTTCGCCGCATGCATCTTGGAGCTTGGGGGACTTCTGTTGATGCCTTGGCCGCTACTCGGCCCAGACAAACCACTCGGATCCGTCCTAGGTCACAACTCATCCCAAACAGCTACTCGAATTATCTGACGGCCAATCAAGCAACACAAACGATCACCATAACGACTTTGTAACCGCCATCATTAATGACACATAATCACCCATAATGGCTCATACCCACCCTCACTCTATATATACTAGGCATATCCCTGAGGTAGAGCAGCTGATCGATACACAATTCATACACTCTAAGTGCTCGACTTCCTGACTAGGGTAACCCCTCTCTGCCATGAGAGCCAACTCGGAGACTGACCTCTAAAGCCTTGATCAGAACAGATTGAACCCAGAACTACATGAGCCTTGATTCCCAACCGGGATACGTAAGAGCGGAATATCAGATTCTGTCGGGCCCAATTCACAAACCACAAAAACGGTTTCCAACCTTCGAGACTCTACTCGGATTATTGTTCTTGCACGAACAATTGGCGCCCACAGTGGGGCCACGATAAAACCTTTCCCCGGTCACACATATCACCTTTCTACTGTAAATATCCTCGTATTGGTTCATTTTTTCCTCCAAATCAACAAGTCAGCAATACTTTCAGAGCTGGTGAAAGTACTCCACAATACTGGAGTCATGAATCACTCTCTCTGCTAAACATGAACGACTCTCGACAATACTTCCAGAGCTGGTGAAAGTACTCCACAATAAGACAATGATTTTCACTAAGTTCTTGGCAGGTGCTCGACCGTCTGCCTAACAATATTTGAAAGATGTCAGCCATAACACTTCCACAACATTCAATATTTTCCACTACAAGGTGATACCGCTCTTTTGTTTTATATGGTCTAGTGCTCGGTCTTTTGATATTGTGCTACCGCTGTTTGATCTGTTTTTTCTATGTTTAATTTCCTCTTGCATAAATGGAATACAAATTTCTGGTAAAGGCTACTGGTCTTCTACAAAAAAACAAAGATAATTTTGACATCATACTATTCCTGGTAATAAAAAAAATGTTTAGGAAAATGATCATCAATACGTCATTAGTAATCTTACAAACACTTGGATTGACCCGGTATTGTTTACCTTTAATGCAAATTACTAGTCTTTTAGTATTTATGCAATGGTTCAACAATTACAATAAGAAATGCCAATGTGCTCTAGCTGCTCGTATGAATTACCATACAATAAGTAATATTTGAATTATTGCTAGCATGAATTGCCATAAATAGGTAATTTAACTTGAAGGAATTTGACATTTAAATTAGCGTTATTGTCATTCAGTTGACATTATTGATCATTAGGAGGTTTTATGCCTATCCTTAATGCCTAATGTGGTGGTTAATATTGTGTTATTATATTCATCATATATCCTATTATTCCGCTCATCAATGCTATAATAATATTCCTTATCCTTTAAATGACAATAGATGTCAATCAATGCCATTTTTTCACAATAAGTAAAACAAATTTTAATTGTTTATCAACAACACACATTAGGATGAGCAGATCTTTAGAAAGCTGAGCAATTCTCAAAATAATGATATCCATCAAAGCCTTCTTATTATTGACACCAGTCAACTACACCTGAAAAGCCGAGGTCGGGCAGTGCTCCCTCACACAGAAAAGCCTAGGTCGAGCAGTGCTCCCTTGCACTGAAAAGCATTGGCCCACCAAAAAAATGTGATAGTTTAGCCTTGACTTGTCAAACATGAAATTCTTTCGAGCATGGCTGATGCTTCCGAATCATGGGCTTTGTTGAAGACGCAGATCAAATTTATTCTCGACACTTTGAAGACAAAGTCCCTAAAAACGAGTTTATCAACAACTCGGATAACGGGTCGCTCTTCAACGAAAAGTCCCTAAAAACGAGTTCCGCAACAACTCGAGTAACGGGTCGCTCTTCAGCTAAAATTCCCTAAAAACGAGTTCAACAACTCGGATAATGGGCCGCTACTCAACGCAAAGTCCCTAAAGACGAGTTCAACAACTTGGATTCGGGCCGCTCTTCAGCGAAGAGTCCCTAAAAACGAGTGCAGCAACAACTCGGGTAACGGGCCGCTCTTCAGCGAAAAGTCCCTAAAGGCGAGTTCAGCAACAACTCGGGTAACGGGCCGCTCTTCAGCGAAAAGTCCCTAAAAACGAGTTCAGCAAACAACTCGGGTAATGGGCCGCTCTTCAACAAAAAGTCCCTAAAAACGAGTTTAACAATAACTCGGGTAACGGGCCGCTCTTCAGCGATAAGTCCATAAATCGCCCTTAAAGACGAGTTCAACAACTCGGATAACGGACCGCTCTTCAGCGAAAAGTCCCTAAAGACGAGTTCAACAACTTGGATAACGGACCGCTTCTCAGCATAAAATCCCTAAAGACGAGTTCAACAACTCGGATAACGGAATGCTTCTCAGCGCAAAATCCTTAAAGACGAGTTCACCAACTCGGATAACGGGCCGCTTCTCAACGTAAAGTCCCTAAAGACGAGTTCAGCAACTTGAGTAACGAGCCTCTCTTAAGCTAAAAGTCCCTAAAAACAAGTTCAGCAACAACACGGGCAACGGGCCTCTCTTCAGCCAAAACTCCCTAAAGATGAGTTCAACAACTCGGAAAACAGGTCGCTTATCAACACGATAAACCCAAGCAACAACTCGGAAATAAGCCCAGACCACAACTCGGATGAACTCTAGGCCTCATGGTTGACTAGAAGACAGAACTCGGGTCACTCCCGAGGTAGAAGATTTGAAGTTAAAGGGAAGACTTGTCCGCATGATTAAAACGTGTGCTAAAGAATCACGGCCAGAAACAAGGCAGCGCACGATCAGGGATAACGAACATGCAAATAAACAAGAATAACTCGAGCATGAATTATGGCGGAGAAGGAGCCAACTGATGTTGGACTCTGGTCCTATAAATAGGAGGTTAATCAGAGCTAAGAGGCAAGATCATTTGGAATACCAAGTTTCTATCTCTCGAGACACTTCTCAGATAAAGTCCGATCTCTGTGCTCGCTTGGGCATCAACTCGACACATAAAGAGAAATCGAGCACCGGGGTCGTCCCAGTTTGAGCTCGGCCAAATCAAAATCAAGTAGAGAACTCATATGGGCATGAGATCGGTTAAATCAAAGTCAAACAAAGAGCTCGTCCGAGAATGAGCTCAATCAAATCAAAGTCAAACAGAGAGATCGTCCGGGCATGAGCTCGTCCAAACCAAAGTCGAACAAAGAGCTCGTCCGGGCATGAGCTCGATCAAACCAAAGTCGAGCAGGGAGCTCGTCCGAGTACGAGCTCGTAGATAAAACCGAGCATGAGCTCGTTTGAGTGTGTACTCGAGGATAAAATCAAACCATGAGCTCGTCCGAGTATGAACTCCGTAATAAAACTAATATAAGATTACCCCGAGTATGAACCCGAGAATAAAACTCAACCATTAACAACTCGAGAAAGAAGTCGTGTATCAGCTCGCCTATGTTTGACTGCCGCAATCGTATTAGATAAGCTTGACAAGCTCAGCCCAAACAACTCGACGGATCTGCTTTTATTTGAAAGCCCCTTCGCCGCATGCGCTTTGGAGCTTGGAGGACTTATGTTGATGTCTGGGCCGCAACTCGACCCAAACAACTCGATGGATCCGCTTGTATTCGAAAGCTCCTTCACCGCATGCTTCTTGGAGCTTGGGGGGCTTATGTTGATGTCTAAACCAAAACTAGCCCCAAACAAGTATTGGGATTCGTCCTAGGCCACAACTCGACCTAAACAACTTCTCAGATTATCTGGCATCATTAAGAGGCAACACTAATTGTTGATGTCAGGGCCTTAACTCGGCCCTAACACCACTCAGATCCGATTTAACCCTTAAAGCCCCTTCGCCACATGCACCTCGGAGCTTGGGGGACTTCTGTTGATGCCGGGGCCGCTACTCGGTCCAGACAAACCACTCGGATCCGTCCTAGGCCACAACTCATCCCAAACAGCTACTCGGATTATCTAACGGCCAATCAAGCAACACAAACGATCACCATGACGACTTTGTAACCGCCCTCATTAATGACACACATAATCACCCATAATGGTTCATACCACCCTCGCTCTATATATACTAGGCATATCCCTCAGGTAGAGCAGCTAGTCGATACAATTCATACACTCTGAATGCTCGGCTTCCTGGTTGGAGTAACCCCTCTCTACCATGAGAGCCAACTCGGAGACTGACCTCCAAAGCCTTGATCAGAACAGATTGAACCTAGAACTACGTGAGACTTGATTCCCAACCGGGATTCGTAGGAGCGGAATATCACATTCTGCCAGGCCCAATTCACAAACCATAAAAACAGTTTCCAACCTCTGGGACTCTACTCGGATTATTGTTCTTACACGAACACGTTGAATGAAAGTTGTGTCATTGGGCTTTCAAAAAATTGCCTCAGAACGTGCATTTCCTCATTTCGTCGAGGAGAATCTTAAACAAACGTACCAGAATTGCTTCACATGACTAACTCCTATTTTAAATTTCCAAAAAATTTCATGATATATGGAAGCAAGCCTGAAATGGTTTCGCCCTTTGTGTGTGGAAGAAAACAACAACAGTAACAAAGAGAGCATGAAAAATTGGCAACTACTATGTCTATGACTCTCATCCCTCTTGAAAAGACAAGTAAGGCAGTTGCCTGACTTGATTGTCGGCGCCGCACTGCACCCTCCCAATCCGGAGGCAAGCAACTGAAAGAAAAACCAAAAAATAAAAGCTTTATTATACCCATTTTTATGTCCTTTATGATAATTTTGTAAGTGAAAAAATCACTTCTATATAGTTGTTTCCCAATAAGTTAAAAATCGTTTTTAAAACATAAACAATTTTTACGATAGTAAACAAACTGTTGACGCTGGTTTTTGGTTTGTGTCCAAAATCCTCTTGTCACAAATAATTTTTGAGATCAGACGAGTGTAGGGACGGACGAGTTATGCGGTAATCTCGTAAGGATGGGTGTTTTGCATGTCTGCTCAAACAAGAAAGGCTTCTTACTTTTACAGAAATACAAAAAGATCTGACGTGACTTGCAGCGAAATTAGAGGAAAGTAAAGAACGTGAAATTTAAAGGAAAGCACGTAAACAACGAGAAAATTAAAGGAAAGCATGTAAGTTGCAGGAAATTAAATTGAAAGCTTGTAAATGACAAGTAAAGGTAAATGACAGTAAATTAAAGAAAAGAAGCAAGTTATTGAAAAGTATTTAAATGAGTGAAGGGCAGAAGAAAGCTTTTAAAGTGCAGGAAATTAAATTGAAAGCTTGTAAAAGGCTTGAAAAATAACTGGGGAGAAATAAAGGACTGAATAACAAACTTAAATGAAGAACATGAAAGGCAATGCTGAAGGTAAAGACGAACATGTAAAATTAAATGAGCGGTGCTGTATTATAAATTGAACTGGAAATGAAAAGGGGTGGAGGAAATACTTGAGTCCAATCCTTTTAATCTGCTGTGTGATCGAGATATGCAGGATATCGCTTCAAGTACAACCTCTTTGATTACATCGGGATTGATAGTATTTATAAGCATACAAAATAACTGCCTAAAGAAACTTCCTATCTTAAAATTTGACACCTGTATGGCAGTTTTGCTATGTTTCAAACTATCTGACAAGTAAACTTCTCTAATCGCTCGATCCTTCGAGTGGTTTTATGTCCACTTGTCGTCCCACGCTTTGGTTATTTGACAACTTATCTTGCTGATGCTGTCAACCCTGGAAACTTAGCCATTCTTATACTTTGTTTGTCTGACAATTCTTATTACCAACTTTGTCGAAAGTTGGGTTGTTACTTCTATTCCTCCATCAGTCAGCTGGATATATTCGTCGGAAATTTGACGTATTTTCCTTTCTTGACGGCTTCATTTGTCTGACATACTAATTTCTGTCAACTTTTCAACCTGTCAATTTTGCTGAATTCGATTCCTTGTGGTGGTTATCTGACGACTCTTTAATTTTTTCCGTCATCCTGTCGGATCTGTTTTCCGTCAAGAATTTTCAATTCCTATTAACAGATGCCCCCCAAATTTTGCTTTTCGGCGGTTTTTTTGCCCGTAAGAATAGCAAAATTTGATTTTTCAAATCCCCAACGATTGTTTTAATCTCGGGTTCTTATTCATTAATTAAACCTTGCTTCTTATCTCATCCCTACTTAATAGGGATAATCATGACGCCGTAGGTTTCTTGGAACTCGTACCGAAGGTTTTTTAATTCTCCTTTAAATGTCAATCACATCAGAATTGACCTTCTTCTTCTTATCTTTCCTTCTTCACTAGTAAATCTTTTCTAATGAAAGACCTTTTCTTCTTCCCTCGCAAAAAATCCTTTCTTAAAAGGAACCCTTCATTTTTATTCCATCTACCCATGGCCACATCTTCTAAGGTGCCGTCTTCAGTACCGCATGCTACAATCTTGCCTCCTAGGACAGTGGTTCAAGACCCAATTTTGGAGAAATCCGAGTTATGGCAAGAATCTAAGGTAATTTACCCTATTCTTGATCCCGCTATTGCTTTAAGTCCTCCTGCTGCATTTTTGGGTCCTATTGTGGCCAACAATGAAATTTCTGAGGGTTTACGCAATTCCTTTCCTTCCGCTAGCGTAAATGAGGCTATTCTATCTTCTTTTACTCCTATTCCCATTCACATGTTCAAGAAGAGTAATAGGATTTTCAGAATGCCTCCTGCTACTCGGTTCGATGCCTACATTAGTTGGCTGGACCGAGTTCAAACTGAAAAATGCAGTGTATGGGAAAAAGCTGGAATCTTTGAATTCATTCAACTTTCTCGTCATGTTAAACTGGTAGACTTCTCTTTAATAGGAGCATCAGTTTTCTTTTGGAACAAAACAACAAATAATTTTCATTTTCCTTATGGAATGATGGGTCCGACTTTATTTGATATGTCGGCTATTCATCGGCCTTCGTCCAGATGGTCCCACCATGCATACTGAAGTAGAAATTGAAAATCAAATTGATGTTTACGTGCCGAAGTGTTCTTTTTCTAAATACATAGCAGATTTTAGAGGTGAAGCTCATGATCCTGTGACGGATACTGAGCATGTAGCCTTCTTGTTTCTTTGGCTATGTGCTTACGTTTTTTGTAGCAAATCTGCTTCTTTGGTCGCTTCATATGTCCCTCTAGCCAATCTGTTGTCATCTGGTAAAAGAGTAGCATTAGGACAATGTGTCTTAGCCAATCTTTATGATAGCATGAGCATGCTAGTTGGCACCGTCAAATCTAAAAAGAAAACCAATATAGGAGGGCCCCTTTGGCTTCTCCAATTATGGTTAAATGCAGTTTTGGAGCGTCAATTTTCATATAAAGCTCCCGCAGATTTGACAATCGACACGTATGGCTCCTATCTCTGTTATGTGTCTGCCGAGTCTTTGACGAGAGATGAGACTGCGAACTTCAAATTTTATTTTAAAATTCTTCATTCGCTTTCATCTTCATCCCCAAAGATCAACTTTTCTCCCTTTTCCGACCGGAAATACGGTCCAACATGGTTTACACAACTGAGCACCACCATCTCCAAATCCAACAAATCCATTTGGACCAAATTTCTTTGTCAGAAAATTCTTTTTGTTGATGGCCCTAGCTTTAAAACTCATAGAGCCTATCTCCATTTACCCAACACTGTTGCTTGTCAGCTTGGCTTCTGCCAAGCTATTCCTGCTCCCTATTCGTCAGATCTTGACGAGAATTTCATTGGTATCAAAGTCCCAACGTATGAGCATATTGTTGCCATTAGTGAGGAAGACAAAATTCGCGGGACTTTCTTACAACCCGTTTCATTTTCGGTCTTCCACGGAGTCACTCAAAGCTTCCTTGACTGGTGGGATGAATACTACTCCAGCCATCATCTGAATTTACAGACTTGCTTGAGTTGTATTGAAGACACCGCGGGTAACACTGATGATTCTCTCGTGCAGGAACAGGATCCAGCAACCAAAACTCGAGGTGAACTTCAGAAAGAAATTCAAGCCTTTGAGAAATTTTATAAAATTAAGTGGAATCCCAAGTTACCATTTGATATGGTTCGTCGTGTCAATAGTGTTTTGGCTGAAGCCAAAAGGAAGCATGATAATAAGGAATCTGAGAGGCTTGCCATGTATAGGAATATTCCCAATATGACCAGGGAATATTTTGACAGTTTGAAAGCTCCTTTTCCCAAGCCAGTGCCTATTCCTTGTGCCCATTTTGGTTTAGCTGATTCACACCCAGGAAAACCGTCGAAAGGAGGTAACTTTTTCTTTTTGGACAGCGTGAGTGCTTACGTTGACCCTTTTGAAAAACCAAATCCAGTTACCTTCGCTCGTCGGTTTCTTCAACCTGATGACGACTTTGAATTCTAATCAAGAATTCTAACTTGTAACTCAGGTATTCATTTGTCAAATTACTTATTTCACTTTTCTTTTCGTCTGACAATCAACTTATTTTCATTGCTATTGACAGCTATTCCTCTTGACAAACCCCTCCCTGGCAAGTCTAAGTCTGATATACTTTCGGGAGAAGCTTCCGAAGATGATAATGAACCTGTTATCCCCTTGGTCAAGAAGAGCTCTCGGTCAGCCAAAGCTTATGTTTCTGATCCTCAGTCAAAAGGATCCAGAAAAAGAAAAGAGAAAATGGTTTCTTCTAACCCTCTCTCCAAGAAATCCAAATCTGCCAAAGGTTTTGCCATGGTGACAGCATCTGATGCCGCCAAAGTCTCTACTGGCTCTAGAACTCGGGAGGTTATGACTAGTTCTTCCAACACTTCGACCTCCAACCAATCCGAGGTAACAATTTTATGTTAGTCTGTCAAGTTACATCCTTTTGCTCACATGCTTGCTATTCTTGACAGAAAAACAAAACTGTCGAGACCCCTCTGGTTTCTGAGAAGGCTATTGTGGATGTTGACTTGATGTCTTCAGACTCTAATCTGGTATGTCCACTGACTTTTTTTTTTTTATACTTTCTTACTTATATCTCATGTCGGGAAAAATCTCCCGGTTTGATGATTCAATGACCATTCAGGAGATTATCACGATCACGAGCCTATAAATGTATATGATTCGTCACTACATATTGACCAAACTTTAGGAGGTATCTCTATTAATACTAAGAGTTTGACAATTGAATTGCAGGTTCCTGATTCTCATCAGGGAATGCCTTCGAGCCCTCATCATCTGACTTCAATCACCCCAATTCCAAAGAAATGATGATCCTAGAGGAACTACTGTTATGATTGAGATTCCGGATGAAGATATTGACATGGAGGCTCTGTTGGCTGAAACAACTCCTTCCCTTCCTTCTCCACCTACTGTCAAACCTCCTACCATGAAGTCTCCTGATCCCAAACCGGCTCTACATTTTAACACGTGGATTAATATGTTTGGAAGTAAGCCGGAAAGAGTCATCCTTATCTACCACTTCATCGACTCAACATGATTCCAGCGACTCTTTAGTTACTACTCTCATGCATGATCTTCAAGCTCTTCTGGTCAATCCTTTTGATAAGCTTCTGTCTGATATCAAGATTCAAAAAGAACTATCTCGACTTGTCAAGGAGATCACCTCTCTTCATTCTAATCTTCCTCTGTCGAGTCGTTCACTTTTTATCTCTATTCAGACATTTTGGGAACGGCTCTCCAATAAATTAGAAAGGATGACTTCTGTCATTCCTTCTTATGAAGAGGAAGAAAAAATCAAGGATGATCTCTTAGCTCAGTTCCAAAATCTTGAATCATCTAAACAAAAAGAACTTGGCCTTATTTCCATCGGGATTCAAACTAAGGAGAGTTTACTTGAGTACCGGAAGAAACTGTTGGCCGAGATTGAATTGACGGACCAAAAGTGTGCTAAATTTGACAAAGCTTTGGAAAAGAGCAAAGACAGAGTCAAAGCTATTGATGATGAATCTGTCCGTCTTGGTCAACAAGCGGAAAGTGTAGTCGAAGAAACTCCGTGCATTGCGGCCGACTATGAAAACGATTCTTCACGACAAAACTACTCTTTCCCTTGCATGGGATCAATTATCTTCTTTTTAGGTCAACAATAACAGTTGTAATTCTTTTTCTCGTCGACCATTTAAACTGGTCAATTTTTACGGTCCATTGTAATTAATAACCGCCTCCTTTCTTGCACGTTTATTTATTACTGGATTTGATTGCATATTTCCAACTAACTTCGTAATTCATGCTTTATCAAATCATCATAAATGTCATGGTAAGTTTCGAGACTTTGGTAAACCACATCACAATAAATGCCTTTTGTGTTCAACTATAAATAACGAGGTCTATAAATCTCAGATTTCACAGTTGAATTTTCACATACCATGCATTTCTCTACAACAGGCCTCTACCTATTCCTCTTTCTTCCTCCACGAGAATCTGACCTTGTCTGTATTAAGTTTCCAAACCAAGGTGTTTGTCTTAATGGTCACATACTCCATGAAGGTCAATAACCAATGTAAAAACATATAGTGAAGGTCGAAGAACCAATGTAACATCCATAATCGGCCTCACCGCATATCCGGGGAGAAGCAGATCTTGATACAGAACGAGTGTACCTCGTCTAGTTCCATCATCTTCATCAGGAAGAGTTTGGTGTTATCTACCGTAGCAACAACCACCTTCTGAATGAAATGATGGTGACATCTGCTCGTGCTTTATCCCCCTTTTGGAGCCTCCTTGACAAATGAGACAATCGGAATCTTGTGGGAATGAAGCCTCAACAAATTTAGCTGCACCTCTCTGCTGTTGTATGAAACTAAAATATTATTAGCGCACTGTCCTGTATTTTAGGATCAGACTAGCTTTAATTGACAGCTTGATTTCTATCATCAAATGACAATATTTCATTGTATCGTCAATTTAATGAATATACTTATTTTCTTTATTCGTCAATTTGCACTTCTAACATCGTCGGTTTGTATCCCTTCAAATACTTGCCATTAATTGACTTAATTGTCGAGCCAGTATTAATATTGACAAGTGCGTAAGCATTTCCAGAAAATATTCTGTCAACTCTAAATGGTCCTTCCCATTTAGGTGACCATTTCCCGTATTCTCGACAACTTTTATCCATGGGCAATATGACTTTCCAGACTAAATCATCTACCTTGAATGCTTTGAACTTAACTCGACTATCATAAAATCTGGCAATTCTTTCTTTTTGCCGAATCAAATTCTCCAATGCAATCAATCTGTCATCACTTAATTCATTCAATTCGTCCAGCATTGCATCCCAATACTGGTCAGTAGGCAGGTCATTTTGCCTTTGAATGCGAGTGGATTGGAGATTGATTTCAACAGGTAATACAGGATCGTGTCCATAAGTTAGACGATATGGCGAAGTTCCTGTTGACTGTCTGGGTGAATTTCTATATGCCCATAACACTTGATCAAGGGTATTATGCCAATTTTTAGGTTGTCGGCCCACATGCTTTTTAATAAGATTAATAATGATCTTATTTATGGCCTCAACTTGGCCATTTGCTTGTGCATAATATGGCGTAGAGGTGAGCATTTTTATATGCCTAGAACTGGCATATTCCAGGACTTTCTTTCCGACAAACATTGACCCCTGATCCGTTGTCAGAGTTTGGGGTATGCCAAACCGACAGATAATGTGGTTTTCAATGAAATCAATTACTTCTTGTTGGGTGACTGTTTTAAGACAGATTGCCTCTACCCATTTAGTAAAGTAATCAACTCCAACCAAAATGAATTGATGTCCTTTCGACGAAGCAGGATGTATCTGACCAATCAAATCTAGAGCCCATCCTCTGAATGGCCAAGGCTTGACAATAGAATGTAATTCGCTAGCCGGTACGTTTTGTATGCGACCGTGCTTCTGACACTCTTCACAAGATCTGGCAAATAAAATGCAATCTTTAACCATAGTTGGCCAGTAATATAAACTTCTTCGTAGGACCCATTTCATTTTATCACCTGCCTGATGGGCTCCACATATACCCTCATGGACTTCTGAAAGAGCCAAATAAGCATCTTGCTTACTCAGGCACTTGTGTAGAGTTCCGTCAACAGATTTTCTGTATAACAGTCCTCCTTGCATTGTGTAATTCAATGCCTTGTACTTTGTTTTTCTATCCACACTCTGACTTGGATTTTCCAAATACTCGATTATTGGCAACCTCCAATCATTAGGTAGAATTACATCATTAACTAAAATATCTCTCTTCTAATGGATACAGCAATTCTCTGATTTCCATTAGTGTCGACAGAGTCTTTTGAGATATTTTATATCCTGAGGCTATCTGAGCCAACTCATTAGCCTCTTGATTTAAATTTCTGGGAATGTATTGAACAATTACGTCATCAAATTTTTTCATCAACTTGTTAGCTACGATACAATATTTTGACAAATTGTAACTAACGCATTTGTATTCTTGTGTGAGTTGTTTGATGACTAATTGAGAATCCCCAAAAATATGCACATTTCGTGCTCTTAATTCTATCAATATTTCCAATCCGACAATTAAAGCCTCATATTCGGCTTCATTGTTGGAACATGGATATTTAAGTTCAAACATGAACTTTGTAGGAACTCCTTGTGGGGTCACAATAAGGATTCCTATGCTACTTCCTCCTTGATGTCTTGATCCGTCAAAATAGAGTTTCCAAGGTAGTAGACTGACAATACTTATTTCTGGCACATCCAGTCCTGGATGGTCTACCAGAAAGTCAGCTATTGCCTGTCCTTTGACAGCTTTAGCTGGCACGTATTGTAAAGAATATTCTGATAAAGCAATGGTCCATTTGCCAATTCGTCCATTAAGAATTGGTTTCGACAACATATACTTTATTACATCAGTCTTGGAAACAACTAATACATGACATGGCATCATATAATATTTGAGTTTTGTACAAGAAAAATATAATGCTAGACATAACTTCTCTATTGCACTATATCTTCCTTCAGCATTATTTAGGACTCTACTTAGATAATATATAGCCCTTTCAACATTATCATCGTCATCCTGGGCTAATAAACATCCTATAGTGTCCTTTGATGCTGATATGTACAACTTCAACGGTCGACGGGGCACTGCAGGCATCATGACCGGTGGACTGACTAGATACTGCTTAATCTGGTCAAAAGCCTCTTGGTGACAAGGTTCCCAAATGAAGCTTTGTTCTGATTTCAACTTGACCAGTGGTGCAAATACTCTTGTCCTTCCTGACAGATTTGATATGAATCTTCTGAGAAAGTTAACCTTCCCTAAGAAGGATTGTAGCTCTTTCTTATTTGTCGGTGCGGAGGCCTCCATGATTGCTCTAGCTTTATTCCTGTCTACTTCGATTCCTTTTTTGTGAACCAGGAATCCTAAGAATTTTGCAGCCGACACTCCGAAACTACACTTCTCTGGGTTCATTTTTAGATTATGCTTTCTCATCCTGTCAAATCCTTGCCTCAGATGCTCCAAATGGTCATCTTTGTTATTGGACTTGACGACCACATCATCAATATATACTTCTACAAATTTTCCAATAACATCATGGAAAATTGTATTCATTGCTCGTTGATAGGTGGCTCCTGCATTCTTTAAACCGAAAGGCATGACGACCCATTCATATGTCCCAATTGCTCCTGGACATTTGAAGGCAGTCTTTGACACATCTTCTTCGGCTATAAAGATTTGATTATATCCTGCATGGCCATCCATACAACTTAAAGTCTCATTTCCTGATGTTGAGTCGACAAGCATATCGGCTATAGGCATCGGATATTCATCTTTAGGGGTAGCCATATTCAAATTTCTGAAATCTATGCATACCCTCATTTTTCCATTCTTTTTAATAACAGGGACTACATTAGAGAGCCATTCGACATACCTGACATACCTGGTTGTTCGTATGAACTTGGCTTTAAGCAGTCTTTGTACTTCCTCTTTGATTTTATTTACCACCTCTGGAGCAAACCGTCTGCTTGCTTGTTTAACAGGCTTGCAATCCTCCCTTAGTGGTAGGCGATGTTCAACAAGATCCCTGCTTAAACCAGGCATTTCGTCATAGTCCCATGCAAAGCAATCTTTGTATTCTGCTATCAATCCAACAAGTTTTCGTTTGTAATCCTTTGGCAGAAAAGCACTGACAAAAATGGGTCTTTTCTTCTCTTCTGACCCCAAATTTATTTCTTCCAAAGAATCTTCTACTTCCATATTTTGTTTGACTTCGGCTCCTCTTTCAAAACCCAAAGGGCCGTCGTCAATTATACAATCCGCCAATACACTTTCTTGAGTGTGTATTTCTTTGTCGGCCAGATAGGCCGACAGTCTTCTCAAGTGGGTCTCAATACTCATTGTCAGATTCTGGCCGGGTCTTGTCGGCCTTGTCTTGTATTGTAACTCCAAACTGGCTAAAAAGGCTTGCTTCCAACGTATCCTTGTTGATAACCCATTCAATGGTAGTTATTGGCTTCACATTCGGAGAATACACCCAGAAATCAATATGTGCTTGCTGAGCGTAACAAGCACTATCGTCTGCCTCTACAATCTCCACTTGATCCTGTTCATTCCACAAAATCACCTTCTGATGTACCGTTGATGGAACTGCCCCTACAGCATGGATCCAATCCCTGCCAAGCAAAATGTTGTAGCTTGACTTGGCTGGAATTATGACGAACAATGTCATTCTTTCGACAGTGCCAATTTGTATGTTTAATAAAGTGACACCATCTGACGGAGATGTTTTGCCACTGAAATCAGTGACAACCATATCAGTTGGGATTAGGTCTGACTGATCCTTTCCTAATTTTTTAAACATCGCCCTAGGCATCAAGTTTACAGCAGCACCTCCGTCAATCAAGACTCTATTGGTGGGTCTTCCATCGATGATGGCCTTCACATGCAAAGGTCTTAGATGATTTTTCTGTTCGTCGGTAGGTTTCTCCAACTGAGCCACGTTGTCGAATACAGTAACTAAATTCTCTTGTACAAACATCCAGTGATCACTTGGGTCTCCTGCATTGTTGACGACATCACTGTCGTCGTCAGAGGGATCAAACTCAAAATATCCCTCATATTCTGATGGGATGAAAGAAATTAAACCTATGTTCATTCTCATTCCAGGTTCCAGTATGATTTCATTGTCTGGATCCTCATCCAGAAAAGCACCTCCGACTGTCCCGCCGTGATTTCTCTTTAAGTCACTTTCGTCATCTGACCCTGACCTATCCGACAAAGGCCGGGCAATTCCAGCGCCACAGTTATCTAATGCTTCCATGATGTCGGCCCAATCCTCATTCTGGCCGTCCATATCCATGGCTCCACTGACGTTTATGTCATCGTTCGGATCATTCAATGCTTCAATGACAGCATCAAATGACAACTCTTCCTTTGTTAAATCATATTCAGGCTTGAATGTAGTCAGTTGTTGCTCTTCTATTCTAGCCTCAACTTTCTTTTCGAGCCCTGCAACTCTCTCTACTTCACACAACGACCGGGCCATTTGCCTTTGGGTTTTATTGGTGAGGATGCTTGTCCTGAAGTCGTCTTCTCTATAAAAACCTGAGATATAGGTTCGTCTTGCTTGGTCTGATTACTGAGTTTCTTCACATTAGCTTCTGTGGGGTGACTTACTATCACACTCTTCATCTTGGTATCTGCTATCTTATCAACTTTGTTGTCAGTTGTAGCAACCAAGCAACCAGCATCCTGGGAAGGCATTTCTTTTATAATGACTCCTCCTTGTTTGGCAAGTTTCTTTTTCTGGGCTTGTCGGAGTCTCTGTAGTCTCCTCTTTTGGCTTTTGGAAATAGCCAATTGAGTTGAGGGTCCTGAAAGACCAGGCCCTTCCATCTGAGCATTTTTAGCCAGTTGACCTTTTCGGTAATGTTCATTCCAAAAGGGTGGCCCTCGTTCATTGCCCTTGTTTCTCCGAGCCCACGTCTGTTTTTGCAATTCTGGGTACTGTGTCATGGCTGAATTCCTTACCCATTTATCCACCATTACGTTGGATGGGGGTAACCTTGTCTTAGCAGGATTAATTCTGCCACTGACAGAGTTACCTACTGTCGATCCTCTGATTGAATCAAGCCAGCCTCCGGTATTGTGCTGTCCAGATTTTGACTGGTGTATATGTGGCCGACAATTATCTCATGCCCGCTTTACTCGCGATCCTCTGGTTGAATCAAGCCAGCCTCCGGTATGGTGCTTTGTCCGGATTTTGACCGTGTACGTGTTCTTGACGGCTGTTTTTGTCTGTCTACTTACAGAGAGATGCAGACTCCTCTGTACATTGTTGGATCCGGCATGACTATTTGAATGTGAAAACCTGCTCTGGTCATCTTGTGGACGATGCGATGGTAATTTCTGCCCCCTAGCTTTTCTGGCGGCTACCTCATCATAAAACGCTTCGCATCTAGGGCAAACTTTAATTATGCCCTCATCTTTCTTTCGTGTCATATATTCAATAAGTGGTTCCCCTTCCCGGATAAACATCAAATGGATCCGACAAATCCATTTGGATATTCTCGTCCGGCCATGATGTTGACCATGCCTACCCCATATGGACTTGGCGGTCCCGCTTGGTTAGCTTCAGGACCGGAGGGTTCTCAGAATAATCTTCATTTCCCGTCTTTTGTCTCGAAAACTTCAACCTTCCGTCTGTCAAGCCTTTCGAATGATATCCCCGAAATGCATACGGTCATTCGTCATATGACCAAAAGTATTATGATACTTATAATATTTCCGATCTTTAATTTCATGGGCTTTCAAGAGCCTATGATCATCTGACAATTTTAATTGCTTATCTTTAAGTAATATGTCAAATATTTGATCGGCCTTGGTCACGTCAAATGTGTATACTTTCTTATTAATGAAAGGGATTCTTTCTTTGGCCCTTGCGGGCTTCAAAGCTTGACATATATAAGGTGGACCATTCTTTAGTTCGACATAATCTACCTCATACTCTTCAGAATCATTACTCTCTTCGTCGGATTCATTACATCCGACAAAATTAACCCTTTCCCTCTTAAGGAATCTCTTCTGCTTAAAAATCTTTTCAGTTCTTAATTGTTCAATCTGTCGAACCTTGTCCCCTAACTGGGCAAGATCCATCAAATGTTGGTTAACCAGTTTCTTCCTGATATAGTAATCTAGACCACCCGTAGCAATTTTCACTATTTCTGTTTCTGGAATAGGGGTGAAACACCGACTCCTCATCTGACGGAATCGAGCTAGATAGTCGTCAACAGATTCGTTATTCATTCTTTTAATTCCAAACAAATCTGTCAATCCTATTTTCAAGTCTCCTCTAAAGAATTGGTCATGGAAACCTCTTTCCAATTGATTCCAAGAATGGATTGAATTAGGCCTTAGAGTTGAAAACCAAGAAAAAGCATTCTTAGTTAACGAGCTGGGGAAGAACTTCATTTTTAATCCTTCCTCCAAGGCCAAGTCTCCTAATTCGATGGTATATCGAGCAATATGCTCGATTGTCGACTCTCCACTTTCTCCTGAGAATTTCGACAACTTGGGTATTTTATATCCTCGAGGCATTTCTGCCTGTTGGACCCAATCAGGAAATGCTGATGCAAAAAATGGTTGGTTAGCATATCCAATGTTAAAACCAAACCTATTTAACGCTTGTTCAACCACTTGGTTGACATTTTGATTTAAAACATTCTGACGGAACGCTCCAACAGCACCTTGGTTTAGGATCAAATCCTCATCTTCCTCTGGTCGCAGAATATGTACATTTCCACGTCTCAAAGGAATCCGACGATGAAGCTGTTGTCGTTCATCATCTTGTTCAAATCCGTCAATTTGTGGTTCAACCTGTGGTTGATTAATCCTATTGAGATTTGCATTGAAATTTCTACCAGTATTTTGGTTTTCGCCTGGGGTTACAACACCTAAGGCTCTGTTTAGCCGACGTATTTCATTTGTCAATGCTAAACATGCATTGTTTGTGTTTTCCATCAATGGCGTAATTATTGTACTCATTTGTTGAGTAAATGTATTCACCATGTCATAATTACTAGAATCAATCTGTTGTCGGACATTGGCTAAAGTAGCCTCCGACAGACCAACAATGCTTTGTGGGAGTTGCCTTAATGGAGAAATATATGGCCTTTCTACCGGTTGTTCTTGTCGAGAATGGGTAACTATCATGGACCCCGTTATTCCATTTGCGTGACTGGGAATTTGCCCCCCAGTCGATGGCCCTGCCTGTCCAGATGTATAGGCAGCCATCGTCATTCCATTCGGATATGGTATGTAAGCAAATGGAGTATTTGGGTTGACGGTTGTTGACCCATAAGGCATCCCATATAAAGGTTGTGAGAGAGGTTGTGTAGTCCCTCTTGGATTTGAACTCACAACACTTCTTGATGACAATCCAATAGTTGATATATTTATTTGTTGTAAGACAGGTGAAGTTGGTGACGGAAGTGTTCCTTGACCAACTTCGTCAAATCGATTAACTACTTGGGCGTAAGAAACGCCTCTTCTTATTCCTAGACCATTAGTACTATTTACCTCTGCATTAGTAGCATTAATTCCATTTGCAGGAATATTGTCAACCGGTGCAATAGCATCCACTGTTGACACAGCGGCGTTAGTGTCTACTACGCCTGCATCACTTGCATTACTCATATTTACAGAGTTCTGGGAAATAGATGTTTGAACCACCTTTCCACTCCGTAAACGGATACAAATAAAATTGTATGTCAAATTCCTGACACTATACGAGTTACTCTAAACTCGTCCCACCGGGCGTGCCAATTTGTTGACGCTGGTTTTTGGTTTGTGTCCAAAATCCTCTTGTCACAAATAATTTTTGAGATCAGACGAGTGTAGGGACGGACGAGTTATGCGGTAATCTCGTAAGGATGGGTGTTTTGCATGTCTGCTCAAACAAGAAAGGCTTCTTACTTTTACAGAAATACAAAAAGATCTGACGTGAATTGCATAGAAATTAGAGGAAAGTAAAGAACGTGAAATTTAAAGGAAAGCACGTAAACAACGAGAAAATTAAAGGAAAGCATGTAAGTTGCAGGAAATTAAATTGAAAGCTTGTAAATGACAAGTAAAGGTAAATGACAGTAAATTAAAGAAAAGAAGCAAGTTATTGAAAAGTATTTAAATGAGTGAAGGGCAGAAGAAAGCTTTTAAAGTGCAGGAAATTAAATTGAAAGCTTGTAAAAGGCTTGAAAAATAACTGGGGAGAAATAAAAGACTGAATAACAAACTTAAATGAAGAACATGAAAGGCAATGCTGAAGGTAAAGACGAGCATGTAAAATTAAATGAGCGGTGATGTATTATAAATTGAACTGGAAATGAAAAGGGGTGGAGGAAATACTTGAGTCCAATCCTTTTAATCTGCTGTGTGATCGAGATATGCAGGATATCGCTTCAAGTACAACCTCCTTGATTACATCGGGATTGATAGTATTTATAAGCATACAAAATAACTGCCTAAAGAAACTTCCTATCTTAAAATTTGACACCTGTATGGCAGTTTTGCTATGTTTCAAACTATCTGACAAGTAAACTTCTCTAACTGCTCAGTCCTTCGAGTGGTTTTATGTCCACTTGTCGTCCACAGTTTGGTTATTTGACAACTTATCTTGCTGATGCTGTCAACCCTGGAAACTTAGCCATTCTTATACTTTGTTTGTCTGACAATTCTTATTACCAACTTTGTCGAAAGTTGGGTTGTTACTTCTATTCCTCCATCAGTCAGCTGGATATATTCGTCGGAAATTTGACGTATTTTCCTTTCTTGACGGCTTCATCTGTCTGACATACTAATTTCTGTCAACTTTTCAACCTGTCAATTTTGCTGAATTCGATTCCTTGTGGTGGTTATCTGACGACTCTTTAATTTTTTCCGTCATCCTGTCGGATCTGTTTTCCGTCAAGAATTTTAAATTCCTATTAACACAAACGTAAAATAACTTCTGTTTTTACTTAATCTCCGAAAAATATTCTCTAAATTGTTGAAGGTCAACATCACTTTTTTTTTTAATATGTAACAAACAGGCCTTTGTTTTCTTATATTTACTTTTCAGAAATAATGGTGAAATTAAACTATATTGATGTATTGCAAGGTCAAGTGAGATAGAAATGCCATTTTCAGTTTTGAGAGGACCAAAAAACCTTAGTTACAAGCTCTTAATCTCTTTGGTTACGTGAGGCCGACACAATTCGGTGGGGTAAGGCCCAGAGAGTTTGTTGTTTGTTTGCAAGACTCATTCTTGATCTGAATCCTTTCTGTGTTGTTGTGTCACAGCATCATCAATCATCAATTCATCATGTACAAGTTTTATTGTTAAAAAATCGAACAAAGAAGAGTTTATAACGTACCACGTGGGATTTGGCAAGCGGTTGTTTTCTGTCCCTTCACACAATTCCTTTCATTCTACACCTTTCAATTTTATAATTATATTGCATTCAAAGATCCTTGCCCGGCGTCTTCAAGAAACCGCTCTCCTAGCCTCGTTAAACTCGAATTGAGTTTTTTTTTTTTGGTAATTAAATTTTAAGGTGAGAGAGTCCAAGATCTAACTATGGCAAACATTTCAGATATAAAAGTAGAGATTTACATTTATCTTTTCACATAAAGACTGACGACCGAATATATGACCTGTCAAATATGAAAGTCTATATTTCTCTGTTAGACCATTGGATTTCAAATCTCTTTTAAAACACCACACTAACACCAAAGTATTTTATTTTTAACTTATGCTCATGAATTTCAGTGACTTGTCACTTTTTCCACCTCAAACACAGTTACAACAACATGAGTAATTAGTTGCAGACAATTTATGAAAGAAAAATATTTAATATTAGTGAAATTTGAAAACAACTTATGAATTAGTTTTGGCGGTGTCATGTTTGAGTTTTTCTTTTGATTATTATTATTTTTTGGTACATTGTAAGCTCAACAATATTATATCAATCATTATTATCTCTAGACGAATTATATCTCCAAGGTTAGATATTCAAATCATGATGTTGTCACTTTAAGGAGGACTTTATTTAACCAATATCATAATCTGTCTGAGAATTAGTCTCATGACTTTGACTATAACGAAATCTAATCAAAGTAAAAAAAAATCATTATAACATTATTATAATTATCATCGTCGTGTTTAGAATCTTACCATGTGTTAGGAGTGACAAAATTAATCAGATCATTAGGGGTGCTAATATGTTTTTTTATAAGCAGGGTGCTAATATGTTAGATTTAATTAAACTTGGACTTGAAGTGATGTTTTCATTATGTCAAATTCAATGTTATTATGCTTAAGTGTTTTTTTGTTTGTTTGTTATAAACCCAGACTGTTCGCGGGATGTGGCTTACGTTGGTCAAGTATTATTTTAATACAGTCAGGAATCGAACTCGGGAACAAATCGAGTCGATCCCTAGAGTGTCCCAGAACAGATTTTCAACCACTGGATCAAGAGGCTTTGTTATTATTATGCTTTTTTTTTACAGATGTTATTAGTATGCTTAAATGTGTGTTTGAGAAGGATTAAATTTTGTCATTTCATTTGGTTTTTCCATATAAAAGTTGTTTCATATAAAATCTTTTATGATTGGGCTTTTAGCTTAAAATTTTAAAAAGTTTTTCTTTGAAAAAACGTTTTCATGCATTTCACTTCGAGAACTGATAGATTATCTTGCCACTAGTGGAAAATATACATTAGACGATAAAGGTTTACGTCAGTTAACCAAAAGCTAGACGTTAAAAAGGAGGCAGTGGCAGTTTTGTAAATATCAGACTTCATTAATTCAATTTTAACGTCAGTTGTTTTAATGACTGACGTTAAAAGTGAAGTGACTCACTTTTTAACGCCGGTTCAATAAAAAGCGACGTTAACAACGAAGATTTTAACGCCGGTTCTATAAAGAATCGACGTTAAAAGTAAGTCACTTCACTTTTAACGCTCGGTCCTTACATCAACAGGCGTTAAAGGTTATTTTAATAATTTTTTTATCTAGTATACGATCCCTTCCGCATTGCCTTCCTCAAAGTTTCAGTTTCACATGAATTGCTTTGATGTTTTGTGTTTCGTTTTGAAAACTATAAGTTGAATCAATAACCCAAACCGGATCTCATTCATGAAGTGTAATACTGATCGATACTGAGAAGATTGAAAGGGTTTAAAATCCTATAAAAAGTTACATTGAAAGGGTTTAAAATCCTATAAAAAGTTACATTGAAAGGGTTTAAAATCCTAAACATTAAAGCTACATCCCATCGTAGAGTTTTATGAAATATGCCAAAGGGAAAACTATACTCAAGACCTCGTAAAACTGGGGGCATGAGAGAGCTCAAGAGAGAGGCAACAACAGGTGCACTAGATCTGTTTCAAGCAAAGGCGGTGGTTCCGAGACTTCGAAGACGGTCACTTGCTGCCAAAGCCGAGGTTTTGGAACTCGTGACCCCCGAGCACCCGATTAGCCCTCCAAAGAATGATTCTCCGAAGGTGATAAGGTGAGCAACTCACATAATGTAATTTACTCAAACTTGTCACCCATGTAATGTAATTTACTCAAACTCGAAGTTGTTTGACCATTAAGACAAAGACCTTTGAGTCTAGGAATAGGAAGAAAGAGTGATGAAGTTAATCTCCACTACAGAGCCATATTGTGAAGCGTAAAAATTAAAAGGATGGAAGGAAGCTATTTATAGGAGCAGGGGATGAAGTTACTAAGCTATTCGATTTTCTTGAAAACTTACCTATAAACTTAATGCTCATTAAGAGGATTGAGTTACAAGGTGCATGGGTAAGTAGCACAAAGATACCAAAGGAATGAATGTTTTTACAGATATCTATACACTTTTAACGCCGTTTTTAAAAAACTGACGTTAAAAGTGTTTTTCAAATAAAAATATTTATTGTTAACGCCGGCTTTTTTATAAAACGACGTTAAAAGTTTGATTTTTACTTCAGTTAAATAAATAGCTGACGTAAATAATCCTATATATTATAAACGTGCAGAATGAATATTGGAAATAATGTAATTAATATACGGGAACTTGGCAGTCATAAATTAAGTTGATGTTAAAAATGAGGTGGTGGCAGTTTGTAAACTATTTGCGTCAGTTCTATAAATAACTGACGTAAATAATTATGAAACTCCTTTCATTGGTTGTCATGTCCCTGTTGTCCCTTGATGAGTGTGATTTTACCTCATTTTTCATGTACATTTCTGCATGCAATTGCATATAGTTAGGCCAATTTAGTGTTGAATTTGTATAGTTTTTCCTTTGGAACGGATGAGGTGGTTTCTGGTGTTGTTTTGCAGGATTTAATGGAAAAATGCCCAGGAATCAGCCTTGGTGGAGCTTGGATGAAAAAAGAGATTAGAAGTGAAGATTATGAGCCAAGCAGAGAGTATCACGGCCTGGCCGTGATGGCCCTCACGGCCGTGAGGGAGCAAAGAGTGAAGAAAGATTGAGCCAAAAGTCGAAGCTGTCACGGCCGGCGTGATGGCTATCACTACCGTGACTCGCTAGTTGGAAAAGTCGAAAACGATCACGGCCTGGCGTGATGACCATCACGGCCGTGATGAATAAGTAAATGAAGAGGCGCCCAAGTCGTGAGACCATCACGGCCTGGTCGTGATGGTCCGTCACCGGCGTGACGGCGACGGACCTATAAATGAACCTGCACTGAACAGAAAAGGGGACTAACTTCTAACCTAGAAAAAGTAGCACTTGGAGGCAGGCTGAGGCTGGTGGCTGGAGAGGGTTTCTACCCAAAAAGGGGGGCGTTTTCTCTGCTCTTGGATGGAGAGAAGAGTGGAGGAAGCTTGTCTATGAGTGTTCTTCATCCCTTCTCTTTTTCCTTTTTGTATTTCCTTATCATGAGTAGTTAAATCCCCATTGTTGGGGTTAGATGTAACTTTTCTGAACTTGTGTAATTGATTTGGTATTTTAATACAAGTTTCTATTTCGTATGAGTATGTGATTCTGTGTTTAATGCTTTCCTTGGATTAGCTACCCATAGGAATGATTTGTTGCTTTGATAGATGACTGGAAGGTTGGTATTAAGGCATGCTTATGAATCATATGCCAAGTAGGTCAAGAATCTAGACATAGGTGTTGGCTGCTTGCAATCTTATAAGTCTTAACTTAATGCAAAATCTCAGGTTATTCCACCTAAGACATTAGGGTTTAATTTGGGGTTTTAGGCTCAATGCACCTAAGACATTAGGCTTGAGTAATTTAGAAAAGGCTTGATTGGCATAATTGAATTAGGACTTGTGTTAGAAGCCATTTCATTGCAACTAAGGGAGGATTAGTGTAGTCTAACCCTGACAATTCTAACCACATCCCTGTTTGCATACCAAGTGTTTGACAAAATTACAAAAAGACAAAAAATATTTTATTTCTTTATTTTCTGTTTAATCTCTCAGATTATAGTTTAGTCTAGATAGTTGTTAAGCTTGCGAATTGGTAATTGACATCCAATCCCTGTGGATACGATAATCGGTCTCACCACCGTATTACTTGATTGCGACGAGGTGCACTTGCCTTGATTTATATATTTCTTAAAAATAACACCGCATCAAGTTTTTGGCGCCGTTGCCGGGGATTGGCTTTGTCAATATCATTAGTAACAAATGAGACAACTAGTTTAGACATTTTTTTTTTATTGCCTGTGTATATTTGATATTTTTCTGTATATATTTGAATTTTTTGTTTTGAATTCTGTTTTGTAAGGTGGACAAAAGTCATGAAAAAATTTTATTGTCCACCTGATAAGGAAGCTTCCAGTCATGTTTTGGAGGACAACTTGTGGTGGGATGGCGATATAAATTTGGGAGAATTCTTCGAGGAGTTTTCTCTATCTCATAACATCCCATCACGAGTCGATCCTATGACTGGTGAGCTTATATATGTATACTCCGAGGAGGATTGGGAAACCTTTTGGGCATATTTACCACCTCCACCACCATGTATGATTCCCATAGAGCCACATGAGAAAAATCTGGTTCTGGGAATGAATGAAATTGAAAATGAAGTGGTGGTGGTGAGTGAACCACAACAAGAGGAATTACCTTCCACAAATCCTTGGGAAACAACAAGTGAGGAGGCAGGGCATCTAGATAGCACTCCTTTCACCATGCATGTTGAGCAATCTGATTTTACTGCACTAGATAAATATGTTGGCTTGCATGCATGTGTGGACATTGGAAAGTTAGCCCCTCCCACTTGTCTGTCACACTTCCTTTTGTTAATTCCACTTGACCCGAGAGGAAGTGAGTTTATAATTTTAAAGGTCAATGGAATTTTCACCCAATGGCTGGGTGGAATTGAAAATAAAGTTATTTTACTGTTACAATCACCATCCCAATTTCCATTTGATCCAGGAGGAGGATCCAGGTGATGATTTTTAATAAGTCAAGCTAGTGACGTTAAAGAAGCGCTTATTGGGAGGCAACCCAACTTTTCTTAACCCTTCTCTTTAGTTAATTTTGTTTTTGCTTAAACCTCTTGAATAATTTGAGAAGCTCAAGAGGTTTGTTAATAATTTTGTTAAGTGTCTTCAGATTTTGAATAAATGAAGGAGAAAAAGAGCAGGGAGAAACAAAGCCAACAAGCATGTGAGCCAACACCCGCTACCGCCTCGGTAAGCCGTTCCAATTTTTTTGCTTTATTTTATTTTTCTCTCCTCTCCAACTTGATTGTTTACATTGGGGACAATGTAAATCTTTAAGCTTGGGGTAGGGGTATTTTGCATATGTTCATATCTTGCATTGTAAATATTGCATTCATATAGGTTTAGTCTTGCATGATCACATGAATTGGTTGCCCTTGCTTAGATTGAGCTTATGATTGTGAGAGCTAAGTGCCAATTAAATTGTGATAGTGGATTTTTGAACCCAATTCTGTTTATTCTTGTGATATGGCTGCAAATGAATATGCTTGAGATGATTTCGGATAGTTGATGATTAGCATATGTTTCTTTAGACTTGTGTTTCTCACTGGTTCTTGAACGGATAAATGTGAGCTTTTGAGCCATTAGGGGGTACTCACTAAATCTGCCCCCATTCTTTGTGTAGAGTGTTATTCCTCTTGGTTTGTTTTCTCTAGAACTTGACTTAAAACCATTTTGAAGCTTAGAAAATTTTTGGAAACATTTTTGAAAATGATTGAGGCAATAGGTATTTTTCTGGCCTTCTGAGCTTTGAATGTGTAAATGCTACCCTTAGTTGCCCAATTTTGAGCCAAAATAAATAAAATGCTTTTCTTGGTACCCTGAAAAATTTGGATACATATACTTGATAAGGGACCTTCTAAAGTATCACAAAAAGGGTGAAAAAGGTAGTTGAAAGTTTGGGAAAAGAATCAGAAAAAAAAAAAAAAATCTTGATTTGAAAAATTTCCCCTTCTCCAAATAAAAGAAAAAAAAAAGAAAAGAAAAGAAAAATAAATGGAGAAGGGGATGACAAAAAATAATAAAAAGAAAAAGAAAGAAAAGAAGGGTGGAAAAATGTATTGAAAACCCAAGAAGGTATTTTAGAAGGTGTCTTGTGTTGAATTGTTGATACTTAGTCTAGCCTTTTGAAATATCCCTTTCTTGTTATCCCCACCTAAAGATTAATCCCATGGCCACGTTACAACCAAATAAAGACCTCTTGATTCTTAGGTGTTTTCATAAATATAGTGGAGATTTGGTTGATAGTCAAGCATATGGTAGGAATCATTCCTTGAGGAAAATGGAGCGAATTGTTATATATACTTGAACACTTGAGTGAATGAGGCAAGAAAGAGAGCCAAGCAAATAAACAAGCTTGGGGTGAGCTACAAGTGAGCAAGAGTGCCCGAATCAGTGAGAATGTGAGTCTAGGAAACTTAAGCCCCTAATTGGACTTGAATTGATTGTCTCTTGCTGAATTGTTTGAATTACCTATCGCTTGGATCATTTTACTCGGGTTCTTAGTTCACTATCCATGCTTTGACTGTTTATCTCTTCTGGCCTTAGTTTTTGCTTGAGGACAAGCAAAGTCTTAAGCTTGGGGTGATTTGATGAGTGTGATTTTACCTCATTTTTCATGTACATTTCTGCATGCAATTGCATATAGTTAGGCCAATTTAGTGTTGAATTTGTATAGTTTTTCCTTTGGAACGGATGAGGTGGTTTCTGGTGTTGTTTTGCAGGATTTAATGGAAAAATGCCCAGGAATCAGCCTTGGTGGAGCTTGGATGAAAAAAGAGATTAGAAGTGAAGATTATGAGCCAAGCAGAGAGTATCACGGCCTGGCCGTGATGGCCCTCACGGCCGTGAGGGAGCAATGAGTGAAGAAAGATTGAGCCAAAGTCGTAGGTCGTGTCACGGCCTAGCCGTGATAGCTATCACGGCCGTGACGTGCTAGTTGGAAAAGTCGAAAACGATCACGGCCGACCGTGATGTCCATCAGGGCCGTGATGATTTAGTGAAAGAAGAGGCGCCCAAGTCAGAGACCATCACGGCCTGGCCGTGATGGCTGTCACGGCCGTGACGGGCGACGGACCTATAAATGAACCTGCACTGAACAGAAAAGGGGACTAACTTCTAACCTAGAAAAAGTAGCACTTGGAGGCAGGCTAAGGCTGGTGGATGGAGAGGGTTTCTACCCAAAAAGGGGGGCGTTTTCTCTGCTCTTGGATGGAGAGAAGATTGGAGGAAGCTTGTCATGGATAGAAGATTGGAGGAAGCTTGTCTATGAGTGTTCTCCATCCCTTCTCTTTTTCCTTTTTGTATTTCCTTATCATGAGTAGTTAAATCCCCATTGTTGGGGTTAGATGTAACTTTTCTGAACTTGTGTAATTGATTTGGTATTTTAATACAAGTTTCTATTTCGTATGAGTATGTGATTCTGTGTTTAATGCTTTCCTTGGATTAGCTACCCATAGGAATGATTTGTTGCTTTGATAGATGACTGGAAGGTTGGTATTAAGGCATGCTCATGAATCATATGCCAAGTAGGTCAAGAATCTAGACATAGGTGTTGGCTGCTTGCAATCTTATAAGTCTTAACTTAATGCAAAATCTCAGGTTATTCCACCTAAGACATTAGGGTTTAATTTGGGGTTTTAGGCTCAATGCACCTAAGACATTAGGCTTGAGTAATTTAGAAAAGGCTTGATTGGCATAATTGAATTAGGACTTGTGTTAGAAGCCATTTCATTGCAACTAAGGGAGGATTAGTGTAGTCTAACCCTGACAATTCTAACCACATCCCTGTTTGCATACCAAGTGTTTGACAAAATTACAAAAAGACAAAAAATATTTTATTTCTTTATTTTCTGTTTAATCTCTCAGATTATAGTTTAGTCTAGATAGTTGTTAAGCTTGCGAATTGGTAATTGACATCCAATCCCTGTGGATACGATAACCGGTCTCACCACCGTATTACTTGATTGCGACGAGGTGCACTTGCCTTGATTTATATATTTCTTAAAAATAACACCGCATCATCCCTCTTAACGCAGATCACTCCATATAGTACTGCAGTTTATTTCTAAACCTTTTTTTTTATACAAGTTTATTTTTAATTTTTATTAATTAGCTTGAATTAGTAAACAAATTCTTGTGCAAATTAAAATAAATAAACACTTAACATAAAACAAGTTATATGTATAATCAAATCGTATGACATTAAAGCGATTCATAAGTTAAAATTACATGATTAAAAGATAAAAAATTTCTGCAACATCATTTTCTTCTCAGTCCTGTCATCAGAAACTCCAATGGATGCATCACCTCCCTCACTTGAATTCCATGATGCAAAGTAAATCCTCAGTCACTAGCAGCGAAAGCAAAGTGAAATGGATCTTTACATCTTTCTTCTTCAGTGGAGTTCCTTGATGCATCATCTTGAATCCACAATCACTTGCTTCCAAAGCAAAGTGAAAGGGATGACGGGGATGAAATAAAGTGAGAGAATCACATTACGTGATTCACCCAACCTTAATATCCATGTAATGTGATTTACTCAAACTCAGAAGTTGTTTGACCATTAAGACAAAGACCTTTGAGTCTAGGAATAGGAAGAAAGAGTGATGAAGTTAATCTCCACGGCAGAGCTATATTGTGAAGCAGAAAATTAATTAAAAGGATGGAAGGAAGCTATTTATAGGAGCAGTGGATGAAGTTACTAAGTTATTCTGATTTTCTTGAAAACTTATCTATAAACTTAATGATCATTAAGAGGATTAGGTACAAAGGTGAATGGGTAAGTAGCACAGTAGTCAAGGGAATGAATGTTTTTGCAGAAACTAATAAACCTTTAACGTCTGTTGTGTAATACAACTGACGTAAGAAGTTGTGAGTATTTTTAACGTCAGTTTCTTAATACAACTTACGTTAAATATATGACCTTTAATGTCGGTTTTTACTAACAACTGACGTAATAAGTGTGAGAGTTTTTAACGTCAGTTTCTTACGACAACTGACGTTAAATATATGATCTTTAACGTCAGGTTTTACTAAAAACTGACATAAAATGTTGTTTTATTTTAATTATAACGTTTACCCCCGCGCGCTTTCTCCACTTCTCTGTACGTCTTTTCTCTTTTCATCACGCTCAACCCTCACTCTCGCTCTCACTCTGCCCTAATCGCGAGCTCATCTCCACCGCAACCACTGCGAGGGCTTCTTCGCCACCACCGTGAGGTACACTCTTAACCCCTAACTCTGTCTTTCCCGCTCATTCTTTGCAATAACTTGACATCTCTCTTTCCCCTTCCCGCGCACTAACTCTCCTTGTCCCTCTGCTCTCAGTAACCACATCGAACGTTGGCCACCACTCGAGCTTCCCCACCACCACCACGCGAGCGCCTATTTCTGGTGAGTCTTTAATTAGGGCACATTTTTTTATTTTTGGTTTTGAGTGCATGCATGTTGCTCTGCTGGTTTGAAACTGTAGTCTCAGTAGTTGAAACTTGAAACTGTGAGTTTGAGTTGTTTGGAATGTCTCTATTTTTGGTTTTGAGTGTATGTTGAAACTGTAGTCTCAGTAGTTGTAACTTTAAACCGTGAGTTTGAGTTGTTTGGAATATCTCTATGTTTGGTTTTGAGTGCATGTTGCTCTGCTGGTTGATCTGTCACGGCCGTGATGCTCATCACGGCTAGGCCGTGATCAGTTCTGCCTATGAGGGTCTGGTTCAGTTGGCATGTTACGGTCGTGATGGACATCACGGTCAGGCCGTGACCAGTGCTTGGCAATCTTCAAAAACTATAGTTTTCAATCTCCCGTATTGTCCTTATATTGGATATATAGATGTTTTGTATATCTACAGGACCTATCTAGTTATTTTTATTTATACTTCTGTATTTATTTTGAGTTATAACCTATGTTAATACATATATATTGTTTCTGAATAGGCATACATATGGATCAGTCGGATAGCCCACATGCACCGGAGGACACTGTGGGGGTTTCGCAGGACCCGATCACGCCTACGCCTGATTCTAGTGTAAGTTTATAATGTTACAACCCTCTATTTTATCTTTTTTTTTTGTCCATATAGACATCACAGGCTCATAGGAAACGGGGTAGAGGAGCCACCTCGTTGAAGAAATTAGAGAAGGACAGGCAGAGCGGACAGAAGCTTGAGGTGTCCTTCGATGCTAATCTAAATGCCCAGGGACCCCGTGCTAAAGAATTTAATAAGTGGGTGTTTCTACAAGCGAAGCAGCATGTAAGCATCAACTACAACCACTGGAATGACGTTCCACAGAACGTTAAGGATCAGATTTGGGAGGCTATCACGGTATTTTACCTTTACATTCGTTTGATTTACATTATTAGATAATTATCCGAGTTATAATCCATCCAGTTGTTATATATGTATCTAATGTGTAGGTAGTTTGGACTGTGCCAAATGACGAGGATCATCGTCATAAATGTATGAAAATGGCATCAAAGCGTTGGAATGGGTTCAAGCATGATCTTACCAGGTACTATGTATCTGGGAAGAAGCGGCTTGATAAAATGTTCTCGGATTATCCCTGGATTGATCAGGATACTTGGGATATGTTTGCCAGGAGTCGACAGGATGGAGAATTTCAGGTTGGTTGATTAAGTTAATTTTGTATGCTTATTATAGATCATTTAACTGTATTTAATTATGTGTTTTTGTTTGAATAGGCTAAGGCAAATAAGGGTCGGCAGAATCAGGCGAAGAACGTCCACCGCCACACCATGTCTCAGGGTGGGTACCATACTCGGATCCAGCAGATGATGGCGGATAGGCTGAGGGCGAAGCAGGAAGAGCACTCTGCTAGGATTGAAAGAGGAGAGGTGCCTGAGGGCACACCATCAAGTCCTCCGTCGGACATCGACCGCGAGGATGTCTGGTTAGCCGGCCGCATGACAAAGGCGGGATCTTTTAAAGTTGATGCCACTCGCGAAGTGGCAGATAAGATTGTAAGTAAATAATTAACTTGATTTCAATTGATATTTGTATAGATATTTGCAACACTTTTCACTTGCACGTTTTTTCATTTTTTTTTCATTGTAGATGGATCTTAAAGCAAAATCCTCCCAGGGCGCATTCGTCCCTTCGACTGGACGGGGACGTCTTGATGACTGCTCTAGGGAAGAAAGACCATCCTGGTCGGGTTCTCGGTGTTCCTGGGAACGTGACCATCAAACAATATTATGGCAAGTCTGCTTCACGAAAGCGGGTGGTCAATGAAGCATCAATTTTGGCTGACATTACTCAGCACCTCATGTCCAACCCAGATATTACAACACATCTGATGCAAGGCTTAATAGCCAACCCAGAATTCAAGCAGGCGCTTGCCAAAGAGCTTTCCTCCGTCGGTACATCCCAGGACACCGCAGGGCTTGCCAACGCTTCACATGTGAGCACAAAAGAGAGTTTTAGTATGGCACATGTGGAGGACAATGAGTTGGCAGCTAGGGAGCGGGAGTTGGAAGTCCAGCGCCATGAGCATGAGTTAGAAATGAAAAGGCGTGAGCTTGAGTTGGACTCCAAACGACGTGAGCTCGAAATGTTAGCAAAGGTATTTATTCATTATTAATGTCCAAATTAGTCAAATAATTACTTGTGTTTTTTTTAATTATCAAAAACTTATATATTTTATTTTTCCTAAATCAAGGCCAAGTCGACGTCGGTGTCGCCATCACCTATCACTCGTTTGTTCTCACTTGGTGAGGATTATGCGTTTGAGATTTTTGAATGTCCATTGGATCACGATGGATGGGTGGCACGCCAGAGATCAACAGAGGATATTTTCCTTCGTTGGTGACGATCTCGGAACGCTGCGGAAATAACGTCTGGATGAACAAGAATGTCATCGGTCTCCGGTGCACGTAAGTTAATTTTAATTTTATAACTTATTTATTTTTGGTATTTTTCCATTTAATAATTTATTTTAATTTCAATATATATATTATGTAATTAACATCCACACCTTTTCATATCTTAGGTATCTCCATCGTCTTGACTTGATAAGGGCGTTGCATCGCTTTACGGTTTGCTTAGATCCGTCAATCCTTCTCGCCCGATTTCTTTGCTTGGCGATGCATTGAGTAAATACTTAGGGAACTTGTTGGGAGACAATCTGAAAGAATTATATCTGGCTCCCTACTGTATGGAACGCCATTGGCGCTTGTTCGTACTTCAAACCGTCTAGGCATACTGTCATATTCTTCTCGCTCTCTCCACCAAGATCCGCCACCGAAGGTGGTGGAAGTCAGAAAATATGTAAGTAACTAATCTTAAATTTAATTTAAGTTTTAATATCAATTGTTTTTAGTTTATTACACACATGATATATGAGTTTGTTAATTGATCGACATGATTATTTGTTTATGATAGCGCGCTGAAGGCGAGTAGCATAAGTTGCGCCAACGGGAGAAGTAGGACTTCTAAGGCTAAAGCAAATCATGTATGGAACATCCTCAAGGTTTGGTAGTTTATTTATCAAATAATTAATATTATAATTACTAATTTATGTGTATATTCAACTGACGTTGAAATTAATTTTGTTGGTAGTCTCGATTTCAAACTGACGGGTGGTCGTGCGGCTATTATGTGATGCTTCATATGCTGAACATAGTCTCTGCATCTATTACGGATGGATGGAAGAAGGTAATATTTAAACAACTTGTTAAATTATATATTATAGTTTTGAAGATGACTTGCATTGATGCTATTGTTATTATTTGAACGTGTCTAGGCATTTATCGACCAATCGCCTATTGAAGAAGATGAGTTAAGAGACTTGAGGATGCGCTTCGCTGAATTCTTCTTCAAGTATGCGGCTGAAAAAGGAATTGACAACATACCTCCGCACTACTTAGATAAATAGTTTTTTTGTTAGACTTTAGAAACTAATTAATAACATGTATATATGATGAGTGTGATTTCACCTCATTTTCCATGTACATTTCTGCATGCATTTGCATATAGTTTAGGCAATTTTAGTTTGATTTTGTTTAGTTTTTCCTTTGGAACGGATAAGGTGGTGTTGTGGTGTTGTTTTGCAGGAATTCATGATTAAATGCCCAAGGTTTGGCCATGATGAAGCTTGAATGATTTAGAGCCTTAAAAGTGAAGAAAATGAGCCAAACAGAGCCCATCACGGCCTAGCCGTGATGCCCATCACGACCTAGCCGTGATGCCCATCACGACCATGATCGAGCAAAACTGAAAAGGCAGAAAGGCTGAAGTCAGAGTCTGTCACGGCCTAGCCGTGATGTACATCACGGCCGTGACCCAAAACCACCACAAGTCAGAATCCATCACGGCTTGGCCATGATGGAGATCACGGGCATGAACAGAGGGCTCGCGACGCGAGCAAGGGCTCGCCACGCGAGAGATAAAAAAATGCCAGAAGTTCCAGAAACAGAATCCGTCACGGCCTGGCCGTGATGGCCATCACGGCCGTGACGCGCGACGGATCTATAAATAAGAGCACAGCAGACAGAACAAAGGGACTTTTGGCAGAGGCTTGGAACCCTAAAGAGGGTGATGGTCGGGGAAGGCTAGGACCTTAAAGATGACATCTTCTCTGCTCTTGGATTGGAAGAAGATTGAAGGATTCGTCATGGAGTTTTCTTCCTCTCTTCTCTCTTTCTATTTTGTAGACAGTATCATATGTAGCTAATTCCCCCATTGTTGGGTTTAGATGTAGCTTTTCTGAACTTGATTGTTAATTGATTTGGTTTCAATACAAGTTTCTATTTCTTTATGAGTATGTGATTCTGTGCTTAATGCTTTCCTTGGATTAGCTACCCATAGGAATGATATGTTGCTTTGATAGATAACTGAAAGGTTGGTGTTAAGGCATGCTCATGAATCATATGCCAAGTAGTCCAAGAATCTAGACATAGGTGTTGGCTGCTTGCAATCTTATAAGTCTTGACTTAATGCAAAATCTCAGATTAATCCACCTAAGACATTAGGGTTTAATTTGGGGTTTTAGGCTCAATGCACCTAAGACATTAGGCTTGAGTATTTTAGAAAAGGCTTGATTGTCATTATTGAATTAGGACTTGTGTTGTTAGCCATTTCATTGCAATTAAGGGAGGATTAGTGTAATCTAAACCTGACAATCTCAACCATTTGTAAATTCTGCACTCCAAGTGTTTGTTAAAAGTCCAAAAAGACCAAAAATATTGTATTGCTTTGTTTTCTGTTTTAATCTCTCATACTTTAGTTTAGTCTAGATAGTTGTTGAGTTTGTGAATTGGTAATTGACAACCGATCCCTGTGGATACGATAACCGGTCTTACCACCGTATTACTTGATTGCGACAAGGTGCACTTGCCTTTATATCTAAAAAATCTTCATCAATATATATATCCTTAGATAGTTTTGTTTTTTAGACATTGGAACTAAAATTTATTTATATATATACATGGTTTTTGGTTTTAAGTCCCCCCATTGTTCAATTTTCCTTTGCAATTCTGTAATGTGTGTGATATTGTGTGTTACGAGGACTGAATGCAGGGATAGCTGAGGGGAGTGATATTTTAAAACTGAATTTAAAAAAAAAATATTAACGTCAGTTGTATCAAACAACTGACGTTAATAGTATTTTATAAAATATACAGTACACCTTTAACGTCAGTTCTTTATAACAACTGACGTTAGTTTTAACAAAATCAACGTCCGTTGTCTTAAAGAACTGACGTTAGTAGTTTTAGTTTAACGTCAGTTGTTTAAAAACCTGACGTTAATTTTGTAAAAATTAACGTTAGTTTTGTTAAAGAACTGACGTTAATAGTTTTATATTTAACGTCAGTTCTCAACTGACGTTAAAATATTAACTATTAACGTCAGCTGTATTTACGTCAGTCAGTATTCTGACGTAAAAAATCAATTTTAACTGACGTAAAAAGCACTTATTGCACTAGTGTGCTACCGATTATTTTTACATATCAAACAATTCTTCCTGTCTTACCCCCCAATGCTCACGTTGCATGTCACTATCCCTATCTTTGCACATCATGCCAACATCTCTTTATTTTTATGACACTGTTTCTGTTTATTTTTTATATCGTCATTTTCTCTATTTTCCCTCTTTATCATGCCAACTGTACCTTTTATCATATTGTTCTCTTTATTTTCAATATAACACATCGTGACGTCTCGATATTTTTTTATTAAAATTTTTAAGACTTTGAATTTATAAAAATGTACATTTCAAAAAAAATTAAAAAAACATTAAATATTATTAAATTATAAAATTAACTTCATACCATTTTTCATAATTCACTATATAAAAGTGATTTTTTTACACAACCCAAACGAAATAGATTATCTTAAAATCGCTTGTCAGTAAACAGATCCAAACAAAATTAGATTCTGATTATAATTAATCATCACAATATCGATCATACAAAAATTAATTAACGGTATAATCTTCTTCTTTTTTCAACTTTCCCAAAATTGGGCCATTAGGTCATTGTATAACAACACACACAAAAAAAGCATACAATATTGCTCATATAGCAACAACAACCAATCATTTTACCATCATTTTATCATCATAAATTCTCCCATTTTAAGGCCCAAAACAGCCACAAAAATATACATGGACGAGCAGAGTTTTTCCCGACAAGGAGAGGGGCGGGAGAGTGCTACACATGCCCGCCTTGTTGCCATTCATAGACATTTGGCATCGAAGCCATGAACATGCCTCCGCCTGGTGGTTTCGGTTTTGGTTTTTCTAGTTTCGATATTTTTACAATTTGTTTTTACTGAGTTTTAGAACATTCTGATACAAATAAGATTGGAAATCATTAGTTTGTTGGATTTTTGTGATAAAAAATGTACAAAATTATGTCCAAAACTCATGGAAACTATCGGATTTTGAAGTTTGACCCGTTGGAGGTTGAAGCGGAGGAACGTTTTTTTAAAAAAATAAATAAATAATCCAGATTTAGATTTGCAGATAGGCTCGGGTCACAGGCTGTAGTGCTTTGGTCACTAAGCTCGAATTCACATTTTGATAAGTATTGATAAACTTATTCTTATACTTATTAGGTGTACATTGTAATGCTAATTTTTTTATATGTGCTAATATATGATAAGTGCTAATATGGATGAATAATGTTAATCTTGAGGGAGAGGTCACTGGGCTTCTTAAAGCCATTCAATGGGTTCGAAGTTTGGACATACAAGATGTTAAATTTGAAGTGGACTCTCAAGTTGTAGCTGCAGACCAAAGGATGACATCTTGGAATTTGGTTCCATTGTTAGAAACTGTTATGATCTCATTTCTTCCTTTTCAAACTCCAGTGTGAGTTTTGTTAGGTGGCAAGCAAAAAGTGTAGTTCATAGTCTTGCAAAGACGACATTATTTACAGCTAGTCCCACTGATTATCTTTTAGCACCTATTTGTATTGCTTCTTTGATTATGAATGAAATACATTAAGCTTCTGATTTAAAAAATATTTGTTATGTTTTTATGCATCATTGCATGCTCACCTTATTTTATGCATAGAATTAAATCATGTGCATAATATTCTTATTTTTTTGTTACAAATAATATTATGTTTTAATTATGCAATGAGAATTTGTTTATATACATTATTTATATTAAGCTTTGATGTGTATAATTAATTCTAAACTTCCTTTTCATCCTTTACGATCTTAAATTTAACACAGTATAATGTTTTTTTACTAAAAAAGATGTTCATTCATTCATTTAAATTGGTAAAATACATCGAAAACAACACAATTCAACATCGCTAAAAACCGAAAAGGATGAATCTGCAAACAAACTCACAACACCCAGGATAATAGCATAACATGAAAAAATGCCTACAAATATGACAAAATCAAAGTAACCGAAATACCCATGCTTCCGGATCTATAACGTTGACGCCCAAGTCTTGATTGAATCTGTAATGGATCGAATATAATCTGCCAATCTGAACCAAACGAACACCGCAACAAGACGGGAAACCAAACGACGACGCAACAAGACGACGAACAAAACACCGCCGCACACAAATGACGAAAACACGGAAAAACACGAAAGAAAAACCAGATCTATGTGGAAAACCACTTATTTAGATAAAAGGAGAGAAAAATGATGTAGAGGGGTGATTCCAGGTCAAAAAATGACACAAAACTATCACTTCCGATGGATGAGAAAGAAGGAAAAGATGAGTAAAGAGAATGCTCAGAGAGAAGAGACGGCTCCGATTTTTTTTTTCAATATTGTAAATAACACAGTATTATGCTATTTTCACAATAAATCAACTATGATAATTTCTCTTAATCACCTCACCCTTCCAAGTTTCAAGCCCTTGACCATGAATAACACAAAATCAAGAGTCTGCTCGACCTAGTGATACACGACACCATTTTTTAATCATCATAGAAGGGAATGGAAGCATTTCAAACAAACGGCCTTGATTGAGTGATATGATCTTGAAACCCCTCACATCAACGGCACTAGTTAATCTCCCACTCCCACTCAAAAAAATAAAAAATAAAAATAGAAAGTACACGTAAGCAAGCCAAGCACCCAGAGCGCATTTTAGCATGAAGCCTTGAAGGCCAACCCGAACGTTAAAACCGCCCTCGTTCTCCCTTTTCCCTCACTCCCTATATAAACTTTCGTTTCCCGGCGAAAATGAGAAACCATCTTAAAGCTTTTCTTTTTCTCTGATTTTCTCGAGAAAATTTCTCAGCTTCGGAAACCTCTCTCAATTGGGTTTCTTGCTCGCTGTTCTTCGCTTGGCGCAGTTGCTCTGTGTATTCGTTCTTGGCTCCGTTCGTTCGTTCGTTCCGGTAAATGGTGTCTGTTGTTTCCGGCGAAGAGGAGAATAAGAAGAAGAAGACTATGGCGATGGTACCCGAGAGATCGAAGCCTCTTCACAATTTCATGTTGCCGTGTTTGAAGTGGGGCAGTCAGCGCCACCTCAGGTGCATGAAGGTTCCCACCTCCGCCGACACCGACGCCGGAGATCGCCGATCTCCGACACCAAATGCGAGGGATTCGGATAAGAGGATGGTGATGAGGATGGCGAAGTCGCGAATTCACGTCGATGATGATGATGATGATGAAGGGATCGATGCGGTGAGGGAGAAGCTGATGCTTGATCTGAAGACTGAGGCTGATAGGATGAAAGATGCGATTTTGGGGAAGGAGGTGGCGGCGGAGGAGAATGACGATGATGGTGATGAAGTGGCGGCGGTGGTGACGGTGGCGGAGGAAGAACCGACGGCGGCTGCTGCTGTTGGAGTGAGGCCGTGGAATCTGAGGACGCGGCGTTCTGCGTGTAAGGCTCCGAATCATGTTGGTGGAGACGGTGGAGATGGGAAAGGATTGCAGAAGATTGAGGAGAAGAAACCCAATTCTTCTTCTTCTCCGAAATTGAGAGGCACTCCTGAGAAGATTAAAAAGGTGAAATTTTCGGTGCCGTTATCGAAGAAGGAGATTGAGGATGATTTCATGGCGTTGCTAGGTCACCGGCCCCCACGGAGACCCAAGAAGAGGCCCAGAATTGTGCAGAAACAATTGGACGTATGATGATCATGATCCCTAAATCCTAACCTCCTTTTGATTCTAAAGTTTCATTTTTTTAATGTCTTGTTAGTGTGGAAGATTGAATGATTATTTGATTTTTGTGCAGTCCCTTTTCCCTGGTTTGTGGTTATCAGAAGTTACAGCTGATTCATACAAGGTTCCTGAAGAACCTGAGACTGGCAAGGTATATCTCACTATGATTCTTATGCTGATTTGTTGTTTTGTTTGAGATGGAAAAGTAACTAACTTGTATGCAGTTTGTTCTCATCTTTTGTAATTTGTCCTATTTGCTTTGGTTTGAATTTTTCATTGAGTTGTATCAATGAAAATTAACTGTTAAATGCGATTTTTTTTTGCAGAGGTAGCATTGAGATTGGCAACTTTGAAGGCACCAGTTGGCTGACTGCTGGCAACTTGTGTGACAACAGCTAATTTGAGGATAGGATGCATCTGACTCTGATGTGGGGGATTTGATGGACGTGTGTTGGTTTTTCCCAGTTGCAGCTGATGTATGCCTTTGTTGCTTGCAATGCTAATTTTGATTTCATAAATATAGTTCATTCTTTTGTTTATAAGAATAATTCTCTAAGAGAGATGATTGTGTTCCTTATCATATGATTGAAGCAGCTATGTGACTTTCTACTCTCCTTATAAAAGCTGTGTAGTTTCAAGGATGAAGTTATAATAATATGTCAATTTTAAGTTTTCATTTCAGTAACTACGTTATGGCAATTATTCAGCCTTCTTTGAGTTTACTATCTTTAAGTCAGGCTGCAGTGAATTTAACTTTATTATCTCCTATACATTGTGTTTATGAAATTGCATTGGAATGTTGCTTCTTGTACTGCTTTCGGCTTTGCCCTCCAAAATCCTATAATTAGAGGCTCGGAACTGGTGCTGGTTTGGCTCAAATATTATAGAATCACAGTTTATGTAGTCATGTTGAACTATGGCTGAACTGTAACTATGAATGCAGTTCTTTCTGTTGCTAATTTGAGTTGTTATTCTTGTCTGCAATTGCTGTTTATTACATTGCAGACGAGTGTCCAGTTTACTTCTGTTGCTTAACTTGTGTGCTCCTCTGTAATTAAAGTTTACTTGGATGAACTTGTAGGTAACTTCATCTTAATTGATTTCAATTCATTGTAACATTGAGATATATTTATCAATTGAAAACCTTCTATTCTGCCTCTTGTTTTGAGGTGTAATTGCGTTGCATTATCCCACAACTGCAATTGTTTTGAGATGTAATTGTAATTGAAGAAATCAGATGGAAATGTCCTTTCGCTAATGGGGAAATTGAAGTGTTCAAGGCCTTAGACCTGTGTGGTGGCACTAGTGATCACGCTCTTTGTTTTCTTAACTAAGCCTTCAATCACTATGGCTTGTGTAGGTAGTGGTGGCTGATTTTCTCTTTGAATTTTGGGAAACGGTTGTTCTTTTTGCCCTTTGATAATGACAAATATTTTCTTTTTCGGCTAAGAATGACAAATGTTCTTTACCTTTGCAGTGTAAATCATGAGTCGCTAATTGTGATTTATAAACCTGTTCAACCTCCATAGAATGATTGCTTTTTAACTTTGGCCTCATTTTATTAACATCGTTTTAGTTTTTTTGTTTTTGAAAAAAGGGCGGCAAAATACAGTGTGATTTGCCCCCCCACCCCCCACCCCACCCCACCCCACACCCCACCCCACCCCACCCCCCCTCTCTCTCTATATATATATAAAAGAGCAGAGGCATAGGGGAAAAGTGAGCAATCTTTATGGCGTAGTAGAATAGGAGTGGGGAATGGAAGATGGAGCCAGACTCTTTGTTTCAGATTTTTCCAAACTCAAACCACCACTTGTACACATTTTAAGACAATTTTTCTTCTTCTTTCTATTGGATAATTTTTTGCCTTCTCAAAGGCTATATTGGCATTAATGGTAGACAATAGAGGTGGGTATATGTACTGGAATAACTCATAGGTATCGTTTGGGATCCAGAATGTTTTATTTTTAGGTAAATTATATTCCTGAGAATATGATTAATAAATTTTTAAAATTTGTAATAAATATGAGAAAATTTTATTCCTATACCAATATTTTCGGAAATATTTTTTTAAAATTTATATCAAACGTTATCATAGTGTCATACCACCTTAGAGTAAGCGCCAAATTAAAAAAAATACCTAAAAAAAGTCATATTGATAAATAAGACAAATTAAAAAAAATACCTAAAAAAAGTCATATTGATAAATAAGACTTTTGATAAATCCATTATAAGATCAAAAAATAACATAAAATAAAGAAAAAAAATCATTATGATTTGTTGGTTCCTGATAATAAAAAATGTGTTGAGTTGATTTGGTCCATAGGTCAATTATAATACTTTTTTTTGTTGACTAAAGGTCAATTATAATACTATTTCATGTTCTCTCCAATTTTATTTTATTTTGATATAAAAAATTTAGGACGTGTTCTCATCATTTAAATGTTCGTTTGGTTTAGATTTTGGATAACATGATTGCTTCGAGTGAAAGTAATTTTAGGATTTTGAAGTTGTTTATTTTAAATTTTGATTTTAATAAAATCGACCTTGAGTCAGATAAAATTGATTTTACGTGAAACAATAATTTCTAACTTTCTCGTTGAGTAGTATTGATTCTAAGTGTAATATCAAAAAAATTCTTCATGTTTACATCTCAAACATCATTTTACTTTAACATCCAAATAAATGAATTCTTCTAAAATCATTTTTAAAATATCATTATCGAACACAAATAAGTTGTTTAAATCTTTATTTTTTTTTCAAAATCAATTCTTTTAATATAAATTTTATTTAAATCTAAAAGGACTGTAAGTTGGTGCCTTGGTGGATTTGCAGGCTGGCCTATAATCCGTGGCAAATAAACACACATTGTTTTTAAATGATTAAAAAGGAAAAATATCATCCCATTTTATTATTTTAATAAAAAAAATCTAGGATCATTATGTAAGTAACATTAAGTCTGGTAACATGTTCTTTTTTTTTTTACATCAGTAACATGTTTGTTTTGTTTTTTTTTTACCAAACATCCTTAACATGTTAAAGTTAAACCATTAAGCGCTTGCATGATTTATTTTTAGTTTCCTGTTTTCATTTCTTAATTTTAAAGACAATTAAGATTAAAATAATTATAAAAGTATCACCTTGTTTTTATCATGTTTCCTGTTTCCTAAGATTTGTACAGGATACAGTGAAAACAACTGAAAAGTTGTTTTCAATATTTTATGTACAAATCTTTGGAAACAACAAATAAAATGAAAACAAGGGGATACTTTTGTCATTATTTTAGTTATAAATATCCTTGAAATCAATAAATGAAAACAGGAAATTGAAAATAAACTAAATAGACCCTAAGGGCATGTTTGCTTTGTTTCCAGTTTTCTGTTTTCATTTCCTGTTTTCAGAAATAATTACAAAATTGTCACCTTGTATTCATTATGTTTCCTGTTTTCAGAAATTTGTATAGGAAACACTGAAAACAACTTTTTTATGTTTTCGGTATTTCCTTTACAAATTTATGAAAACAGGAAACGGAATGGAAACAATGTGGCAGATTTGTAATTATTTTTGAAAACAAGAAATGGAAACAGGAAACTGGAAACAAAGCAAACGTTCCCTAATATTTTCACATGTGGGGCTAATAAAGTTAAGGGTCATGCTATTTACACCTTGCTTTTTGCTCCATACATTTTGCAATTTTTTTTAAAAAATTCTTCCAAAAATACCATTTTCAGCTCGTTAGTGCGTTTATATTGGAACTTTCCGGAAATTATTTTTTGGAAACAGTCCGGAAATTAAATTCCGGATGTTTAGAATGTTACTCCGGAATAAAAAATTTCACACATCCGGAAATCCGGAAAAATCCCGGAATTTAAAATCCGAAAAACAAATGTTAAAATGTTCCACCAATATTGGCAAGTCATCCCCAAGCTACCTGCCACATTGTCATCCGCATCAACCCATCTTGTCCCTGTTTCTACATTCTTCAAAGTATAGGGTCGCTGTTAGGACAGAGAGCTATGACTCTTGGTGGTTGAGGATGGAGAACGGTGGTATCGTGGCTACGAGGGCACGGTTTCTTTTTATGAACCATGTATGCATTTATCATACTTCATACCAAAATTCATAGTTTTCTTCAAAATCAAATTTTTCATCTAAGCCTTGTGTTTCTGAATTTGTAAACCAAACTCATTTGGCATCAGAATCCTTCTGGGTTTACTTGGAAATTTCCATTTCTACTATCCATGCGCATCCAAGGCGTTGTCATTTCCTATGCACGCACAATGCCTTTTGAAAAACAAATCCGAAAATTATTTTCCGGATCCTTCCCGGATTTTATTTTCCGGACGTGGAATTTAGTCTCTGGATTTTTTTCGAAAACAAGTTTTTGAATGTATGATTTTTTTTATTCCGGAGTAACATTTTGAACGTTCGGAATTTAATTTCCGGATTGTTTCTAGAAAATAATTTTTGAAAAGTTTCAATATGAACGCACTAACGAGATGAAAAGGGCATTTTTGGAAGAAACTTTTTTTAAAAAAAAAATGCAAGGTGTGTGGAGCAAAAAGCAAGGTGCAAATAGCAGGACCCTAAAGTTAAAGGCAATTTTTTTAAAACAAACTAGCGGTATACCTGTGCATTCGCACGGGTCGCGCTGTGTTGATTACTTTAATTTTTTCTAAAAATAAAATTAAAAATTATGTAGATTTTTTATCTAGGAAATAATTGAATAAAGTAAATAAAATGGATCGAGCTTATCGGTCCATGATAGTGGCCCATCCAGGGGCGGAGCCAGGAATTTCCTAAAAAGGGGGTCAAGACTAAATATACATAACATAAATAATAATAAAAATAACTAATATATAGAAGCAAATTAAATGAAACAAGTTTGATATTGATTAACAACTTAATATAATATAAATTGTTCAAATAGAATTTTAGTTAACTTAAGTACATACCTAAAATCTTCACTTCTTTAATTACGCACGACATACTTCATGGAGTAAAAATCATCAATTATCATCTCTGTGGTAAAATTTTGAGCAATCTCCTTTTCAGTGTAAACAACCATATAATCAGTAAGAAAATCATCTTCCATCTTGTTTCAGAGCTTTGTTTTAATGATTTTCATAGCTGAAAAAGCTCGCTCAGTAGTTGTCGTTGACCCAGGAAGTGTCAAAATAAGACGAGTCAATCTATCAATCAAAGGATAAACATCTGATTTGCCAGTCTCTACCAATTTTTGACATAACCCAGCAAAAGTAGACATTTTGAAACTTTGGATCTTTAAGCATGTTACACTCATAATGTTGTAATTCATATGACATTTGGATCTTCTCTTGCTTTGAAAAATCCGAAGAATAAAATTTCTCAACAAGACTACAGATATTATCAACATTAAATGACTTGTAAGCATCTTTAGGATCTAAAGATGTACTCAGTATAAGAAGCTCCATTGCTTGCTCACTGAATCTATTATTCAACTCTTTAAATTGATAATCTATCACGGTAGTAAATATATCTATACGGTAGTGATGCTTAACTGTGACAACATCTTTGTTACGACGAGAACGAACTATGTCATAGTAAGAAACACTCATATTGAGAATTTGAATAGCTTGAGTGTGATAAAAAGAACTAACTTTCTCAAAGAGAGCTTCCTGTAACAGCCTGATTTTAATTATGTTGTTCAACCGGTTAAAATATAATTAATTATATTTTAATTTGATAGTTAGAAAGTGTTTTTGATTAAAATAAAATCATATTCATAGTCTACTTTATGGTAGAGGGTTACGGTAAAATTTTCGATTGAAAATTCAAACGAAAGTTGATCTGTGTTTTCACCGCCGGTACAAGTTTACTGTGCAGAAAACCTAATTTTGACCTGTGAACGAGAAGGTTAGTGTTTTTAATATGTTTCCTACACCTTTGGTTGTTTTGAAAATTTTCGTTCAAAAATAGAATATAATATTTTATTCGGGCGAAAACGTCGGAAGAATTACGATCGGAAAATACAACCGAGTACGAAATGGAGCAGATTAGGGAGCACAAAAGAAGTGAAGTGACTTGATGGGACTTGACGGAAATGGGTCATGACACACTCTAAAAGTGTAATCATCACACTTTTCAAATTATAACATATTATATTCTAAAAACCTATTTTCTCTCTCTTCGCAAACCAAACAAGGCACAATGTCAAAACTTGCTCTCCAAGCTCATTCCTCTCTCCTCAATTTCGTGTCACTCTCTCCCTTCTCTATATATACACCTCTCATTTTCACTTCACAATCTTCCTTCTTCAAACTCCATTAAACCTTCATCTTATTCCTTCCTTCTAAAAGTTCAAGCTCTTAAAGCTTTAGTTTTTATTCACCTTTTCTACTTAAGTTCTTCATTAAAGTTCTTCCTTACACCAAGGGTAATGCTCTCATATGAATCTTTTTGCAAGTTTCATCTTTAATTTCTTAGTTTACTTTATGTGTTCTTTATATGCTGTATGTAAACCTGGGTGCTGATGAGGGCGGGGAGTGATCGCCGGTGCAAGAAGACACGGACAAGGAGCGGCTCCTGGCAGGCTTCTAGGTGGAGGGACACATGAATGAACCGATTACACACCCGAATGAGAGGGATCCTGAGACTGTGTAGGTATGGGACTATACAGTTGATGAATCCTTATATGAATTGATTGGTACTAGAGCCCGTCACTTAAGAACTCCACAGTTAAGCGTGCTTGACTTGGAGCAATTATGGGATGGGTGACCTCCTGGGAAGTTCTCCCAGGAAGCGTGTGAGTGAGGACAAAGCATTCTGAAAAGACCCGTGTTGGTCTGTGGGGTCAGTCCTCAATCCATAGAGCATCCAGGGATGTTACAAATGGTATCAGAGAGGCACCTCTCCCAGTACGGTGTGGTTCGGGGACGAACCAAGCGGAAGCTGGTGGGCATGTAACATTCGGGTGCCGATAAGGGCGGGGAGTGATCTCCGGTGCAATAAGACACGGACAAGGAGCGGCTCCTGGCAGGCTTCTAGGCGGAGGGACACATGAATGAACCGATTACACACCCGAATGAGAGGGATCCTGAGACTGTGTAGGTATGGGACTATACAGTTGAGGAAGGCTTATATGAATTGATTGGTACTACCTATACTAACAAGATGCATCTTCTTTTTGGGAGCCCATCACTTAAGAACTCCACAGTTAAGCGTGCTTGACTTGGAGCAATTCTGGGATGGGTGACCTCCTGGGAAGTTCTCCCAGGAAGCGTGTGAGTGAGGACAAAGCACGCTGAAAAGACCTGTGTTGGTCTGTGGGGTCAGTCCTCAATCCATAGAGCATCCAGGGATGTTACACTTTAAACTTCTAAAATCTCTCTAAAATGGTAGAAAACTCCTTTTGAGTTGAAACCACTTTCTATAGTCTTGTATTAACCTATATTTTCATATACTAAGAGGTTGTGTAAAACAAAAATATCTACCTATCTCTTCCAATGAAGGCCGAATGCTTGTATTTGTGACCTTTGAAGTTTTTGTTTCAACTTTTGGAATATGATCATGTGTTTGAGTTTCTAACTATCTGTTGATCTTAAATCTATAAATCTTGGAACTTTTGATAGCTTGTTCCTATGATGACTGAAAATATGAATAAGTAAGCCTAGTATACTATGTTTCAACTTTCCAAGTATGATCATGGATTTAGAACTCTCAATACCTTTTGATTCTAAACCTAAGAGTTATTGTTAAACAAAGAATATTTTCCTCATCATCCTATGATGGCCGAAACTTAGTGTTTAGGTGCTAGGATGTTTGAGTTTTTATTTTGCCAAGATGATCATGGACTTAAGCTCCATAAGATATTTGGATGCTAAGTCTAAGATATTGGAAAGTTTAAGGATTTCTAACTTGTTTATTCTATGTTATTAAAGCTAGCATGTATTACTTTTATTTTTCCAAGATGATCATGGACTTGAGCTCCATAAGATATTTGGATGCTAAGTCTACGATATTGGAATGTTTAAGTTTCCATTGTTTTCCAAAATTATCATGGACTTGAGCTACATAAGATATTTGGATGCTAAGTCTTATAGGTTGGAAAGTTTAAAGATTTCTAACCTATAAATCCTATGAATATCGAATCTAGAAGGTGTTGGATATCTGTTCACCCAAGATTTACTCTTAGGTATAGGACTAATAGGAATGCAATCTAGTTGATTGGGTAAGAGAATCTAGCTCAATTTAGTAGAGCGACCTAAATAGAATCGACTCTAGAGCCATATGAGTGAGTGTCTATTTGGAGGTTTTAAATTGAATTTTATTTATTTTAAATATTTGACAAATGCAAAAGCCCCTTGATTATCATTAAGTCTGAGCTCCGAGCCATTGTTAGAGGAATTTTTTTTTCATTTACCAAAATATAGTTTGAGTTTTTCAATTATTGATCTAACCATACTATCCTTGAAATAAATATTAATCACTTCTCAGATCTTATCTAAATGTTGACGGATAATTTAGTAACTACCCATGTGAAAGTAAGTTTGAATGACGCCATGCAAACAACATTATTTTTTCCAAAAGTACTTTTAAAAATAAAAGATCTAAATATAAATTAGTTATTGTAAACTCACTTTTAATCAAATCCCAATTTACAAAACTCGGTTAATTAAAATTCGGTTTTGCAAATTAGTTTCAAAACACACCATTAACCAAACACATTTGTCTTTTGAAGTTATATATACTTACTGACTATAATTTTACTTACTTTGTTTTTCCTGATACTAAGGTGACGTTTGGAAGACTTATTTAAACTCATTTTGACTTATCTGATGACATAAGCTCTTATGCAGTGTGTTTGGCAGAGCTTATAAAAATAACTTATGCCATCCCATAAGGAGTTTTTGACTTATTTTCATAAGTCACTGGGAGAAGCTTATGAAATTATCATAAGAGCTTATGCAATAAACACCATCTCCGTGTTTTTCACTATTCGAATCCTCTCGTGCCCCTTTCATTCTTTTTCTTTCTTTAAGCGCTTATGGCATAAGCTCTCATGCGATAAGGTCTTATGTGATAAGCTCTTAATTAAGTTGTTTACCCAAACGCACCATAAAAGTACATCATAACAAATCAACAAAATTATAATTTATTTATAAAAACATTTATGATAACACAATGAATAAACTATTTCACTTGTCTCTCTTAATGCCTAATAATAGGTTAAAGTAATATTTTGATCCCTATACGTGACACGAATTCTCAATTTGGTCCCTATACATAAAAAATTATTAAAATGGTCCCAATACGTACAAAAAGTCTTCACTTGATCTCTGTCGTATAAAATTTTAGGGACTAATTTGATAATTTTTTATTAGTATAGGGACCAAACGGGTAACTTATAGAGACCAAATGGAGACTTTCTGTATGTATAGAGACAATTTTAATAATTTTTTATATATAAGAACCAAATTGAAAATTCATATCATGTATAGGGATCAAAATATTACTTTAACCCTAATAATATGTTTTGTTAGTCCACCGTTATTTTAAGCCAAGCTTAGACTACCCGTAGGTTGATGGAGGACGCCGAACGAGCTTCCAATTCATCATCAAAATCCTTATAAATTATGTTTTTCCATTCACGCTGATATCACACGCATAAGAATAAACAGTTTAATTAAATGCTTATTTACTACTTCATTTGGTCCCTATTATAAATAAAAATTAAATAAAATCTCTATATAAGCAAAAATTTAATAAAACACATATTAAATCTCATTTAATATTATTAATGTTATTTAAAAAATTATGTTTGTAATCTAAATTATCCTTCTTCTTATTTATTAACCTTAGATTGTTGAGAATAACAAAAATCGGTGGAAAACAAAATTTATATTATTTTGGGAATAACGTTATTAAATAAGATAGAAATAGATAAAATTTATTTATATACTGGATTAAAAAAATTGGAACTATTTGACTTATAATAGAGACCGGTTTGAGTAAATACTTGTCACATGAGGATTCATAACCTTCTTGTATAAAAGTTTTAAACCTTCTCTAACAAGTTATTGAAATAAGCTATAAAAGAATTATATGAAGATCTTAAATTAATTTTATAACCTCTTTCAAATACATAAATTCTTCCAAATGCCCCTATAGTCTTTTAGCGCCCAAGTTGCGCAAAATTGAATTTAGCAGCCATAAGAGCATCTCCAACACTGATTGCTTATGAGTTCCTTAAACATAAGCAATCGTTGTTTATTTCATTTCAGTATTGGAGCTGACTGGCGTGGCATCAAGAGTTACTTAAAAATAAGGACCAGTTGCTTGTATAAGCAACCCTTCCTTGGGTTAACAATAAAAAATGAATTGTTGTGGAAGATTTCAGCCAATGTTAATCGAATGAAGAGAAAATTGAGGGGAGAAAATGGTTTTGTTTCCCATAAATATACAACACAGTTAACCAGAATGAATCTCACACACAAATTAAACACATATCATCAGGGAAAAAAAAATAACGATCTTGGTTCTATACATGAAAAATAAAACACCATTAGAACCCAATTTCGGTGTTAGCATGGTAACACCTCTGTTGGATCTCGCATGGCCAGGCCTATGCTGGATCTTGCAAGGTCACACCTCGGGGAGAAACAGAGATGAAAGATCGAGAGGGAGAAGGGAGATTGAGAGAAAGGGAGAATAGGGAGACAGACATGGACCGAGAGGGAGATAAAGAGAAAGTGATCAGATTTTTTGGACAGACAGACATGTACCAAGTGTTGCGAGAAGCCAATGAACAGGAGTGCCCGAGTGCGCGTGACCGGGTCAAGACGCCCAATCTGGTGCCGTATAGCTCACACGTTGTCTTCCAATTAAGCACGAAAAAACTTGGCAAAACCAGCATCCGCAGCTGACTCTGCCTTCCCTCCATCAGTTTCCCCTCCATCATCCCTTCATCATCTTTTTTCTCTCTTAACTCCATTCTCTCTCTTCATTATTTATTATTTTCTCTCTCATGATCCAAAACCCCCTTAATTTTTTTGCTGGACTGCCTCTTTCGCGGGAGGCAATCCTGATTGTCCCCAGCTGCCACCCCCTTTCTCTAGATAGACCCGCAATCCCATAACACAAACACTAAGATACAACAATATAATATAATAATTGAGATAAGAAAGGGAAAAAAATTAAAATGTTGCCTAATAGGGGAAAACCAAGCATACCCATTAGTGTCCATGGCCTTGATGATGTTGAACTGGACTCATTTTAGTAAAAAGACTTTGTTTTGTTGAAGAGGGAGTGAGGGAAAGGTTAATGCAAGTTGAGGCAGATTCATCTATGGTGCTTGAGATGATTGATTCACTAGCTGCATTGTTTGACAGAGTAAGTTAAAAACCTTTGGAAGACTTTGATCACAAGTTGGCTGTTTTCTTCTATACAAACTTGACTGCTCTCTATGTTTCCTAACCATGATCACATGCCAATGCTTCTTCACTGCATTATCTGTCCTTCCTGGAAAGTGTCTATTAATAATGGTCCATTTGTTACCATACATTTTATGAGCAGTTAAGAGCCTCTCCTCTTCTTCCTCAGAGAAAGCCTTTCTGCTGATTCTAGCGTCTAGCTGATTAAACCATCTCAATCTGCAACTTTTGCATGCAACATCCATAGAAAAACAAGAAAAGCATAGTGTTAGATTCAATGGACTTTGCACAATGGAGTACCAGTAAAGTATCTTCACAAATGGGAATCAATCACCCACATATTTTTTTCTCTCTATATGATATATTCAAAGGAAAAGTGATTAAGATGTCTCATTTGGACCCACATTTTCTTTTATATGATAGATATTTAAGATAATCAACTCCGGAAAAAAAAAACTACTAAAAAAATGAAAACTTTAGAGCAAATTAGGCACAAACATAGAGTTTCATAGAAATGAGTGGATTACCTGATCTCCCTTCAAGATGTTCTGCAATCAAGTTCCAATTTTGAGGACCATATTGGGCAACAAGCTCCTTAAGCTTTGCATCTTCAGCAGGCCTCCAGTGACCTCTAGAACACAGCTTAACATGCCCAACTTTTCCTGAAGCAGATCTCTTACATTCTTCGACTTCCTCACCAAGTTTCAATGACAAGCTCTTGTTCTCAACCCAAAGTACCCTTCTCCTTCATCATTGGTTTTATTTCCCCATAAATATACAACATAGTTAACCAGAATGAATCTGACGCACAAATTAAACACATTTCATCAGAGAAAAAAAATTAACGATCTTGGTTCCATACTTGGAAAAAAAAACCCATCATAACCCAATTTCGGTGTTAGCATGGTAGCACCTCTGTTGGATCTCGCATGGTCAGGCCTATGCTGGATCTTGCATGGTCGCACCTCAGGGGAAGTCGGTCTTGATCAGTTTGAAAGACCAGGGAGATTAGGGACCAAGAGGGAGAAACAAAGATAAGAGATCAAGAGGGTGAAGGGAGATTAAGAGAAAGTGATCAGATTTTTTTGGAGTGAGATAAGTAAGGGAGAAGAGAGAAATTTGTTGGTCTTGGATCAAGAAGAGAGAAATGGGGAGACGCAGAGATGGGTTGGAACATTCTAGAGTGGGTGTCTTTTCAGTTTTCAATATCAAGAATTAAAGAATATGGATTACAGTAGAGAGACTCAACGGTAATAAAATTAAGTGTAATTAATATTTTAAGCAAAAACAAAATTAAGTATAAATAAAAAGAATAAAAAAAATGGGTTGTTTATTTTATGTATTATTAGAGTGAAAAGTAGATAAAATGGTACAATGAGATCTACGTAGATTCATTTAAGCATGGAAAATTTTCTTTCTATTAAACAGTTTATTTTTTTTAATATGAATTGAATCTCTCATCCTTTTCAACCCTTTCTCAATAGCACACAGATCTGCATTGCTCATATTTTATTCTCAACAAGACATAAGATAATTGTTTTAGAAGCGATTAAAACAATTGAAACAATCACACAAAGAGACGTATGATTCTCTGCCGTAAACTTCAACATATATATAAGTTTAATTGACAGATTACAGCACCTTTAAAAAAAAGTAAAAAATGGTGTTTAACAAGTAATAATTAAAGAGACATATGAATTTACAATTAGGCCATTTGAGAGGCCATTACTGCATCTAAAGAATGTGAAGATTTTAAGGGAAGTGGGAAGAAAAACCTAGCTGAAGCCTTTTGAACTAACTTAATTAAAGTTCATTCAAGAGTGAAAGAAGGTAGATGAAGAGGTTGATAATATCACCATAGATGGCGATAGCAGCCCAGATGTAGTCGTCATAACTACAATTTTTGATGAGTTGACAAGTGTCATATACGATGAAACCACACATTATCAATGCACCCACGGCAGCAAATATCATACGCCCCAATGGTCCAAGAGGGAAAAAGATCTGTAATTAAATGATATATAAGTTAAACAGCTAGACATATTTAATTTATATCCCAAAAAATCAACGAGAAATTTGATTAAATGAAAAAAGGAAACAAAGGTGATCAAATTGATATATGCTTACTTGAATGATTGCGAACATCAACATCACCATAAGGGAAGCAAAGAGGAACGGCCCAAGGAAACTGAAATCAGTGCCCCTTTTAACAGCCCAGAATGTGTACAGCGTCAGGCTACCAACCACCACACCCGTCAGAAATGCCGCCTCTGCAACGATAATTCCTGTTGCCCATGCACACAGGTTATATATTGCCAATCTGCCACCCTTTTTTAATAAGAGTTTAATTGATATGTATTATCAGTGTAAAGTTTGTTTTTTATACTGTCAACCAATCACAAATTAAATCATGGAATGAATAATTTTTAATAAGATTTATTATTGGTTGATAGTGTAAAAAATCTTTACAGTGGCATTATACCATTTAAACTCTTTTAGTAACTAAGATAATTTGATACATTCTTATGTTTTTCTTGTATTAGAAAAATGCTAAGGAGCCAAAATGGCGCGTATCCCTTTATTCCATTCAACAATCACCTTTTTGTATTTTTATTTTGTGCAAGTTCTGGTTATAATTTGTCTAGTGGTGTAGCATTGCTCTTTGTTTTATTACCCCAAAAAATAAAATAAAATAGTTATTGATGATTGAACAATGGCATGACACCTGCGAGGCTGCGTACCTTTGGAAAAAGCACAAGCGAATCCAACTGTAACAGACATTCCCAGAGTATAGAGGCCAAGAAGAAGGAGATTCACCGGGTGTTTATTGTAGTATTTGCTCAATACAAGCAAAACTGCATGTCCAAAACATATAAAAGCAGATGCAATGAATGAGGATATTAATTAAGTTTTGATAATAAAAAGAAAGAAATGAATTTGCCTTTTGGAATGAATTTACGTACATATGATTGTGACAATGAGGGAGCCAAATAAGACAAGGAAGCGATAAGGGTTGTGGTTTGCGAAATGCCTGACAGGTTCGAAGAAGATGAAGAGGGAGGCAAAGGCAGCAGTGAAAAGAAGCTGCATAGAAATAATGGCGTAAACCTTGCGGATGAATCCCCACCGGAGCTCAGGTGATTCTATCATGTATGGATACAGGCTGTTGCTATTGCCTAACCCATGGGAGGAGGAGAACCCTGCTTCAATATCACCCTTCCCCATGGCCACCGTGATAATTAATTATGACAGATACTTACACACACATTCAAAATCACAAGACAAAATATGATGATGATAATTTTAATTTCAATGACTTGTTTTCTTTTCTTTTTTTCCCAACTATGTTCTGGTTTAAACCCAAAAAGCCGAGGTTGTCATGCATGCATATATAGAAATGGTTTGGTTTAATTTTGGCAGTGTGTGATCCTGTAGTGTATATATAGCTCTTCCTTGCTGTCTTCAAACTATATTCATATATATACTATTATGAGCATTTTGCTATTAAAAATAAGCATTCCTAATCATTTTACTATCCCTACGTACTTTTATCTCAAGTGATTATTGAAATCACTCGGCAATTACCAGCTTTGGGTTTCTCTTTAAATTAAAATTTTATGCGTTTAGTTAAAATAATTTGTTTTAAAAGTTTTATTTCAGAGGGAAGGGCGATTTTATTCAAAGTGTACTGGCCGAGAATGTAAGACCGAGAACTCGTCTATACATCGGACCAACCGAGCTTACCCCCGCGAACCCTCCGAAGACGAGGACATGTCAGCACACCTGACACCCGAGAATAACTACTCGGCCCCAAGCTATCCATCCGCAGCTAACTGGGCCGAATATCTCGCTGGCCATAATGCCACTCCGGACAATCAGGCTCCGGATATCTCTCCCCATGATCGCGATCTGATCCAAATATTCCTCCGCTTATTTGGAGCTCGATCCTGAGAGAATAACTATAAATAGGGGGCTTACCCCTCATTCTAGAACTACGTTTGCTTTGATTCCCTTTTGGATACGTAGGAGCAGAATCCACATTCTGTCAAGCACAATCCAAAAACACCCCACTAATCCTCGTTCAGCCGAGTATTTCATACCCGAGATATTTGGCATGAACATTTGGCGCCGTCTGTGGGAATCGAAGCAAATATTTTCCCATACCACACAAAAATGGTGAGGACGAGAAGTGGAAACTGCAGGAGGGAGGAGCCGAGGAATGCCAACAACGGAGTTAACGGAGATAATGGAGAACAGTCCGTAGGCCCAGCAGGAATGATTGACAACCCAGTGATTCAGGAGCTTCTCGCATAGGTCGCAGCGCTAAGAAGGGAGAATGAAGAAATCCGCCGGCAGAATGACCGTCGGGAGAGAGGGCCGAGTAGGGAGAGGTCGGTCTCCTCCTCACATGAAAGAGAGCGCCGACCTCCCGAGGTTGAGGGGTCCAGAAACTTATATCGGGAAGGAGGTCCTCGCCTCCGGGCTTCCCACCACAACAACCGAGAAGCGGAGGAAGAGGGATTCCCTAAGCGGGCCCGGAATCTTCACTCCAAACGAACGGACTTAATGACAGGCCGGCTGCGGAAGCCGAGGCATCCTTTCACGAATGATATCATGGGGGTCCCCTTGCCACCAGCTACAAGCCCATCAACATTGACAAATATGATGGCACCTCGGACCCGAGCGCCACTTGGACGCCTTCACCACGCAGATGTACCTTTTTACGGATGACGATCTTGTCTCGTGCAAAGTTTTCCCAACCACACCTTGAAGGAGGCGGCGTTGACTTGGTACACCCAGCTACCCCACCTCGGTGGACTCTTTTGACACATTCGCGGCTAGGTTCGAGTGCTCGCTTTGCCACGAGCCGAGCCCACCAGAAAAACCTCGGCCTCCCTGGTGAACTTCAGGCGGGAGAAGAATGAATCCTGCGCAACTTCATGGCCGATTCAGCAAGGAGGCGGTACTCATCCCCAATCTCGGTCTAGATGTTGCACTACACACCATCCTGACCGGGTTGAGACCTGGCCCTTTTGCTAGGTACTTAGCTCGCAAACCGCCGGCCGATATGGACGAACTGAGAAGAAAAGCTGCAGGTTACATCAATATAGAGGAGGTAGAGGAGTCCAAGAAAAGGGATCGGACCGATGAGGCTGACCGGCGAGAACGCAGAGATAAGAGGAGGGCAGGGGGTGATAAGCCGAGATTGAGAGGCCCAGCCGAGCATTTCCAGAGGGGACCGAAGTATGATCATTATACTCCCCTCAACACAAATCGGGCTCGGGTGTTCGAGGAAGCGTACAGCGCGGAGCTTCTGCAGCTCCCAAAGGGTGGCCGCACCCCCCGAAATGCGGATCGCCAGAAGCATTGTCGGTTTCACCGCAACTATGGCCATACCACCGAGGAATGCTGGGTCCTACGGGATAAAATTGAAGAACTGGTTCAGGCGGGTCACCTCAGCAACTTTGTCCGAAGAAACAACAACAACAGTGAGAGGCGTGGGGGAAACAGAAGAAGAGAGGGTGACCGGCCCGAGGAGGCGGCGATCGAAGAAATGAGGAGAGAGTAGAGACCGAGAAAGGCAAAATGAAAGACGGGAAGAGGATAATGTCATTCGGGGGTGATAAACACCATCTCGGGGAGGGTTCGCGGGGAGGCACCACAAGTTCAGCTCGGAGAAGACATCTGCGGGCCATCCGGCAGCTTAACTCGGTATCTCGGCAAGCCTCCCGGAGTTCCCCCTATTATCTTTTCGATGATGATTTCGTGGGAGTAGATCCCAACCAGGATGACCCCATGGTGATCACCGTACTGGTTGGCCAACTTCTCGGTCAAAAGAACCCTCGTCGATCGGGGAGCTCCGCGGATATATTGTCTTGCTCAACCTTTGAAGCTAGGGATCCCGAGAAATCGATTCAGCCGTATGACAAGATAAACTCGTTGGTTTCGCAGGGGAGCAGGTTGATACTCGGGGATATATTGACCTCTTGACCACTTTTGGCGATGGCGAGCTTCTAAAACCATCATGGTCGGTATGTGTTGGTAAACGCAGTTACATCGTATAATATCCTCGATCGGAAGGCCGTCCTTGAACGAGTTAGGGGCCGTGGTCTCTACCCCCACCTCACGATGAAGTTCCCCTCCAGCTCGGGAGATATAGTGGCTGTCCGAGCAGATCAGAGGATGGCGAGACAGTGCTACGCTGATAGTTTGCGGGTGAGCAAACTTAGACCCGCACCAGTAGAAACCCTAGACGGGGGGAAGGACAAGGCGGTGAATTCATAGAAACTCCGTTGAGTTGGATCCCAGGATGGACGTGCAGGAACAACGTCCGCAACCTATTGAGGAGCTAGAGAAGTTCCAACTCGGCGCGCAGCCTGAACAGTGTACTAAGCTCGGTGGCCACCTTGAGCCTATTCTGAAAGAAGAAATAAAACAAGTGCTGCGCGAGAAAATGCCGATCTATTCGCATGGACCACATCTCGACATGCCGGAATTGATCCCAACTTTTTATGCCATAAATTGGCCATCTGTCCCGTGGCTTGATGGCCCAGAGAAGAGGAGATTAGGTGAAGAGAGGAGAAAGGTAGTCGAAGAGGAGACGGCGAAGTTGGTCAAGGCCAACTTTATCCGAAAGTAGAATACACCACATGGTTGGCCAACGTCGTTCTCGTCAAGAAAGTAAACGGCAAGTGGCGCATGTGCACTGATTATACGGATCTGAACAAAGCATGCCCAAAAGACTCTTATCCCTTGCCGAGTATTGACAGGGCTGGTTGACGGGGCTTCGGGATACGAGAATTTTAAGCTTCTTGGATGCGTACTCAGGGTACAACCAAATTAGAATGTACCCCGGGATGAGGAGAAAATGGCCTTCATTACGAGGGGTCAAATTATTGCTACTGAGTAATGCCGTTTGGGTGTGAAGAATGCGGGAGCTACGTACCGAGAGACTTATGGACCGAGTATTTGAGAAGCAAATTGGCGGGACCATGGAAGTATATGTGGATGACATGGTAGTGAAATCAGATGACCCCGGTAGCCACCCTTTAGATCCGGAAGAAATATTTCAGCAGTTGAGAAGGTTCAACATGAGGCTCAATCCGAGGAAAAGTGTGTTTTCGGTGTCCATGGGGGTAAATTCCTCGGCTTTATGCTTACCCACCGGGAATTGAAGCCAATCCCGATAAGTCTTGGGCCGTAATTGAGATGAGAAGCCCGCGAGCGTTAAAGAAGTACAAAGATTGGCGGGATGGTCAAGCGTCATTATCTCGGTTCCTACCCAAATCCGCGAGAAAGCTCGGCCTTTCTTCAAGTTCTTGAAGAAGCCCCAAACCTTCAAATGGACCGAGGACTGCGAAAAGGCTTTTGTCGACTTCAAGGACTTTCTGTCCTCCCCGCCGATATTAACAAGGCCCATCTCGGGAAAGAATTGTATCTCTGTCTGTCGACCTCCGAGGAATGCCATTAGCGCGATCATCGTGCGGGAGGTAGAGAAAGCCCAAATGCCAAAGTATACTTCATCGTAGGGTGCTCCATGATGCCGAAACTTCGGTATCAAGTTATTGAGAAGCTGGTCTTAGCCTTGGTGATGCAGCTCGGCGGTTGCGCCCGTACTTTCGAGTCACCAAGTGGTTGTTAAGACGGATCACCCCATCAAACAGATACTCAAAAACCCGAATTGGCGGGCGTATGATTGCTTGGTCAGTAGAGTTGTCCGAGTTTGGCTTGAAATACGAGATGAGAGGACCCCCGAAATCACAATGGCCTGTCGACTTCATAGCCGAGCTCCATCCACGGCCAGAGGCCGAGGATACATGGTGGAATCTATACGTGGACGGATCCTCAAATATCGGGGCGATGGAGCGGGGGTGATTCTCGAAGGACCAGGAGATTTGATATTAGAACAATCGTTGAAATTCGAGTTCAAAACCTCGAACAATCAGGCCGAGTATGAAGCTCCGATAAGCGGGACTAAGGTGGCGAATGAAATGGGGGCAAAGGCTGTCAAGTGCCGAAGTGATTCACAACTAGTCACCGGACAAATATCCGGGGGCTATCAGACGAAGGAACCTCAGCTCACCAAATATTTGTGTAAGGTTAACCAGCTAATCTCCGGTTTTGAAAAGTTCACCATTGAGCATATCCCCCGAGAAGAAAACACTCGGGCTGATTTGCTGTCTAAGCTTGCCAGCACAAAGAAACCGGGACACCACAGAACGGTTATTCAAGAAACCCTCAACGAACCAAGCATTGGGACAGAAGAGGTGATGGCCAACGAGTTGGTTGACCGAGAGTGGATGGCACCTGTCTGGGAGTACTTATCCTCAGAAGCTCTACCCTCGGATCAGACTGAAGCCAGGAAAGTCAGGCTAAGGGCGAGTCATTTCACCATAATCGCCGGGGAGCTGTATAAGCGAGGATTCTCGTCACCTTTGCTAAAATGTCTGACCAAGGCTCAATCTAAGTATGTCATGGAAGAAGTTCACCGAGGGATCTGTGGTTTTCACAGCGGAGGCAGATCAATGGCCTCCAAGATAGTCCGAGCAGGGTATTATTGGCCTACCCTTAGAGCTGATTGCATGGAGTGGACGAAGCGGTGTGATGAGTGCCAGAGATGTTCCAATGTAAATCATACCCCCCCTGAAGAGCTTCACACATTAAACTCGCCTTGGCCGTTTGCAATGTGGGGAATGGACATACTGGGGCCTTTCCCAGTAGCCAAAGGCCAAGTCAAATTCCTACTGGTAGCCGTAGACTACTTCACCAAATGGATCGAAGCAGAGCCTTTGGCTAAGATTACTGCCGAGAAGGTGCAGAAATTTGTGTGGAAAAGCCTTATTTGTAGGCACGGAATTCCCTTCGCAATCGTTACTGACAACGGAAGACAATTTGTGGATAAGAAGCTACGGGAATTCTATGACAACCTCGGTATCAAGCACCAGGTTACATCCGTTGAGCACCCCCAAACCAATGGGCAGGCCGGAAGCGGCTAACAAGATCATCCTCGGGGAGTCAAGAAAAGAATAGGAAGATCTAAAGGAGCACAGGCGGAGGGAGTTACCGAGTATTCTCTGGGCCTACCACTGTACGCCTCAATCTACCACTCAAGAAACACCTTTCAGGCTGACGTACGGAACCGACGCCATGATCCCAGTGGAGGTTGGGGAACCGTCTTTCCGACGTGTGCAACACGAGCCGAACGACAATGAGAGCAATATGAGGATCGAACTTGACTTGGTAGAAGAGGTTAGGGAGGAAGCCAGAATCAGAGAAGAAGCACACAAACAGAGAGCCACTCGAAGGTATAATTCAAGGGTAAGGCCGAGGAGTTTTCACGCGGAGACTTAGTGCTGAGAATAAAAGGGGAAGCAAGGAAGGACCGCACGGAAGGCAAGTTAGCAGCGAATTGGGGAGGACCGTTCCGAGTAGTTGAAAACCTGGGGAACGGGGCCTATAGGTTAGAAGAATTGTCGGGAAATCCTATCCCGAGGACTTGGAATGCCTCTCATTTGAAGTTTTATTACAGCTGATGTATATAGTCGGGTGCTGTACTCTTTTTCCTACCTCGGTATTTTTTCCCAAAATGGGTTTTGACCGGGGAGGTTTTAACGAGGCACACCGCGGACTCCATTCAATAAAAAGCAGAATTTATTATATGGTTCTATTTTTCCTTGCCTTGCCGAAGTCTTTATTTTGCAGACATCCTATTTTAATGGCCGAGTACGAGCCGATCAGGGGCCAAGTATGAGCCCTGGTGGCCGAGCACGAGCCGTTGTCGAAGGGGCCAAGTATGAGCCCTGGCGGCCGAGTACGAGCCGTTGTCAGAGGGGCCAAGTATGAGCCCTGGCCCGAGTACGAGCTATTCTACGAGCCGTTGTCGAGGGGCCAAGTATGAGCCCTGGCCGAGTACGAGCCGTTGTCAGAGGGGCCAAGTATGAGCCCGGCGGCCGAGTACGAGCCGTTGTCAGAGGGGCCAAGTATGAGCCCGGCGGCCGAGTGCGAGCCATTGTCAGAGGGGCCAGGTATGAGCCCGGCGGCCGAGTACGAGCCGTTGTCAGAGGGGCGTTGTCAGAGGGGCCAAGTATGAGCCCGGCGGCCGAGTACGAGCCTTTAGCCGAGTTCGAGCTAGTCAGAGGGGCCAAGTTGGAGCCCGGCGGCCGAGTCCGAGCCGTTCAATTCCAAAGGCCAAGTCAGAGCCTCATGGCCGAGTACGAGCCGTAAAGTTAAGTATAAAGGTCAGGTACGATTTTACTAGCCGAATCCGAGCTACTTTATAGTTATTTACGTTGAGTTCAAGCTACGAAAATAGTAAAGCTGAATATGCGCAAAAAACAAAATTCGTAAAGGCCAAGTATGAGCCATTGTTTTATTAAGGAAACCGAGTACAATAAAGCAAAAATAAAGCCGAGTGATACATTCAAGGAAACCGAGTACAATGAGCAAAAATAAAGCTAAGTTTGACTCTTGAAAAGTACATTCACGGGACTGAGTGCAGCGCTGAGGTTGAAAGCCGAAATTGAAAATAAGGGCCACTCGGCCCCCAGTCCCCCCGATTCAACGCCATCGCGCTCTCTTAAGGGAGGCTGTAGTTCACACTCCCCCCTGAGAAAGCTGGACGATGAGGTGCTCGGCTGACTCCGGGAGTAGACGACCTCTACCCCTTTCGCCACGCCCGAAGACTGCTATTCTCCCAGTTAACATCCTTTTTGAAGGATTAAACCATAAAAGGAATTCTGGATCCCATCTCCCACTTACATCCTTTTTGGCGGGTGTGAAACCCAAAAAAGGATGTTAACTGGGAGAGGGGAACATAAACCCCTGATGTTAGCATAAAATTACTCGGGTAGAAGAGAAGTAAGAAACGAACTTGGCTGATAGAAAAGGATGAGGAATGAACAAGTGAGAAGGGCCCTATTTATAGGCAAGAAAGGAAGTAGTATGTGTGAGAATTTGTCGGGAAAACAAACCTCGAAACCAAGCAAAAGGCAGCGATTGCGTGAACCCATTACGGTTTCCAAAAGCATTTAATGCATGACGATTGCGTTTCCAAAAGCATTTAATGCATGACAACGCAAAATGAAAAACACGTGCTTTTCGTGTAATGATCACCGTCCATTTTGGACGGTAGAGTATTTCGGCCTTAGCCGAAGATTCGATGAACAAGCCAAACACAAGAATCAGCAAAATGATAATGATATTCATTCAAGTAATCGGGTTACAAGGGCAGGAGCCCAGTACAAAGGAGGAACAAAAAACTATTAACAGCTACTCCCCCCTATGGCTTTCCTCGGCCTCTACATGATCGTCCGGAGAGCCCCCCCACTACGTCCACCTCTTCCTCCCCCTCGGCAATGATGGGAACAAGTTCCCCATTTACCACCTCCATATTCACATCGGCCCCCGAAAGGTCGATGCCGGGAACCAGAACCTCAGCTTGGGCAATGCCTTTGTCAAAACCTTTCCGGTGCTCGATGACAATGCAGCGGGTGGCCTCCTGTACGTCCTCCTCAAGCAGTATCTTGGCCTGAATCTCAGCCTCCAAGGCAGCCTTGAGCCGATCAATCTCAGCCTGAGCCTCTTTGAGCTTTTCTTCGGCACGAGCCTTGTCTTCTTCCACTCGAGCTCTGCTTTCCTCGGCTGATTTCGCCCGAGAATCCAGCTCGGAGTTCCGAGTGTTGATTTCAGCGATGGTGGAAGTCAAGCGTTCATTCTCGGAGGCAATCCGGGAAAGATCCCCCTTCAACCTCTCTATAGCAGCGAACTCAGACTCCAATTGCTGAGACTTCCTCTCGGTCTCCGTCACCTCTCGGCTACAGAAACGAGCCAAAGCCGCAAAGACGAAGGCAGCGAGGACCGAGAGGGCCTCCATGCTGGATCGGGCCCCTCGCCGCTTGATAAGCCGAAGATCGGCGGCTTTTAAGAGGGTCGAGTCGAAAGAGGAGGAGGGGTTGAAGTCTTCGCCCAGAGAGAGATGAAGTCCCCGCCTTCAGGGTGGTGTTGTACCATTTCGGCTCGAGGGGGGTAGAAAGTGGCTGTTCTCGCCCCACGATTTGCGTCCCCTGAGTAGTGGGGCGAGGGGAGCTTGGGCCAGGAAGGGGAGAATCTTCGGCCACCACTCCAACCTCTGCCCTCTTCCTTTTTTGAGGGGCAGATGACGAAGCCCCTTTCGCAGAAACCTTGGTGGGAGGTCTTTTCTGCTTCTTCTCGGCTGAAGAGGGACCCTGACCCTCTTTACCAACACCAGCCTTGACAAGCTTTGAAAAGTCGAACTTTCCCATAATGACTGTCAAAAAGAAAGAGTTGTTAGTATAACAACACAGGCAGAGAATACTTAAGAAACTAAAAAGCCGGGCACTTACTTATAAGATCGGACCTTGGGGTGGAGGAGAAGGGGAGTTTCATAAGGCGTGCACAATGGAGGGGCCGAGGAAGACCCTCTAGTACATCTATATCCCGCCTATCCTCGTAGGCAGGGAACGGACTCTGCCGACGAATTTCGTGGGAGAGGATTGCCAGTATAAAGGAAACTTGGCATGTTTATTCTCGTCAAAAAAGTGGGAAGTATGAGAACTCGAAGGGCGAACACGGAAGAAGCCAACCTTGAAGTCTTTATAAGACGAGGCGAATAAACTAAGAAGACCTCTTCGGTTCAACCCATTAAGAGATACCCATCCCTTTTTCTCGCCAAATCTGGTTTGATAAAAATACAAAAATTTTGGAGTGGTAGGCTCTATTCTTATGTATTTACATAGAATCAAAGGCTTTCATAAAAGCCCAAATTGTTAGGGTGAAGTTGAGTAGGTGCGACGTTCATGGTTCTCGTAACATCGCACTCAAACTCGATAAAGGGAAGAGACACATGCAGTTTGTCAAAAAGTGTTTTATACATGTATGTAAAAGGAGGCTCGGAAGGGCGAGCCCTTAGAAAGACACACTCGGTGCTCGTGCACGGAGAGCAAATAAACTCGGACTCGTCCCCGAGGCTGAGATATTGATATGGGACCGAAGTTCAACAATAGAATCGGGAGTCCGGTAGTCGAAAAAAAGGTTCCAACCTCCCCTTTAACCTGGGTATACCCGGGAAGGGTTATATCGGGAATAGGGTCTTTAGGAACCCTAAGGCGTTGTTTACGGGCGGCGGGTTTGGACACTCTAGGAGGGGGGAGAACCGGACCTAGACGAATCGGACTCGAAAGAATCGAGTCGGTCGAAGATGACCGGGAGGAGGATGGTTCCGCCTCCCCAACGCTCGGTTCCCGCGAAGGAAAGAAGAAAAGAAAGGGATCCCCCAATTGGGGAAACTTCACCCTCAACCAGAGGCGAAGTATTTGACTCAGAAGACATAGATGAACTCATGTCCGAAGGTCAGAAACAGAGCTTAGAAGCACGAAGGAAGAGAAGAGACAGAGCGTACCTGGAGGATGACAAGCAGAGGAACAAGGGCAGAAGCTTGGAAGACGAGGGTGAATGGCAGAGAAGGGTAAGCGAAGTAGGAGGGAGTTGGCGCCGGAGGAGGTATTTATAGCCTGCAATGGGTAGCCCATTGTCCATTGGGCCCAAAAAGGGGCGCGACTTTTGATTTTCCCCCCATTAAATGGCCGCGGAACTCTAGGTTTTCTTGTCTGCGGCGTGCCGAAGAAGTAACGGGAATAATTGCTTTCTCTGACAGAGAGAGAAGACTTGATTGAAATGACAGCTGAGAATGTGGATAACTGCATAACCGAAGAATAAGCTCGGTTTTCATACGTATCAGCTCCTTCGCTTATTCAAGCTCGGAGCTCGGGAGGCTTGTGTACTGGCCGAGAATGTAAGACCGAGAACTCGTCTATACATCGGACCAACCGAGCTTACCCCCGCGAACCCTCCGAAGCCGAGGACATGTCAGCACACCTGACACCCGAGAATAACTACTCGGCCCCAAGCTATCCATCCGCAGCTAACTGGGCCGAATATCTCGCTGGCCATAATGCCACTCCGGACAATCAGGCTCCGGATATCTCTCCCCATGATCGCGATCTGATCCAAATATTCCTCCGCTTATTTCGGAGCCTGATCCTGAGAGAATAACTATAAATAGGGGGCTTACCCCTCATTCTAGAACTACGTTTGCTTTGATTCCCTTTTGGATACGTAGGAGCAGAATCCACATTCTGTCAAGCACAATCCAAAAACACCCCACTAATCCTCGTTCAGCCGAGTATTTCATACCCGAGATATTTGGCAGGAACACAAAGAATTAGATTAAGAAAATCCGATCATAAGACAATTAAAAATAAGTTAATGAATTATGAACTTAAATAGAAATTAAATATTTTATTTTGTAGATATGTAATTTGGGTTAACTAACTATATTGCTGCTAATCTCTTCAACTGATATAGGTTTGAACACATGTCGGTCACATTGTTAAATAGCATTAATTGGTACATATTGCATGTAAGATACGAGACAAACAATTTCAACTTTCAAATATATGAAGGTCTAATTTAAGAGAAATGAAGCAATAACGTGAATGGAAGCTTGGAAAGGAATCGACTTAAATAGCATGTAAATTGACAGAGGCTTCGGACTTAGAAGGAAGAAACAGTTGGAGAGAAAGGGGCCTCTCTGCTTGAAATTGGGTTGTGCTAAACCGTTTATGTGAGGCATGTTCGTATACCACACCATTGACTAGTCGTTTTTATGGACCTACAATTCATTCGGGGATGCTGTTCAACATGTAGTTGACGACCAGACATCTTTAATGGTCCAAAACCGTTTGATGCAAATGGACAATCCTTCAGTTCCAATTGTACCATAAGACAGCTTTGCCAGGCCAAAATTTCTTTCTTCCTTTATTTCTTTGCTTTATTGTTTCTTTACATAAATCAGGCTTCAATTTAACACTATTTAGTATTTACCGTTGAAGAATCATGTCATATTGGACCATTGTTTTGCTGTTTAGGACTTAATGCAAGCAAATGTACCTTGAAAGTGAAAAACAAAAAAAACGCAAAATTGATGCATAGACATAATTGTTTGATTCTATTTATTGTTTTGTAACTAGCTAGCTTCTAATCTTTTTCTTGTTTAAGGTTGTGGAGGTTTACCATAACGTTTAAGGGGGTCTAAGGAGGAGTTATGACATGGACCCCGTTCCCAAGAAAGGGAAAAGGAAATAAGACATTAGAATAGTCTAATCTTCTATAAAGTTATTCATTGATGAATTGTGTATTCAAAGAATGGGCCATGTTGAAAATAAAACATAGAAAATAGTATAATCTTCTGCAAAGTCATCAATTGGTCAAGACTGTGTATTCAAAGAATGGGCCAGGTTAGGGTGGTTATGACGCATGAACGATCACCTTACCTATATGAATAAGCAAAACAGAAGTATCGATGTGTATATTAGCAAGCTTAAAAAGGTGGAGGGAGGGGTCTCATAATTAATGATTTCTTTTTCTAACCTATTCCTTTTGACTGAACTGTTGAGTCTGTTTTGTCCCGATGGCACAATGAAACAAAAAGAACAAAACTAGGGGGACCCGTTGAACAGCTGATTTATAATACTTGTGAGCATACAATAAGAAAAATAGAACCATGTCTTCAATCAGTGTTGAAATGAACAAAATGCACTCACATGTAATTATCAGCAGAAAAATTAAAAAGAATAGAAAGAGGTAACAGCATGGGAGTGACCATGAAAGGAGGATTCCATGTTTATTTGTCTCCTTGGCCCTAAACATAGTGATATGCATGAATTATTTTTTGTCTATTTCAATCACTCAGTTGTAGTTTTCACTATCCAAAATTACAATTGACACCCCCCATATAATAATTTTGTCTATGTAATATTTTTATTTCCTTGAATTTACAGTTAGACTCGCATGATAGTACATGAACTAAAATCAGAGACAGTGTAGGAGAACCCATCTGTCATTAAGGATTTGATCATGAATGAGAAATAAAAAAATAAAATAAAAACCATTATCTCTTCTATTTCTTCTTCTTTTTAATCATACCATTACAGAACAGTGAACCAAGTCCAAAAAATCTTGCAGTAGCTTTTGGAATATATGCTTGTGGTAAATTCAAAACAGGACTAATTCTAACACCATTACCAGAAGATCCACAATGTTTCTTTAACGAAGGCTTTTGGGAGGAACTATAGAAATAATATGTACTTGAACTTGACGAGGATGATGATGATGATGATATTGATGACCTTCTGCTTGAAACAGAGGACTGTTTCTGCAACCTCTGCTTCTGGGTTTCCCTTGAAACCTCTGTTTGCTTTGGATTTGGTGCTGAACCTGTTGAGTTGCTTCGTGATAGAAACTGTAGCGACCGAATCAAGCTGTTCCTACGATTGGTATCAATATTCAAACTGCTACTACGCTTGAATTGCCAGAAATACTTTGATGATGGCTTCTCTTCTTCGTTCTCTGCATCATCGGAGGCTGCAGACAAAAACTCTTTGAGCCTCTTCTTTTCAGTACATCTAGTGGTTGCAGGTTGAGAGCGAGGAAGATCAGGCTCTGGAGGTTGATGGGGTTCATCTGGGTCGTTGAGAACACGCTTGATTTCGGTGGGAACAATCTTTCCATTGGAGAAGAGTTCATCAGCTGAAGAGAGTTTTTGTGCTAACCCATTGGTTATGCAGAAAACGAAATCGGAGCTTGAGTCCAAGAGGCACAAGTCAGATCGGTTGTCGACGGGGATTGCATCATTGTTCTTCAGATCATGTGAGAATGAGATGCGAGGGCTGATTCCTGTGCTGGATATCTCAGAGCATACCTCTATAGCCATGGCTTTTTGGGAACCGGGGAACACTGTTTCAAGGAAACAGAGAGACAGAGAGAAAGTGTGTGTTTGTGTGTGGGTGGGTGTGTCTCAAAGTGTTGTTTTTGATCCTTGAGTTTTGAGGGTAGCCGCCAAAAGATTCAAAATATAAGAGGTGAGGTGATGGAGACTGTGGCTGAGGATGTTGGTTGAAATGGGAATGGGTTCTGGAGTCAAAGGAAGTGAAAGAGACACAGAGAGAGAAGGGGGGGAAGTGTGGAATTATGGGGCTGAGAAGTCAGAAATTGCAGCTTTTGTTTTTGCTTGTGTTTTGTGATGTGTGTGAGCTACTAGGAGCATCTTAGAATAGAAGAGTGGAGGAACAATCAATTATGCAGGGTAAGGAAGATTGGCATTGGGGGTGGATGAGACTAGTGCTAGATCCTTTTCTTTTCTTTACTATCTGTTTATCAAAGGGTAAAGGGAAAGCAGAGTAAAGATAGGGAAAGCAGTTGAAACCAATCACCGAAAGGCTATAAAAGGATGTTTCCAAAGGAGCTTTAGGAATGAGAGCATCTAGAGAGAGAGAGATTCACATGTTCCATAAGATTTATTCTAGGAAGAGGAGTATTGGGCAAAATATTACATGCTATTATGCTGGATGGTAGTGGTGGTATTAACTATTACCTATGGTCACAAGCAAGATTTTTTTTTTTTAAAACCAAAATATATTGAAAAAGTATAAGTGATATTTTGACCCATTATAAAAAAGGAGAGTAAAAGTCCTCAAGGTGCAGCTCAGTTGGGGAGTCTGCCGGGACATTTGATGGCTATGTGCGTATGGTTGGATCCCACAAATCCCTCCCCTCCCCTGTATGTAAGGCATATATAAGCTTTCTTTGAAACCAAAAAAGAGAGAGAGTAAAAACATAATCCACCACAATACACCTCAACCATTACACATTTTAACATTTTTGCTGTAGTAGAACTGTAGAAGACCTATTAGGTCACAAGGAAGATGACTTATAAAGTAGAACCTTAATGTAAAAAATAAAGAAGCAAGGTAGACTAAAACAACGGTAATAAAAATGATCGCAAATGATTGGCCCAGACAATTTTGGTATTTATATTATTGAAAAACTTTTAATAAAACATAATAGCTTGAAATGTTATTTGAATGGGAATTCAAACTTTTGATTGAAGATTAATTTTGTTCGTACGAGTAATTATATGGAAGTAACAAAACTTAGGTGGTGTTTGGAAGAGTTTATTTAAGCTCCTTTTGACTTATCTGATGACATAAGCTCTTATGCAGTATGTTTGGCAGAGCTTATAAAAATAACTTATGTCATCCTATAAGGAGTTTTTGACTTATTTTCATAAGTCACTGGGAGAAGCTTATGGAATTATCATAAGAGATTATGCACTAAACACCCTCTACGTGTTTTTCACGATTCGAATCCTCTCATACCCCTTGCTTTATTTTTATTCTTTAAGCGCTTATCGCATAAGCTCTCATGCGATAAGGTCTTATGTGATAAGCTCTTAATTAAGTTATTTACCCAAACGCACCCTTATTATCACAATTTAAGTTTAGACATTCTATTCAAATTTGTTCACCCCAATTATTTGAAGCTTAAGTGACATAGAAGACTTTCTTTTCTGCTTGAATAAGATTTGTTCAAATTCCTTTCGAAACACATTTTTTTTATCTAATATTCCTTTTGAAACATTAAACTAATCAAATGTACGAATCTTAATACCACAGTAAGTATTTTGGGATTATTTAAAGAAATCTACATAACAAGCGTTACCTTCAGATTTTTTTTTTACCTGTTTTGCTTGACTTTAGAAAGGTTTAAAAAAAGTGATCATAAAATCTTTTGACTTTATAAGTACGCACACTGATTACGCCAATGTTAATTTCATCTCAATTCTATATTTATTTTAACTGTGCTTATGAGACAATGTGCACGAGCTGCTTACGTTAATAGCCGATCTGATAGTGATTACCACTAAACTCATTTTCAGATCTGGGCAGTCATCATTCATCAAGGTACTTTTCTTATGCAATTTTTCTTTTTATTTCCAAAGGTTCTTGAACAAATCCAACGTTTTGATGTACTAGTACTTAACTTAAGGCATTGATGGTGTTTTCAGTAGTGGAAACATTAGGTTGATAATTGTCCATGTTAGCATTGTGTGGCACGCCATGTAGGGTCCATTTAAGGAAAATAGACATAGCCAAAAATATCCTCCTTCATAGGAAATTATTGTTGCATGAGTAGGTGTTATCACAAGTCCGGATTCGCTCTTGCTAGTCCCCCATCCAACATCCCTCCAGTCAAGATCGATGGCTATGATATGTGCAGAAGAATGGTTATCGGATCTAATAGTGGGGAAAAAAACAAGGCTGAACCCTCTTGTGACATAAACGAATCTGGGTCCACACTTATCACTGGAGTACTTGTACTACACCCTCTAGTACTTCTGCAAGCAATGCTAGCATCGTGACCAAGATTATTGTGATAACAAAACGCTTCTTTTAAGATTTAAGACAAAAACATGAACCGTTTTCAAATTTAAAACATACAACATGGGGTGGGATACAATTTGCTTTCAATTGCCAGTACGAACAAGCAGAGATTATGGAAAGGGACTAGAGCAGAGGACATAGATCGATCTTAGTCGGTGTTAACGTTCTGCAAGGTTCACAGGCACACTAACCCTGAGAGAGTTAGGTAACTTTTTCTCCTTTATGGTGGTCAACTGAAATTCTGTACCACAAAAATCTGCACCCCATTTTTACTTCTGTTATCTCATTTCATGTGTTACAATAATACTTGATTGTTGAGATATTATTACTATTTTGGAGTAGCACAATGGATAAGGAATGTTAAAGTGATGTGTTCTTTAAGGAGCTCTCAGTCATTGCATTGAGCAAAGAATCATATAACTGAGTTTGATATCCCATCTTAAACCCAGAACTTGAAGGTGATGAGCTTACGAGTCTTTTCATTTATATGTCTTCACTTAACCCAATTTTTACCAATATTCGACTTCCAACGCCTACACTTGAATTTTTAATATTTTCTCCCTCAAGTGTGTCTCAATATTAGTATGTGTCCCATAAATGGAAGCGATGGTTGTCAACTAAAACTCAAGTCTTATTAATGTGCTCCACGACATAGGTTAAGGCCAAATCTTAATACTAAACACCATCTCCGTATTAATACTCAAGGTCGGACCTACATAGGATGGTATGGGGGCATTTGCCCCCACTAAACAATTATTTTTACATTAATATATTTAATAAATTTTATTTTACACCCCATAAAAATTTAGATGTTGTCCCCACTTATCAAATTATCACCAATCTTTTGGAGATAGTGAAAATTATTTTTTTAATCTCTCATCTTTTACTTAGTAAATTGTTTATTATTTATCATCTGTGGATGTAGGTTTTGACATTGAAATCTAGTTACGTCATATCTTATGTATTTTATATTATTTTTATCGCTTGTGTATATTTATTATATCTTTATTTAATTAAATTATTTATAAACTAATTTTTGTCCTCACTAACAAAAATTTCTAGGTCCGTCACTAATAATACTCATCCCGGTGGAACTATTGGCTTTGATATCATTTGATGAACTACAAAGGCTCGTTTGGTGGTCATGATAGGATGTGGGCGGATAGGATGAGGGAGCATGATAGGAGTAGGATAGGATATGAGCAGGATAAGCTGTTATCCTATCCGACGTTTGGTGTTCACCAAATAACCAACTAGATAGCCTTGTAATTTTAGTATGAATTTTAAAATTTTCGTTTTTGTTCTGAATGTTTTCATATTTTATTAGATTTTAGTTTTTTTTATAATTTCATTTGTTAAGATTATATAAAAAGACAAAATTATCCTTGTGATAAAATTACATATAATATTTAATTTTTTTAAAATATTGTTTAACTTAAATTAAATTTTTTATAATTTTAAATATTCATTTTTAGTTTTTACTTTACATATAGTTAAATTATTAGAATAATTTTTATTTATTTTTCAGTTTTTAAAAATAATATAAAGTAATGAAATTAACCTTGTGAGAAGAAATAATAATTTTTAAAATTAATTATTAAATTTTTTTATTTTATGTTTTATTATACCTTTTTCGATAATTATATTATAATTTATTATACTTTAATTATTTTATGTATAATTTTTTTTATACTTTATTATACTTTAAATTACCTTATCCTATCCTGTTGAGTTCTAACCCAGCTCCCCACTAGATAGGCAGGATAGGATATGAGACAGGATTGATTTATCCTATCATGCTGGCTCACCAAACAATAGTTTCAGACATGATATGATAGCTTATCCTATCATGTCTCTCTTATCATCACCACCAAACGAGCCCTAAGAAAGCGCGAAATCCAAGAAGATCTCCATTCTCCGTCAATGCGTTTTAAGTGAAGAGCACACAATTGGACTTATACCATATTTAAACCAAGAATCTTAATATAATGAGTTTGTGAATATTATTACTTACATGTCTTCACTTAACCCAATCTTTATCAATGTTGAGCTTCCAACGCTCACTATCGAATTTTCATCATCATTTACTGATACTGTGTACACGTCAAGTGGTCATTGATCTTGAGCCTCAATTACAAATGCGTTTGTTTGGCTGGATGGAATCTTTCAGCTTGGAATTCTGCTGTTGACATATGCTGAGTAACATATTTTAATTAATATAGCAGCTAATTGGTTGGGGAAAGTTTGTTTATTGCATAATGTTCATGCGGTTATAATTCAGAGGAGAGAAGAAAACAGAAAAGGGAATCTGTATGGTGGGTGGCCTGATTTTGTTAGAGTATTTTGACGGCATTGGATCATTCCTCCTCCGTTGACACGTGGGTAAATGACCATTCCGATCACATCATGGTTGTTTGCCGTTGGCTATTGGATTGGATGCTTTTGGCATCTCCATTTCCTATGAATTTTTACCATATATATATGCAAATACAATATTTAATTATTTATATAATGTGAATGAATAGAGCCATGAACAGTTATTATGAAACACATGAACATTAGTTGATTGTTTGATAGCTCAGAAAACATTATTATGTTATTCCTGCCAAGAAAAAAATTCAATTATTTTTTGGCCCTGGATTGAGCAATGAAAGTACAAGAATAGCAGTTTTCACTTGCTAAAGGCATATAGGTGGCGTTTAGAAGAGCTTATTAAAGCTCCTTTTGACTTATCTGATGACATAAGCTCTTATGCAGTGTGTTTGGCAGAGCTTATAAAAATAACTTATGTCATCTCATAAGGAGTTTTTGACTTATTTTCATAAGTCATTGGGAGAAGCTTATGGAATTATCATAAGAGCTTATGTACTAAACACCCTCTCCGTGTTTTTTACTATTCAAATTTTCTCATGTTCCTTCCTTTTTTTTTCTTTCTTTAAGCGCTTATGACATAAGCTCTCATACGATAAGGTCTTATATGATAAGTTCTTAATTAAGTTGTTTATCCAAAAACACCCTTCTATCCGTACCGAGGATGAAGTTTTCCAAATGACTAAAACCTCAGGTGGCTTCAGTCAACCCATAGTTTTTTGTTATTTTTTTAATTTTTAATATTTTGTAAGTACCATTTCTACCCCCCACTTTCTACTTAGAAACGTCGAGCTCATCTTAGCTAATAACAGTAGAAGGACTAGAATGGTTATCAATTTCATAGTAATAGTGGCATTAACACTAGTAGCAATAGAAAGGTGAGTCTGAGAATGATGAAGTGGGACTTGGTGTTGGTGTCCAACAACAACGATTGCAAGAAAACAGAGGGCATTGTTGGTCCTTTATGGAGCTCAAGAGATGCGGTTTAATAATAAATGGAAGAAACACCTATAGTTAGGAGCCGTTTTGTGGTTAGTTGTTGAGTTTGGGGCAGAGGTGTTGGCTCAACGTCCAATCATGAGGAAGTAAAAGTGGGGAAGAAGCGGCTAGGTGATACGGCCATGCTCTCTGTGACGGTCATTCCGTAACCATGAACCAGATCTACATGGAAGGCGGAGGAGAGACGACGGCAATACAAGCAACACCCAGAAATTTTGAACACCCATTGATGAAAAGAGGGAAAATAAAGGAAAACAAAATTGGAGAAATGAAACAAGGTTAACAGGTGTGCATACTCCATGACTATCTCCTCCTCTGCTAGCTTCAGAATCGGATTCGGTGGTGTGCAAGGATGCTTTTTCAGGTGGATGGGGTGAAGGAGATAGGGACAGACTTGTCATTTGAATTTTTTTGGGTAACCTATGTAACGATTAACCAATTTTCATCTTAATAATCATGCATATATTTTAATAATAAATCTGATGATTAAAAATAATGGTGCAACATGAACCAGCTATTATCATGCTTCGTGACAGAAGTCACCAAAACATCATTGTGCAAACATAAAAATTCTTTATTGGCTGGTGTTTTTTTTTAATTTATCTCAATGCTGTCAACCAATGATTAATCATCGCTTTTGCGGATGTGAGTAAAACGTTATTTTAACACCCCTGGCTCACAAGAAATCATTGTTATTGATTCTATTTCAATTCCAAGTTAACGAAGGAATTGGCACACAATAAATCATAGTTATTTTGGAGATGTCTTTTGGGACCAGATTGTCTTGTTGTGGTTGGAGATTTGAATGATCCAGATCTTAGTTGACTTCACTCAACAATAAAGTGAGTTGTGTATGGGAAAATTACAAAAATTATTAAACAATGGTTTGAATATTGAGAGTGTGTTTAAGAAAGCTAGAAAAAAAGTATGTTTATAATTGATTTTTGTATAAAAATGATTTTAAGATAATTTATTTTGTTTGGATGATATAAAAAAAATCACTTTTATATAATAAATTATGAAAAAAGGTATAAAGTTTTTTGTTTATGTTAATAATATTTATTCTTTCTTTTTAACATTAAAAATTGTCAAAATATTTAATTTTTCAACAAAAAAAAAATTTAACAATAAAATAATTTAAATAAATAATGAATATTAATTAAATATGTTAATTAGATATATTACACCAACATGCCGGCCTGTTGCTAAATATGTTCCATATGTTATCAAACAAAAAACGTAAAGTCAGTGACGCTATGGTGGGGACAAGAACGGAAAGCCTGTGAATATCGAAAATAATTTAAGCAAACCGTTGGATGGAGTAGTCGGAAGCAAAACAATTGAAATGAGTGTAAAGAAGCTTTTTCAAAAAATAGTTTTTGTACTCAAACATAATAATCATTTCATAAAAAAGCTTAATCTTCTAAAAATAGCTTAATGAGAAATAATTAATCTTTACCAAACAACTGAAAATGAAAACTGGTTTTCTGTTTAAAAGAAAAAGGATAAATGCGTGTTGTCCAACTATCATCCCTCATTTGAGATGTTTTTACACGAAAAACAGATTTGTTCGGAACTCCATATAAACTTGATAGATGTGATGCTTTTTGGTCGCCTCTTATCAGTCATATGCCATTTTGGTCTCTGGTTTTTTCAACCATATTTGATTTTCATAATTTTTTAATGTTATAAATTTGGTCCCTCGTCAATTTTTTTCAATGATCGACCAAGAGGAACCACTTCTCTGAGTGCATAGAATTTCTAATTGAGCTTCTCTCACATTCGTCTCTTCGTTTCAACATGATTCAATGGTTTCTCTATAACATTTCTTGGTTTCGTCCCTCCTTTTCAGAACTTTTTTTTGTTGCACCACGGTGTCCTTTACCACATAAGCTCAACCGGAGGTTCTATGTATTTAGAGTAGTGATTTCTCTCGGTCGATCATGAAAAAAATTGACGTATATTGGACGAAACAACCAAATTTGCAACATTATAAAAATAAGGAGATCAAGTGTGCTTAAAAAAATCATATGGACCAAAATAGTACATGACCAATAACAGGAAGACCTAAATAGTAATTGGACCTATATGATGCATCACCTTTAAGTTAATTTTTGTAAGACTCAAGTTTTTTTTAAAAAAAAGAAGAATGTATGATTAATTAATAATATAAAATATTTTTAGACTAGCAATACATTGAATCCATTAAGTATTTAGGTTAGTAATATCTATTTTTTTTTTTTACTGAATCGCATCTTATATTTTTTTTATAGTAAGAAAGTACGTGATATAAATCAATTAAAAGAATTAAAATAAGAGGTTAATTTTGATATTTAGCTGGTATGAATTTTTTATACTAATAATAGCTAATTCTCTTAAAAAAATTAATAATAACTAATTACATATTTGGAATCTGGGTGTCTCGTTCCGAAACACAAACAATAACGCAGATCTGGATTAGCTACCGTCACCAGTCCCTAATTTGCTAGGTCAAACTAATCTGCATCCTTCAATTCATCCAATGGTCCATATTTATTTATCCCAAAAAAATAAAGCAAACCTCGAAACCACTCGAATCCAAATCTTCGTCCCGAAAACTATGCATACCTCTTTTTTCCTTCTTCAACTTTTCTGATTTGGATTCAGCTTTCGTCCCACAGCTTGCCGAGGCCTCCCTTCTCAGTTCTCTTCAACACCACTTTCATCTCTGATCTCTCACTCACTCTCTCTCTCTCTCTTCTTCTGCTACTAAGCTCGTCGTCTGGTATATGTGATATGACGGCGTCACGTGGTGTTGGCGCCGGCGTGGCTCGGTTCTTTACTGTAGGAGAAGGGCCTGCCGCTATTGTGGTGGCGTGACAAAGAAGAAGAGTGATTTCTCCATGAAGTGAGTTGTTTTTGGAGAAATATGATCTGGACCGTTGGATGATTTTAAGGGTGGAGATTAATTTGACTTTAGTAAATTTAGGGACTAATGACCGTAGTTAATCTGAATACCTGATTCTGATACTCACACGCCACCACTCCCTTGTCTTTCTGGTTTCTAAAGTAAACGTTGCGGAGTCAGCTACAAAAGGCAAAACCCTAAATTCCCTTACACTTGCATCTGAATCCGTTGTCTACGTTCCGTGAGAAAATGCCGGCGAAGGATGACAGCTCCTCCGACAAGGAGAAGTGCCTGGAACTGTTTCTGAAGATCGGATTAGACGAGCGCACTGCGAGAAACACCGTCGCCAATAACAAAGTCACCTCTAATCTCACTTCCGTTATCAACGAGGTAGGTCTCTCATGAATCAATTTATCATTTCTATTTTCGTTTTCTCTTCTCACAAATCTTCAAATTTCCTTCACTCAGTATGTGATTTCTCCATGTTTATGTAGGCTGCTCTTACCGATGGGTGTAGCCGCACTGTTGGAAATCTTCTTTACACGGTAAGATAACTGCATGCACTCAATTCGATTAATATTTGTTTTTTTGGTCTCTTTTATTCTGCATGCTGCAAAACTCAGCGAAATGCATCAAACTGTATAGTACTAAAGAGAAATTGTCCATTTTAATTTTTTTGATTTTTTTTTTGGGGTTAATTGTTGACGTGGTGCTTGCTATTGATCTTTGTGGCAGGTTGCCACGAAGTACCCTGCAAATGCCCTGCCACACCGCCCTGCATTGCTGCAATACGTTGTTTCCTCAAAGGTGCGAATACTTGATTGTTGGTTGTTGTCTCATGTTCTAGGATTGTTATATATCGTGATATTAGCTGTTTATTTCATATTATTTAATTATTGTTATATTATATATGATTCCATATTATCTTTTTACTTGTTAAGTTGTCAATTTCCGTCATAAAATTTGCTGTCAATGTTTGGTTTAGATGAATTTTATTCTCACTGAGATTGTTATTACAGGTGAAAACAACAGCACAGTTAGATGCAGCACTAGCTTTTCTTGGTGCCACGGGTTCGGAGAAACTTGATTTGAACAAGTTTGAAGAAGCTTGTGGTGTTGGTATGGTAGAAAGAACTTAAGCCTCATATAAAACTGGCCTCAATGTTCAATCTTTAATTTGATTGATAGTTTAACTTTATTCTGTATGGCAGTTCACGTGTGTTTTAATTCACCTGAAGAACTTCTGCAACTTGTATCTGCTTTTAATAGTTTTATTTTATTTCACTTTGATTGGGTTTCGATATTTAGTTCTGAATTTATGTAGTGTCTTACCTTCCTTTTGTGAGATTGACAACCATATCATAAACCTGTTACATGTGAGCAGGTGTTGAGGTTTCAACAGAAGATATCAATCATGCTGTTAATGAAGTTGTTGAAGAGAATAAGGCTACAATTTTGGAGCTGCGTTATCGAGTGAATGGTAGGTGTTCAGTTTTGGCTTCTGATGGATTTAATAATTTAATTCTCAGGAATTTCATTTCTTTGAAATTAGAACTTAAATGATAGTGTTATTTGGCTAATTTTACAATGTATTTTGAGTTCCGTGCCTACAAATTTTAAATTCTTATAGTCAAGTGATTCATTTGTCTATTTGTTAAAGGATTCCTTTATTAATGTCGCCCCCCTCAATTTTAAATTTATGTGATTACTTTTCCTTTTATATTCAATTACCAATGTGTTCAGCTCTTATGAATTTCGATAATTTTTTTTATCTTGTTAGTGGGCGAGTTACTTGGGCATGTCCGGAAGAGGCTCCCATGGGCTGATGCAAAAGTTGTCAAGGTGACGATGTCTATGAAATGAACCTAATGTGATAGATAGTTTGTTTATTTAGTTCCGATTTTGTTAATACTGTTTAGTTTCGTTGCCTTTTTTCATTTAACAGCAACTGTTTGATGCAAAATTATATGAGCTACTTGGTGATAGGACAGCAGCAGATGATGAAAAGCCTTCTAGAAAGAAGAAAGAGAAACCTGCTAAAGTAGAGGTGAGTTCGTTTACGGTTATTTTTCCTTTTTGACTTTGGGTTTTATGATATGGCTTATAGTTTTTTTTTGCAATCCTACTGGCATCCTTACACAGGAGAAGGCAGCAACTGTTGCCACTCCAGAAAAGCCACCTGAAGAAGATCTAAACCCATTCTTGATATTCCCTAACCCAGAGGAAAATTTGAAGGTATTTAATTTCCTTATTTTGATTATCATTTGCATCCTCATTCTATTCTGTTGAACCCAATGCTTTACTCTGTTAGTGTGCTCATGTCATATGGAGTCATTTCCAGTTCTTCTACTTGCTCATGACATTTATGAGTGTTTCCATTCAGTGGTCTGCTTAGTACACTTAGTGAACCTTTCTGGTCTGGGATATTGATGTCTTGCAAGGGCTTTTAAAATTATGAATTTCTCCCAATGCCAGGATTCCTGGTTCAGTTTGAAATTTTCCTTTTCCGTTAACTCGCATCTGCAACGTGCCATGAAGATCATGTTGGTTTCAGGTGCATACTGAAGTTCCTTTTAGTGATGGTAGTATTCTGAGATGTTGCAATACAAAGTCGCTTCTCGACAGACACTTAAAAGCAACGGGTGGAAAAGTTTTGACCCGCTTTCCACCTGAACCAAATGGATATTTGCATATTGGTCATGCCAAGGTATTAATATGTTTCAATTTAAATGTTTCTTTTCTTCAGTGGTTTATTATTTTTTATCAAATCAGTAACTTAACTTTTGCTCAGGCAATGTTTATTGATTTTGGGTTGGCAAAAGATAGAGATGGTGGCTGCTATCTGAGGTGTGTATTATTTGTTATTTCCTTCATCTATTTTTAGTGGATGTTTTATATCTAGGTTTTTTTTTGGTCATGTACAAAGCAATTCTGTGTTGTGAGAACGCACATAGGTTGCAATCTTCATCTTCTGTTTCCTTAGGACCTTAGAACGTAATACTTGCTGAGGTTGACTGATTAGTTGCATTATTTAGGAGCTTTGTAACTGGTGAACTGACTGATGTTGGCTATTTCGGGAAACCTTGGGCAGACTTACACTTAGTTTGGTGGTTCCTGGTCTCATTATTTATTAAGAATAGAAAACCTGGTAGGACTCGTGTCCATCCGTTACTATTTTCAAGTATGGACTGTGGATCACTGACTTGTTGGCCCTCTTAACGTCTCAGGCACCAAATTGACCTCTCTTATGAAATTATTCTTGTGGCAAAGTGGAATTAATAAAACTTTGATGAATGTTAATTATGATTGACCAGATTTACATTTTGTGTATATTTTATAAAATGTTAATCATCCATTTACTTGTTAGAAGTTGGTCAGAAAATATCCGAGTTACATTTTTAATCTGTCAAATGGCAGTAAACCTACTAGTGACTTGTCATGCCAATGAACATGTGGCCAATAAAATTCGTTTTGTCATATTAAAAGGCTAAAGAAGATTAAATTGTCTCCATAGATACCATTTATGATAAAATCAAAGGTGTTCATTCAGGTATATGAATGTTTAGCGTTTTGTGATACATCTTTCAGCCAAATTTTTTTCATGCTTGGCTTTTACTAAATTCTATAAAATGCCTAAGAAGCCTCCATATTAGATCTTTCTGATTGAACTTTCAGTATGATCTTTATTGTGGTTGTGGCACTTCCAGGTATGATGATACAAATCCTGAAGCAGAAAAGAAAGAGTATATTGATCACATTGAAGAAATTGTCCGGTGGATGGGTTGGGAACCATTCAAGGTATGTTTGTTCTGGTAGCACCTCTTGCATTAATTCAACTTTCAATCTAGAAATTTTTTTATTTTTTTATTTTTAACAGATTTGCACTTTTTGCAGATTACTTACACCAGTGATTACTTCCAAGAATTGTATGAATTAGCAGTGGAGCTCATAAGAAGGGGCCATGCTTATGTTGATCATCAGGTTGGTATCAATTGTCATATGTTATTATTGGTTCACTGGTTCTTCTCTGTGGGTGGACTTAATATAAGAATACTGTCTCATTCGGAGCCCTAAGTCTTATCCTTTTAGTCTGTGAGAATCTTGATTGCATGGACTTATATCATCCAGGTTAAAATAGTTAACGTGAAATGACTTATGGAGGATGAGATGATTGCATCAAGTTGATTCAATTTACATTAGTCGTAACAAACAAAAACGTTATTTACTTGAATGATTTGGTTGTAGACACCTGATGAGATAAAGGAGTATAGGGAGAAGAAATTGAACAGTCCTTGGAGGGACAGACCGATTTCAGAATCATTGAAACTCTTTGAGGATATGAGGCGTGGTCTTATAGAAGAAGGAAAAGCGACACTTAGAATGAAGCAAGACATGCAGAGTGATAACTACAATATGTATGACCTTATTGCATACCGTATTAAGGTAAACACACAACCAGACGTGTTTGTGTTAAATATCCGGGCATTACAATCTTTTCTGGTCCAGTTGTATTAGTTTGATTGCTTAAATTCCCAAGGAGACAATGATATCTTATGGTATCGATCCTTTCTACCTTCAGTTTACTCCACACCCTCATGCTGGAGACAAATGGTGTATCTATCCGAGCTATGACTATGCTCACTGCATTGTGGATTCTCTTGAGAATATCACACATTCAGTAAGTTTTTTTCCAATAAATTTCCCCCAGTGTTAATAAAGTTTTCTTGCCGGCAACCCGAGTTCTTTTTGTTACCTGCTTGCTATTTTAGCTTTCAATTTGATTATGTTAACAGTAGATACCTGAGGTATACTAATTTTATTACTATATTAATGCTTAATAGTGATGGTCTTGGTGATGATGTCCCTTTAGTATATAAGACGTTGATATTTGGATATCTTAAGATAATGCCTAGACAGCTAGACGCCTAAATAGTCTTTCAACGTTGATACATTTATTTTTTAGTTTTGGAAGTATTGTATTTGTATGGTTATAAAGTTAGACTTAGGAAGATTAATGAGTTGAAGGAGTTATGTTTTCCAATGCATGTAGTTCTGCATATAAATTAGTAGTTTCATGTACATATTCTAATGATTTTAAATTTTTAAATTATATTAATCATACCAAGTATACTTAATATAATGTGTGCTTATTCAAACAGTGTGCACCTGATGTGTTATTTGCCATCTGTTCCTTTAGGGTGCTGGCAGTGGACCTGCTAGTTTCTCAAATTTCTTTGTTTAGTGCTAATTGTAATAAATATTATTCTGTATTTCATATATTGCATGCATCTAGCCTTAAAAGAGTTTGATGCCAAGTTTATATTTACATCATTTATTGAGTGCTCAATGGTTTTTCTGTCTAATAAACTTCACTCCTGGCAAATTGCATCCATATTTCATTAAATTTACCAGTTGCATTAATGCATGATATGATTGATAACTTTGGGTGTTTGTGATAATCTTTTTATTTTATTTTTTATTTTTAGGGTCAAGGGTTTCAATTTTTTTAGCTAATCTATGGATATTCCATGCAGCTGTGTACTCTTGAATTTGAGACTCGTCGTGCATCATACTATTGGTTGTTACATGCATTGGACATTTACCAACCTTATGTATGGGAGTATTCAAGATTGAATATCTCAAACACAGTTATGTCAAAGCGTAAGGTGAGGCAATGATTTGGATCATTGTAAAAGTTGTAAAGGTGTACTGTCATAATGCTTATAACTTTCCATTTTCTAATTATGGATTATTCTTTGTTGAAGCTAAATCGTCTAGTGACGGAGAAGTGGGTTGATGGGTGGGATGATCCTCGTCTGATGACACTAGCTGGTTTGCGGCGTAGAGGTGTGACTCCAACTGCAATCAATGCTTTTGTCCGAGGAATTGGGATTACTAGAAGGTAGGATATGAGTTCATATTCCAATATTAGTCGTAGAATTCTACACTTTTTTTTGCTCTACCCTTTCCAAGTTATGTATTGTTAAAGGTTTTGTGGCCATTTGTATTTGATAATACTTTATGATTAGATCAAATTGATTTCTGTTTAATTCTCTTTCAATCCTCATTTTGCTCAGAAAAAGCTATTATAGAGTTTGTATTTTTAGTTATAAATGAAATAATTCTCTAGATTTACTTGTCAATCCTAATTCCTTAATTGCATATTAATTATCTCTTGGACATTTTATTATAGTGTTGTGCTACTGAACAAAATTATTTGTCATCTTGACCTCTTCTGTGTGAGAAAACTCATAGCATCTAATGACATTATCTGTTTTGTGTTTAGTTTGTAAAAACATTTAAATAATAATTTTTTTTTAACTGTTTATTTGCTGCTCACAGGAAAGGGTATTAACTATTAAGATGTTGCAACTGTAAAGTGAAAAACAGAAATACCAAACTATTAAATGCTAAATACTGATAGTCATTGGGAAATTTTAGCAAAGTGAGTAATATCATATGGGATTGTTACAACTTACAACCAGGTGCAGAAATTGAGATACAGAGAAGAGAACAACCAAGCCTTTTCTCATAAGGTGGGGTTGGCTAGCCAGCCACATGTACACCATACTATTTTATTGTTAATCCTGTCTGTAGACAAATCGTTGACATCTCAATCCTTCTTAATGGCTTATATCAACTGGTGAAAAAAATTAAGTTTTTTTGAAGATTTACTTGGGAGTCTTGGAGTACCAATTTAGCACTCAAACCCAAATCCCAGTACATCTCTGCAAGCTAAACTACCAGGTTTACTGTGTGCATGTGCGCATACTGCTTTTTTTTGTTGGGTCACGTCACTGGTCAGGCCAAGCCCAAAATTAAGTATCAGCCACTTAATAAATGGTATTAGTGATTAAATTTGACAAAGAAACTGTCAGGAGACCCCCAATTTAAAAGGTGCATGTTTGGAGGAATAAGGATGGACACGGGAATAGTACTTGGTTCTGTAACTATTTCAAGAAGTTAACTGCTGCATTTACAGTTAATAGATGAAGTTGTTGACAGCTGTATTAACAGTTAGTTAGTAACAGATCCTAACCGAATTTGGTGGAGAGAGATAAAATGATAGAGTATAACTAGGTGGAGGGAAAATGATAGAGATAATATTGGTTTTGGGAGTAAAATTGGGAGAGCGCGGGCTGAGAGCATTTCCTATTCTGTACACTCTTGTTTCTACCTTTCCTCTTGAGGCTGCAATCACTTTGATTCAGAATCAAGAAAGAGAATGCATTTTCAAAGTCCTATTTTTCTCAATTGTTTCTATTCTTCTGATCCAGTTCCCACTAGAAACATAACTTGCTTTTGCTAACTGATGTTTGCTGAAGTGTATGAATTTAAAATCAACTATTGAAAACAACATACATGGGTAGAATAGTTTCAAAAAATACAAGCTAAACTACCAGGTTTACTGTGTGCATGTGCGCATACTGCTTTTTTTTGTTGGGTCACGTCACTGGTCAGGCCAAGCCCAAAATTAAGTATCAGCCACTTAATAAATGGTATTAGTGATTAAATTTGACAAAGAAACTGTCAGGAGACCCCCAATTTAAAAGGTGCATGTTTGGAGGAATAAGGATGGACACGGGGAATAGTACTTGGTTCTGTAACTATTTCAAGAAGTTAACTGCTGCATTTACAGTTAATAGATGAAGTTGTTGACAGCTGTATTAACAGTTAGTTAGTAACAGATCCTAACCGAATTTGGTGGAGAGAGATAAAATGATAGAGTATAACTAGGTGGAGGGAAAATGATAGAGATAATATTGGTTTTGGGAGTAAAATTGGGAGAGCGCGGGCTGAGAGCATTTCCTATTCTGTACACTCTTGTTTCTACCTTTCCTCTTGAGGCTGCAATCACTTTGATTCAGAATCAAGAAAGAGAATGCATTTTCAAAGTCCTATTTTTCTCAATTGTTTCTATTCTTCTGATCCAGTTCCCACTAGAAACATAACTTGCTTTTGCTAACTGATGTTTGCTGAAGTGTATGAATTTAAAATCAACTATTGAAAACAACATACATGGGTAGAATAGTTTCAAAAAATACAAATTAGTTGTGATTGCAATGCTATTGCTTTTGCAAGTTTAGTTCAAGTTAAAAATGATAGTAGTTGTGAAAATATAAGTTAATGAATAAAGGTCCAAATGAAATTGAAGTTTTTTAGTAGCTAAAGATGCCTTAACTAAATCAATTGAGTTTCTTTGAAGTCTCCAGCGATTATTTAAGCCGTGCACTATCTACATTTTCTGATTTCCTGCGTTTTTGTTTTCTTTTTTATGATTCTTCTTTGGTTGTTTAGCGTGTTATGCTAGGAAAGTTGACATGTGAAGCTTTGACCATTGACTGTTGCCCATGCCCCATAACATTCTCACTGATTTCAAATAAAAATTACCTTGTATATCAGAGTGGCAGTGCCAGTGCATAGTTTCATTAAAACTATTTTCTTCCTTCTGTTGTAGTGATGGCACTTTGTTATCTATGGGACGCCTTGAATATCATGTTAGGGAAGAATTGAATAAAACAGCTCCTCGCACAATGGTTGTGCTACATCCACTCAAGGTACACTATCTGTTTGCATTCTTTGTACATGATATTACAGGATACTGCTTGACTTTAACTAGGTTAAAATTGATTGATTCTGTCTTTTAAGGTTGTCATTACTAATCTTGAAGCCAACTCAGCAATGGAGGTTGATGCAAAGAAGTGGCCTGATGCTCAAGCCGATGATGCATCAGCTTTCTATAAGGTGAATTTGGACTTGTGAAAACTGGTATCTTTAGGGAGTACTAAGGTTTTAGGAAACCAAACCATCCTAGTTGTTCTTCTAAGTTCTAAATTAATTTGACTCAACTTTTAGCTTTAATAATATACTTTTAAGCATTATATTACCTTCTTGATGTCGATGTCCTTATGTGTTTTATGAGTCTGATTTTTATTTTGTAATGCATTTATTTTTAGATTCCATTTTCCAACATTGTGTATATTGAACGTTCGGATTTCCGGATGCAAGATTCAAAGGATTATTATGGCCTTGCTCCTGGTAAATCTGTGATACTCAGGTTAGTAGAAGGTACAGATTCTTATCATGCATGAGAAGTTGTATGTCCCATATTCAAGATTTTTGTTGTTTGTGCAGATATGCATTTCCTATCAAGTGCACTGAAGTCATTCTAGCTGATGATAAAGAGACTATTCTTGAAATTCGGGCCGAGTACGATCCCTCAAAGAAGTCAAAGCCTAAGGTTTGCTAACTATGTTAAATCTGTTGGTTAATGTTAATGTTTCCATGAGTTTGGAGGATCAGATTGGTGATCTATGCAAAAATTTTGTTTATAGGGTGTTCTCCATTGGGTTGCTCAACCTTCTCCTGGAGTTGATCCATTAAAGGTGGAAGTGAGGTTGTTTGAGAGGCTATTCCTATCAGAGGTCGGTTAGGTTTTATCTTTGAATACACTTTCACATAATCACATGTATATTCTTGATTTGTAATGATATTCCCTGCTCCATTCACTGCAATAGAATCCTGCTGAACTTGACAACTGGCTTGGTGACCTAAACCCTCATTCCAAAGTGGAAATTTCGCATGCATATGGTGTGTCCTCGCTCCAGGATGCGAAAGTTGGGGACAGGTTCCAATTTGAAAGATTAGGTACTTTATTTTGACTACTTATTGTTCCTTAATTTGATCTTTATATATATGCATATCACATCAGAATGCATGGATGCTAGATAATGTGATTTTTTTTTGTCATTGTTTGCTCAATATATGATCCTTATATCTGCAATTCCAGGATATTTTGTGGTCGACCAGGACGCTACTCCAGAAAAACTTGTTTTTAATCGGACTGTTACCCTGAAAGACAGCTATGGTAAGGTTGGAAAGTAGGATTGATGAATGAAGATTAGAAGTAAAATCAAGGTGGCAGGTAATACTTGTTCAACTAATCACTGATGATATATAATCTTTGTTTTGGATTTTTTTTTTGGATATGCACAAATTTACTGTAGGCCTTTATGGCCCTTTAATCATGTATATTGTTTAAAGGTTCCAATCAAAAGTTCCCTAGTTATTTAATTACCTCTGGTGTGGTTTTGTAGTTTGAAAATTATATTTGTTTACTCTCGGTGAAGTAATACTAACATTGATGTTGTCTCATACCACTTTTGTGGTGTAAATGTTACACCATTTCAATCCCAATCCCTTTACAAGTAGAATGGTTTAAAAGTTGTAAATAAGTCTAAAAGAATCATTCCCTTCCTAAGCATAGTATACATTTAACCGAAAAGAATGCTAAGTTTTTGCATTGTGTTCATGTGGCATGATAAATGTCATTCTGTGATTTACAGTTTGTATACCAATTTGATTTCAAATGTAAGATTCTTCTTATTTTACCTGACAACTTTAATACCTGATATTCGAGTTGAATTGTATACACCTATAGTTGTTAGTATGGTCATGGTGAATGGTTGGTGTATCGTTTTCATTGATTTCTTGTATCGTATCCAATAATGTTTGTATCTTACAATATTCTGATCAAGTCTAATCTTAAAATGGAATTGCCATCTGCAACATGAATTCACAAAACATGCTTCCAAGATTATGAGTGCTACAAATCATTGGATGTAGAACGGAAACAGAAGGAAAGTTATTTTCAACGGCATAGCACTGCTTTATAACATCAAGTGATGGTCGTTTCACGAAAACTCGTGACATTGGTGAAATTGGACCTTTGGCTTAGGAAGGTGCCGCAATAAATAGATAGGTTTCCTCAGTAGGTTGTCATAATAAGATAGCGAAATAAGTTTTAGCTTGGAGATCAACAGTGAGTTCAATTTATGAAACAGGACTCTAATGTTGAGACTAGTAGAGCCTGAAGATGTTGCTTTGACTTCACATAAAAAAAAAAAAAAAAGAGCTTGGTAGTTATCTTTAATGGAGCTCTATGGTGTCAGCATGGCCAAAGAGAAGTATGACTTGGTTTTGGGAATTTTAAGATGGCTAGGAATGTCTTCCACACCCATATACAATGTTAATACTGGCAACTGCTCCTTTTTGTTTTCTTTCAACCTTCATTCTTACTTTAATGTTATTCTCATCGACTGGCTAATTATCTGTAGTGCATTAATCCCTGTTTTCATTTGATCATCAATCCGTGACTCCTGGTGAACTATATTGTCATTGTCAAATGGAGATGTCTATAGGACTTTCGTCTGTAAATTCATTTTAATTTTTAGGGCCAGTGTTTGGTCAGGATATCTTTGTCAGTTGTCTTTCGATATATACGTAACTTGTTACTTTCCAACTCAAAATAGAGAAATCATTTTCGTTATCATTCAACAACTTTAAAGTGATATGAATACTATGGTAAGTATTAATTTTGCCTGTTACTTTTTCCTTCTCATAGCCGATCGGATTGAGAATTTGACAAGGTAGTTGCTACTTGCTAGCATTTCTCAATGTAGAAAGATACAGAAGTTTAAATGAGTGAGGTGGTCAATTTTTTTTCCATATTGGAACCACCGCTATCCCTATTATTACTACCATCATCATCACCAAGCCACCCTGACCACCATAGGTCATCTCCTTCACCATTGCTACGGCCACAAAGTTTGCTACCATATGTCTGTCGTGAACCGCAATCACTATTGGTACTATTTAGAAAGTATTATTTTGGAAAAATAATGACTGAAATTTTTGGATAAAGATGGAGTAAAATGATGTTATTCAAAGTAAAATAATAATAATACGTTAGTTATGTCTAAACATGTTATTGTTCTTAATATACATTTTATCAGAACTTTCTTTTATAAAAAGAGTATTTTTTTCCTTTCGATTTACGCCTCAGTTTTAATGTATGTATATAAAAAAATAGAATGGATTAATCATTCAACACATGAAACGTGATAAGAGAAATGACTTTGTACCTAAAAAGAGAGCAACGATAATCTTATTTCATTTTATTCTATTATTCCTATATTTATTCCCACCAAAATCAATCAGCAAACCTAAACATGATCTGCTAATCTATCACTATAGGGCATCTTGAATCGTATACCTTTCATCACCTAGAGAACAAATAATTGATGTGTATTACAGTCAGTTTCTATTCAGAACTTCATAGTTCAACAATTAATTGTTACAGCATGACATCCATCAGTACTTGTTTCCCACGACCACGATCCTCCATCTATTTAAAAACCTTATCCAAATCAGACATTTTAAATGTGCCCAATGCATATTCTTAAAATAAACTAGTCAACCTTAAGCAAGCTGCATGCAAACCAAAAGCGTTGGCAAGATTGGTGGCATTGCAATTTTCATTAAACGAAAAATATTTTTGTAGCGAAGCAAAGGATGATTTAGCGCCTTTCCCTTCAATGGGACCTATCCCCATTACCCTACATACTGAAAATGTTCACTCGTTTACCATTCCCAACCTCTTCCTGTTATCAAAGTTCTCTTCCTTTTTTTTTGGGTACATTCCTTTTAGTTCAATTATATTAAGTTTTAGTACGTGGGGTCGGTGGCTTTTGTGCTTAGGGTCGCACTACCCTACTCCTTGAAATCGATCCCCTGCAATCTTGAAACTGCAGCATAATTTTTATTTTTTTCTGGTAATAAGACAAAATAGAAATCATCAATTTTATCCTTAAATTGATACAATTGGTTAATTTGTTCTCTAATATAACGAAAAGCAAATTTAGTCCTTGGTTTTATAACTGTTAGTCAATTTAAAAGTGCAACACATTGAGTTTTAAAAATGAAATACAAAAGTAAATATAAAAGTAACACATTTAAAATTGAAAATGAAATATATTTCATTAATGCTCCATTGAGTTTTAAAAATGCATGTATCCATGAATAGCATTTACAAAAGGATTTCTACGACTAGTCAACTTTCCTAGAGATCATTTACAAGAAAAGTATCATTGTGACATGTATGAAAGCACCATTTACAATTATTTATCAAGAGAAATTCTTCTGTTAAATAAATAAATCCCATGTCTGAATGATTTAACCATTTATAAAAAATAAAAAAAACTAACAATTTATTTAACTAAATCATACTTTATGTTACCTCAATTTTCATATCAAAACCTAGAAAGAATTTATGGGCTGCAATATAACCGGACAAAGAAAACAAGATCACTCTTCCTAAGCAAGGTAAAGTAAAAGGTTCCCAGCCTCATTCTCCCTACGAACTACGGAGTTTGGTCTTGTCACGCTTATATTTGATAGCGAGAGGTTGATTTGATTGAAAGTAAGAGAATGGGAACTATTCATCTATATGCATCTACCAATCCAATCCTATGAATAATCGCACAAATGGAGCACATGCTTTGGTGCGACCTTTTCTCTCCAAAAGGGCTTATCATCTGAACCATCTGGCTACGGAACCTTATCCAGCTGACACATATTAATATTATTACATATGCTATCATCCGCTTTCTCTGAGGGAAAAAAAAAAAAAAGACTAAACTTATGTACAGTATTTTATATATATATATATATATATATATATATACATATATATATATATATATATATATTTGGTAATGTTCTAAACATAAAAAAATAATTATTTTTACTAAATAATTGTATCTTTTGAGACCGTCTGTAATAACTATAGTATGCTTTCATTGAGGAAAAGTAAAAACAAGAGGTAAGAAACTCTCTATGTTTGAAAAAAAATAAAGTAAAAGAGAAGAGTGGTGGCGAATGATACTGTAGATTTATTAAGTGGCTGCAAAATTAGCACGTTTTGCAAAGAACCATGCACAAGTAAGCGTGACATCTGGTGACACTGCTGCATGAGTAAAATGAGTCATTTATTTCTTTTGCCAAATGTTTTTGACCATGCCCTTTATTTTCCTACGAAGACTTTGAAAAAAACAAAAGCACAGTAACTGTATACAATAGCTGTGGTGTGGTTCAATGATTTGTGGGAGATGTTTCTTTTCTTGATTCATAGAACAGAAGAAAGAACGTACGTAGCAGACAAGAACTATAAAAGAAGTCATTTTCTGTGGTTCAAACATAGAAACCGCAGTAGTCATACCCTTTGGCTCCATAAAAATCTAGTGAAATTACCAAAATAGCTTCATCTATGTTGCTTTCAGATCATATCAGTGCTCTAATTCAGTCGCTGTCACCACATCATGCGCATTGCAAGCTTTTGGACTGAGTTTTCTACGACCTTAACTGGATCCATCTACCTCTGACGAGTAGTCGCTCTAACGGCTTTACTTGCTTCACTAGTGAACTTCGTGGCACCCCAACCGCTAATTTAGCAAAAGATAAGGATTTGGCTTAGGTTACTGTTTTAAGGTCGCAAAATGAGACTGCCTTAATTTGGTCAGTCAAACTGAGCCTTTCACAATTGGAAATTCAAATAACTAATTCTGTGCATTTCACTAGCGGCAAAGTCTCTTAAATCTTAATGATTGTTGCATGACTTCAAATTAAATTATAAAAGAGGAGGCAAATAATTTGGTTCTCACCTTGTGGATTCAACTTTTGTTTTTGACGGAAAATGTTTTGGATTTAATCATAATACAAATTTTCTATACCAATCATGTATTATTGTATTGACCAATATGGTGTGGTATGGTTGGTAGATAATCGGGTTCCTTAAGTATGTGGTCAGGGGTTTGATTCCTGACTAATGTGGATGGAAGAACATCTGTAGGAAGAGATCAACCCCTTAAATGGAATCCAGTACCTCGAGGGATTAGTCTATGGCTCACGACCGGAGGATAGACCCGGGTTCAAAAAAAAAGTATTATTGCATTATTCGAAATATTTAACTTTTATATTAATTAACTTAAAAGTTATATATAAGATGATATATGATTGGTCGACAGTGTTAGAAATTTTACATAATATATCAAGGTAATACATGGTTGATTGATGGTGATATATCAAATGTTTCTCCCTTTTTGTGATTCTACGAATAGAAAAATAGAAAATGATGTCATATTATATTTTGTTTAGTCTTGACAGTTGCGCGTGGATATCTTGGGAAACAAAAAAATTTGATATTTTGTTAGAGAATTTTGTAAGATTATTTTTTGTGATATCTTTATCCAGTCAGTAGTACTCAATCTTTTTTTTAGTGAACCACCATAATTAGGGCCTTTAGCTCCCAAGCACTACAAGAATAATGGTGATTAGCGACGGATTATTTGCGACGGCCATGATGCCGTCGACAAAATTGTTATTTGCGACTGCTTCTACCATTGCTAATAGAGGCGGTTGAATTTTTTTTTATTTTTGCGACGACCTATGGTGATTTGCGATGGCCAAGGCCCTCGCTAAGATGCTTGCAGTTTGCGACAGCCGAGGCCGTCGGTATTCGTTGATTTTTGCGATGGCCAAGGCCCTTGCTAAGATGCTTGCAGTTTGCGACGGCCGAGGCCGTCGATATTCGTTGATTTTTGCGACGGTCAAGACCGTCAGTAACAAGTTTTAAATTTTCCGACGGTCCGAGCCGTCTTTAGGCCGTGCTAATCCATTTTAAAACCCCAACTCGCCCACTTCCTCCTCCTTCAACCTCTTCCCTTCCTCTGCAGCTCCTACCCATTTTCCTGTTCCCTCCTTCAACCCCAACCTCTGCCAGCCCCCTTCCTCTTCCCTCTTCCTATCTGGCTGCCCCATTTTCTCTTCTCCGGCGAGTTCCACAAGAATCATCTCTAAATCTCGGTAAAGCTCCGCAAGATCTGATCTCCCACGAGTTCCACAAGTCCCCCGGAGTGTACCAGATCTGTTGTGCGGCATCGGATTCGAGGTCGGTGGTGGCAACACTCATGGTGAGAGGGGACTGCGACACGGTCTTGGTCAAGTTCTGGTACGAACGTGATGGCGGTGACGTTGCTGCGACATCTTCGAGATTCTGTTCGAATGGGTGTTCTCTTTTCTTCTCACCACTCACTTTTTTTTTTCTTTTTTCACGTATATTGTTCTTCTTATGTATCATATCTGTTGAAAACTGCACATTTTCAGTTTAATTTTGTTCTTTAGTTTGGGTTTGTTTTCTGTATCAGATCATGTAAAGTTGGATGTTTTATGGGTTTTTCGTTCTTTTCTCCTCGATTCTTTCTGTATCACCGTTGCATCTGGTTGCTACTAATTGTATATTTATGAAAGAACTTTCTTTTAATCTTATCTATATGGATGGATGAAGGTGAACCCGATCTTTGCACTTGCACAGGGACATATAAGATGCCAAATTGAAACAGCAATTGAGAATCAATTTTGAAACCAAATCATAGTAAAATTAACATACTTATAATTAAAACAGTGATTGGGAAAGATGATGTTGAAAAGGAAGCATTGGTTTGTTAAAACGGAAACTGGGAAAGATATTTGTGACTTGGAAAGATATTTGTGACGGCCTAGCCGTCAGTAACTGGGTAAACATTTGCGACGGATAAAGCCGTCACAAATTTGTGACGACCTTTTAAAAAAACCGTCAGAAACGGTTTGCGACGACCCTTTATGTGACGGATCCGAAGCCGTCACAAATCCGTCAGAAACCCTTATTTTGTGACGACTTTATGCTATTTGCGTCGGCTTTTGGCCTTCGCTAATCCCAAATTTTCTTGTAGTGAAGTGGCATCTCGGGGTACCCCATAAGCTTCGATCCTTCGAATCGGCTATGAACTAATCATCGGTCGGTTGCTTAGAGCAGATAATTAACCATTGATTTTCGCAACATCCCAACTAAAGTGTCTACCACCAGGATTCAAACTCTTTAATATGAGTCATTCTTAAACCATTTGGTGTCACGTGGCATCTCCTGCATCGAGTAAAATTTGTAATACTTTGTTTAATTGTTAAATACATTTTCAAATCTACTAATTAATATTTATAATTATCAAATACTTACTTATTTTTCATCTTTTTTATTTTTAAGAATAAATATTTATAATTATTAATACTAATTTCCGGATTGTCTACATTATTTACAATCACATCTTATTCAAACTGTTACCCTTTTAAATTTAATTCAGTTATTTGCTATTATATTTTATTCAAATCTTTACCTTTTATAAATTGTTATAAACTTTAGATCTAGTTTCTCATATAACCTTCTTTAAAAATAAATGTTAATAAATCAAACAATATATAAAATTAAATTATAATTTATACATATTTTCAAAATTTTAGTTAATAAATAATAGTTAAATTAATATTAAATTTTTAAAAAAAACTAGTACAATGCATATAATATTTGCTAGTTATTGAAGGCAAGAAAGAGGTAATAGCAATTTGAAGTATATATAAGAGAGGTGACCCATATATAAGAGTACCATTTTGGATAAGAGAGGTGACTCATATGCCCAATTCCTTAAGGTTTTGGGGGGAGATGCAGTGCAATCGGGAGTAACAATAGGCTAATGACTAGGACCATCAAGAGATCAAGATACCACATCTCCCCTCAAAACCTTAAGACATTGGATATATAAGTCGTCTTTCTTATATATCCTTCAATTTGTCCATTTATATTCAAGGTGGGACTAACCACTCATACTTAAGTTTCCAACAGTATCATTCATCGAACGATAGATTCATAGTTTTCCAAGATGTAAGGATAAATTGTTACAATCAATATCCTCGATATTTATCCCCAAAATGAGCTAAACTTGAAGGAGTGATATGGAAAACAATACTGAAAGAAAGTAATAACCATCCAAAACTAGTTCGTCGTGATTTGTATCCTCATGTAAATTTTACATGTAAGATGAGAGATTCAAATATTGAGGTCGTCACTTTGAAGATGACTTTATTTATTTACTATGCTCGATCTGATATTAATCTCATAGCTTTGTATATGCAGATACTTGATGAAAGACAAAAATAAAATAAAAAGAAAGCACTAACTATATTACATTTTGTAGGTGTCTCAAGAAGTAAACTGTGTGAAGGCATGCAATAAGAATGAGATCAAAGCTTTGGGGTTTTTTTTTTTTATGCAAAACGACAAAGAAAACAAAAGAAGAAAACTAAGAACAGGTAAATGTCACCACCAGCTTTAGCTTCCAGAAGCGTCTGTCGGAGGAGAATGGAGATCAAAGTTTTAGGTTGAAATTCATATTTAAACACCCCCAATTATTTGGTTACAGAAGCCTTTATTTTTACTTTTTTTTTTTACTAAAAAGATATTCATTCATTCAAGTGGATAAAATACATCGAAAACAATACAAATCCAACATCGTTAAAGACCGAAAAGGATGAATCTGCGAACGATCTCACAACACTCAGGTTAATAGCATAACACGGCAAAATCAAAATGCCAACAAAAGTGACAAAATCAAAGTCACCGGAATACCCATGTCTCCGGATCTGTAACATTGACTCCCAATTCTTGATCAAATATGTGATGGATCGAAGCAGATCTGTCAATCTGAACCAAACGAACACCGCACCAAGACGAGAAACCAAACAACGTCTCACCAAGACGATGGACAATAATACCGCCGCACACAGACGATGAAAAACACGAAAAAAAAAACCAGATCTACGTGGAAAAACCATTTTTTTAGATAAAATGGGAGAAAAACAAAGTAACGGAATTACTCCAGGCCAAAAATGGCCCAAAACCACCCATCTAGTGGTGCCACGCGGTTGTGTGTAGAGAGAATTGAGAGAGTTTGAAGAAATCCTTTATTACCAGTGATTACTAATTAATAAATCGACTTCCTAATAATCCAAAGTGAAACTATTAAATGCGAGGATACATATTATTGAGAAATTAATTAATTAATTATCATAAATCAAATTTAACAAATACTAATACCTTTGATAAATAGAGGGGCACAATTTTAAGACAGAGTTCCTTTCAGCAAAAGTGCCAATAATGCCTACACCCGTTTGATTTACAAAAAGCATGTCCTACAGACGGTACCTTGGTTTTCTTCAGCGTGTCAAATTATCGATTTATGTAGAGTAATTTAATAGCGTAATTATATGACAACAAAAAAAAATATTAACTAATGTTATAAGGTTATTAGTTAAAGAAAACAATAAAAGAAAACAATACATTTCATTATTTTGATGTGTTATCTTTAATTTTTCAATAAAAAATTGTTTTTATTAAAATCTTTAACCAATATTCTTAGAACATTCGTTAAATAGACAAAAAAAAGGGACACGTTTTCTTGCATTTTAGTATGTAATGCAAGTATGGTTGCCCTATCAGGTCCCTTTGTCTATTAGTAATAAACAGAAAACTTAAAATTGAAAAAGCACCATATCGTGCAACCATGAGCACACAACTTGTAAATAAGAAGCAAAGTTTTAACTCGAGTGGACTTACATGGTGTTTGGTTGAGGGGGGAGGTGAGTAATTTTTTTTTAAAAAATTTGTCTTTGGTTCAATTTTTTAGAGGTGAACAAAATCCTCTATCAATGAATTTTGGCTCCCTCCAAATCAGGGTATTTGGAGAGGGAGGAGGGAATTTTAAATATTTTAAATGAATTGACTAAAATATCTTTACTTTATATTTTGAAATCCAAAATTTAAGGCATAAAATAAATTTGTTTTAAAATCCCTCCTCTTCTCTTGTAAACGAGAATGAATTGTGTTAGAATCTCTCCCCTCCTTTGAACCAAATGGACCCTTGATGTTTTTATGCATTCTTGTTGATAACAATCAACCTGTGAATGAGCTAGTTGTGAGTTTCATTCTTTCACCGATTTTGGATTTCTTTTTATCAAAAGAAGAGTAACAACATTATGTCAAATACCTCGTTAACAGAAAATAAAGACAATTCGGCTATTATTTATCAAATGCTGATAAATAGATTTTGGATCTATTTACTTCTTACGAAATAATTCTTAAAAATATGCTTGAAATTAAAGAAAGGAATATTAACTCCTAATGGAGGATTCACTGTTATTCCCACACGCTTCGGACAATTTCTTATTACTCTGTAAAGTAGTTTATGAAACCTTCAGTGTCCTGTGCAAGCTCATTGGTGATGAGCTAAGCTTACTGTTCAGTAAGAAAAGCAGGTTCCTCCAAAGATGGAATGTTTAAATCTATAGAAAGCACTCATGGTTGAAAAGTTCAAATTCCTATTGACATTGAGCACATGCGAATAATGTACAGCCTATCTACAAATTTCTTGGTCAATCTCTTCATTGAAAAGCTGTGACAAATGTTGTCACTTAATGCAAAATGAAGTACCAAGGTTGAGGGTTCAAAATCAATCTTGACAAAATATCCTCTCCTTATGATTTGTAACCTGAAGACAAGAGAGTTGCTAGAGTGGATAGGAAATGGATGTCACACAAGGCAATTTTCTGTTGCATACATGCCATTTTCTACAATTTTTCAATAACTAAATTGATGAGTCTGGACACATAGGCTACTCATCAGTTTTGAGTTAACCATAATTATTGCAAGTGGCAGTACTTGGAAATATGAAAAAGAGTACCATTCTTCACTATCTCAATAATAGGTCATTGTTAATTGTCACTTCATCATAAGACGTGACTCCACCTTTGCTTATTGTCACTTCTAACATCATTTCTTTGATATTTTATTTAATTTAGTTCTCAATCAATTGGGGGCTCAAGCAGCAAAAAGTTATCACATGAAATTGATTATCCAGAAATCCAGAAATATAAAAGAAAGAAAGAAAGAAAAAACATCATGTCAAAATTGCACTCATAACAACTAAGATATATTGTTTTACAGCTTTTTCCCACTTTAATAAACTTGAAACAGGGGACCATTTAATATCCTATCCTGTATTTCAATTTAAATATGGTATTTTAATATGACTGATAAGTGATAACAAATAACCTTACATTTGGTACATATATAGTACTAAACTACTAATCTCTATCTAGTAGGCTAGACTTAGTCACTAGGAACTACTATAGGATAATAATCATTATTATATTTTTTCCTAATAGACCATCCCATAATTAAAAGAAGTTGAGATGCATGGCCTTCTCTTGCATTGCAACTGTCTACACTGTCACATAGCATCCATGTTCCATAAAGCCATGTTGTCTAACGTCCACTCACTCCCTGCAGTCTGAAAATCAAACTGTGGAATGTTGTCATAAGTTTCCATTACTGGCAGGGGTTCCACGTTCAGGCCTTGCATGCCATAGTTATTGGTATCAACAAACCAATTGTCCTGAATTGGATTGTTGTAAACGTTGTTCTCAAACACATTGGGAGCACATGTTGGATGTTCTGAAATTTCAAGTAGCTGTGAAAATTGGAAGGAATCCAAGTCCAAGGAAGGATTGATGGGGCTGGACATAGTACTTAAATGATTTGCAGTATCCATAAATCCCTCTTGTGGAGTAGAAGAGGAAGACAGAGAAGGAATATTAGAGCTGGTTGACACTGAACTGGTTGAAGCTTCTGCATAGTTACCAAAATTCATGTTTGTCATGGAAGAGTCCTGTTCCATCTTTTGAAGCAATCTTGGCATCCAAAAACACTTCACTGCATCAATGAATCTCTTGCTACCAGACTCAATGTTAAGTTGGCGTGCCTGTTTCTGTACCCTTGTTCTCCAGTAGTTCTTGATCTCATTGTCTGTTCTTCCTGGCAGATGCTGAGCAATTTTTGACCACCTAACAACAAATCAAACTCATCGTGGTTCAACAATTTTGAGTGCACAAGACATGCATACTCATTTTGTGAACAGATTAATTATTACCTGTTACCCCACTTGGAATGGAGTTCAAGGATCAAGAGCTGTTCTTGTGGAGTAAGGTTCCCTCTCTTAATGTCAGGTTTCAAGTAATTCAGCCATCTAAGTCTGCAGCTTTTTCCAGTCCTCTTCAATCCTAAAATGTTTAAGTGAAACGGATCATAATATTAAAACAAAAAGGAAAACAGTGACAATGAAGTTATATATATATATATATTCCTATAATAACTAATCTTAAAGAGTACAACAAAGAATATGTACCTGCACTTTTAGCTAACATATTCCAACGACCTTCACCATGACGAGCAATATAGTGTATGAGTAGACTATCTTCTTCAAGAGTCCAAGGGCCTCTTCTCAGTTCACTTTCTTCTTCATTAGAACCCAACTCTCTCTTTGTACTTGTGGTGGACATAGCTGCAAGACAGCAATTAAGAGAATGGTATACAACAAGTATATGATATGGAACAGAACAAAGTATTTGGAAATGAGTTCAAGTGAGTGTGTGTCATAGTGTCTACATGGTCATGCCTTTATATATTATTCCCCACGGAATTTAGTTAGATGGGTTTGGTAAACTAGGATACAACAGGCTATATGTTAGCTCCAACTCCTAGAATAACCAATAGTATGTGTTACCCTTTTCAAAATAGGTCCCACCTACATTGTTCCTTAATTATGCAAAACACCCTGAACAGAGACTTATAAGTTGCCCATTCACAAGTCCATTGCACCGGGAATTTTTAGTTTTAGTGAATGATGATTAATTTGGTTCTTGAAATTTTCACTATCTGTCCTGTCAATTTAGGGCATCTCCCCTGTAATTATTAATTAGTAGATTTTAACATATATTAAAAAATAAAAGAATTGGTTGCTTTATGTAATTAAGTCACCTATTTCAATGGAAAAGAGAATGAGATGAATGTATCGTTCAAAATGAGTATTCTATATAATATATAAGTATTAATTAATAGTGAACTAAAAAAAACTTGAAAATTATTAATAGACAATTTGTACACAATCTTTAAATTAATATTAATAATTAGAAATATTTATCCTAAAAAAAAGAATTAAATGAATAAATAAATAAATAAATAAACAGATTTTGAAATGTATTTATAAAATGATACGCGGTACATTAAAAAGGAAATAAGTTGTAAAGAATAATACACATTCATTGACGACAAGTATAATTTAATATACACGCGTTATAGAAACATACTAAGGTTATGCTACTAATAAAAGTAACATACCAAGAGGATGTGCAGAATTGGAGAATTTTCCTCTGCATGCTTATTTGGAGAAGAATTAGAGAATTGACAATGTACACTGTATAAATTGATTGTAAAAAATTTAGCTGTTGAAGAATTGGATTAAATTCAAGGTACTTTTTGCTATTAGAATCGATTCTGGTCTTTTAGAATCCAAGAGAAACGTACTAAAGATTCTCTTCCATGTAAAGTCCAAGATAAGAAATAATCCATTATGTATATTTTCTTTTTCATTGTAAAAAAAACTAGAATCTTTATATCATACTTCTAGCCTTTCATCGGATATTCCATAAATAAAGCTGTGAAATATACCCTCTTATAAGGGTGATGGTTAGGTAAAATCATTTTTAATATGTCGATTCCAAGATTCATACCTCTAATTTTGCAGATAAAATTCGTTTTGGTATACAATCCTCTTCCAACGAGACCAACTAATTGGGTGAATCTTTCTATCATATTTGAATGTGAGGCATGAATTTCAGGCCCTGCTTCTTGTATTGTCTCGTCATTCGTCAAGTACCTACACAACTAATGATTCTAGAAAGGAGGTTATCTATAAGTTTTATTTTAATATTTCCGGAAATATGAGTAAGAGAATAAAAGTTTTTCATATTTGATACAATTTTAAAAATTATTCTCGGACATAAAAGATATACAAATAAAATTAGTGAATGATGGTATAAAACTTTATTATCACGTATAAAGGTGGGAAAGAAATATTTCTGGAAATGTGATTCTCGAAAATATAATTTTCCTGATAATAAAACATTAGATAAACTAAATGCCTCCTAACCAGAAATTTGACCTAAATTAATAGCATATACCCAAAGATATATATATATATATATATATATATATATATATATATATATATATATGCCTTTATTTATTAGGGTAATAATACATTACACATACAGAATTAAAACAAAAAATCACGTTATTATACTTTTATACCATTGATTCACCTCTATGTACGTACTTTTGTTTATACCACATCATGTTACCACTTTATTTTATTTTAAAATCCACATAGAATACAATGACTCTATACACTGACTGTATTTTTGTGTATCTCTGATAGTTCTCTCCGGGATTGCCCTTTACATCGTTGTTCAAATAAGTGGTCTTCATCATTTGTTTTTATCTAACAAATACAGTTGTTAGTTGTTGCCGCACTCGTTTTACCTGCAAAAAAATGCTCTATGGAAATATAACTTTATTATCTTCTTTAACTTAGCATAAGTACTTGCTTATGAAGTAATTAACTTTTATAGACTGAATAATAGCTGTGCGAAAACTTCGTGCAGAAGAGTTAAGATTTGAAATGAATCTATGGACATCGTGCACTGTTTCTTAATATTTCCATATAAGAAACGTCTTTGACTGAACAAAACTAAGTGAAAAGTACTCAAGAGTCTATAAATACAATGTAAGAGCATACAGACCGGCGGTGAAGAAGCATGTCAGCAATTCAATGTTGGTAAGTAGGGACAGAATAGTTGTCTGAGCCAGCTGCTTCATTTTTATCTGTTTTTTGTTTTAAATCTATTTCTCTCTTCTTTTTTGTTTGTCGTCCAAGGAAAAATTCTTAGATGCGTGGAGATAAAATAGAGACATGTGTGTGTGTTTAGAAGATTTTATAAAGAGCTTAAGAGAATAATTTATAAAAATAAATTTATAAAAATAAATTATAAAAATAGTTTATGATATTTTCATAATTTTTTTTTAAATTTATTTCATTAAGTTTGTCAAAAAACTTATAAAAATAAGATTTTTTAGCTTATTTAAAAAAGTATTTATTGTATAAATACTTAATTAAGCTATGTACTCAAAGATACCCGACACAATTAAGCTGTGTACTCAAAGATACCCGACACAATCCTAATGGAATAGATAAACAGATAACTCGGGAAATTTCATTTGAATGCATGTTTATAAAAATGTTTTCAATTAATTTAGCTTATAAATATACTTTGTAAATGTGTGTGTGTGTTGTATACAAATATGAGTATAGGTGTAGTCTCCATGTCAATTTTAAGAGTATTGTTATAACTTTCTCCAAAAATCCTCCTAATACTATAAATACTATATATAAAGATATGTAACTGATTCAGTGGTTCTTATAGAGGACTATAAGTTTTTTTTCTATTAAAGAAATAATGATAAAATGGAAAGTTTTTTTTTTTGGCAGGAATAAAATGGAAAGCTGAGTAACATTACTCAAGAAAATATGAACTCTCAATCATTGAAGGAGAAATGATATTGTACTGGTGAGGAAAATGTCACTTCACATAAAGAATGGAGGAGGTTGCTATAAAGGTTGGTGGCGTCTGGCGTGAATAAGCAAATAGATGGTTTACGATAGAACCACTTATTTGCAACGTTAGATATATGTCTTTTTAATTCTATGTGTGAGATGAAACAGGTTGTCGGTCACGACAAATTGTTCATATTTGCAGTTGGGTCCTTTCCCGTGTGTTCACGATAAAATAGAGCGTCATGACACCCTTAAGTGAACCGGTTATTTTGTGCCGTGTGACTCGGTTATCATCCAAACGTTACTTAAAAATGAACCGTTACCTATATCCTTAGTGAATCGGTTATTTGACCTCATGTGTAAATATGACAACGGTAAGTAGTGAATGTGCTCATGGGCATAGTCACAAACAAACGCACAAGCGTGTTAACTTATAAAATGTTCCGGTTATATTGAACCAGAATCGGTTACTTAAAAGTGTGAATCGGTTACAAAAACGATTGTCGTATAGATTAAAATTTTATATTAAATTCGTAAAATATAGGGTTAAGTCAGTCCACATATCAGCTTGGTTGTGACGAAGTATGAGAACCAATAAAAATATTTTACTTCGGTTGTAAGCAATTTTCCAACAAAGCCCAATTTTAAAAATAAAAATAAATAAATTTCAAATTTATACAAGATGAAATTATAATAGATACTAAAATATAATCAATAGTGTTCCGTCCGAATATCCCGAGCAAGAGATACTCGTCCGGAGAGACTCTGTGGGAGTGTTTATGGAATTGCTTGTCAGAATTGAAATTCTGCTCCTACGTATCCCAAGTGGGAATCAAAGCAACGTAGTTCTAAGTGAGGGGGTTGATCCCCAATTTATAGAGATTTTTAGGTATAACAGTTTTAGTTGGACTCACTTGGAGATCGTTTCTATCTGATAAGATTATGTTGTTATCGTAACTAGATAAGGATAAGGTTCCGAGTTATTCGGAGAGATATTTGCGTAATCGAGTAAGACGTTTGACCAAGTCAGTTGTGACTGGATTGCACGGGACCGAGATGTCTTCGTCCACTGTCTATGATGGGATAGGTCCGAGTATTTATCCTCGGCTAACAAGTGTATTAACAGGTCCTCAGCTTTGGAGGAGTTTGGGCCAAGGCCCATTTACCGGAGTCAGCTTGGTCGACCCGGCCTTATATTCTCGGTCAGTACACAAGCCCCCCGAGCTCCGAGCTTAAATAAGCGAAAGAGCTGACAAGTATCAAACGAGCTTATACTTCGGTCGCGTAGACTTTCTTCCTTCTGCGTTTCAAACTGTCATTTCAACTGACAATGTTCCTTCTCCCCTCCCCCCTCTTTTTTTGTCAGAGAAGACAATCATTCCCCTTCATCCTTCTGTTGCACGTTATAGGTGAGTAGCCCTAGAGCTCCGCGCTCATTTAATGAGGGAGGAAAATTAAAAGTCGCGCACTTTTTCTTCTTTTATTTAAAGGAACGTGGACCGTTGATTGTGTCTCTTCATCAACGGTTGGCATCTTTCTTTTATAAATATCTCTTCTAATTCCACCTTGTTCTTCCTCGTCCATTACCTTTTTTCGCTCTTCAACTCTGTTTTTCAAGTTTCTGCAATCGTTTTTCTACCTTTCGTTCTTCAGGTACGCCCAACCTTTTTCCTTCTTTCGTGTTTCTAAGTTTTATTTCTTGCTCACTACAAAAAAAAAGGGTGTTTAGCGACCGAAGAAATCGGTCGCTATTCATCAAAATTCGGTCGCTAAATAGGTTAACGACCGAATTAGTGACCGAATAATGATGGTTGCTAAAACCCTGGTCGCTAAATCATTTAGCGACCGAATTTGTAATCGGTCGCTATTAGCGACCGAATAATTCGGTTGTTAATTTATAAAAATCGGTCGCTAAATTGGTCTCCTAAAACCAGTTATGTGACCAATTTTAGCGACCGAAAATTCGGTCGCTAATTCAGTCGCTAAGTTGGCCACCAAATTAAAAAAAAATCAGTAACTAAATGTGTCCCCAAAACTTGTTCTAGGGACCAATTTAGTGACCGATTTCTTTAAAAAACATATAACAAACCAAATATAATTTTTTTTATAAGCTAAAGTGTATTGAAAGAGTATAATGGGTACTCTAAACTCATAAACAAAAGAACCAAATACAAGAGGGATAAGGTAGAGATTCAACCAAAGTCGGAGAAGACAATAATGGTTGATATACTAACTATTCGTCGACCAAAAAGAATTCCTCAGCACCTAATATCTAAAACCAATCCACCGCCCAGCTATTGGCAATTTAGTGCCTAAAAGCTTATTAGGGATAACAACAGCAAAGAGATATGCTTTGTGGACTTACTCACGTGAAGAGATGTTCTTGTTGACATGTTCGCTAGAAACCAAACCACAAAAATCACCCAGAAATACATCATACCCTGCGAATAAGAAAATAATATACATGAAATAATTCCAAAAAATGACGTTCCCTAAAGCACAAATATTATCTTGACAAACATAACAAACCGTGATCATACGCTTTAAAAGCTGGAGAAACAACAACACCATTAGATACCCAACTGAATCCAATTCATTTTAATTTCTGCATTTCACACATAGCAATCACACTATATGATATTTCAATGCAAACTCAAACTCAACCAATATTATTCAATTGTTACATATCTTGAAACCACATATAACCAAAAGTTCAAAGATACTTGCATGCTTATACCCATTAACAAGAGTTCAACCATTTTTATCATACAAAAATCTAAAATCAACATGCTGGAGTTCAAAACCAATTTACATCTCATACAACAAATAAAATTCAATAACACATTGAGCAATTGATTCAAGCATGTAGTATGTGTGTGTGTTGGTTTTCAATTTTGCAATTTACATTTCTCTAGAATTCATCTCTGAAATTTTATGAGTTGTTATTTATTTATAAACATGGTTGCTAAATTTGCTAGGGAACACCAAGGAAGTCACTGAATAAAGAAAAGTAAGCACCAACCAGGAGAGGCTTCTTAGAGCTAACTCAAAAGATTGTGAAGGATATGATCCATCACCAACTTTTTCTAAGCCTCCATCTGCTGGCTGAAAATTCTTCCCTTAGCCTTTCTGTAGTAATATGTTTGTTAAGCCCTGCAAGTTTGAGATTCATAAATAATCAACACATCCAACTAAACATTCAAATTGATAAACAAATTAGTCAAATATTTACTTTACCTAAGAAAGAAAAAAAAAAGGAAGCAATCAGTTTTTATGTTCTTATTTATTGGGAAAAAAATTAGAAAAGATCGAAACCATCGTAACACTTCCCCACCTTCCTCATTACCATCTTTCTTTCATCTTTATGCACTTCTTAATTAGCAAAGAAAAAAAAAATGATGCACTTGTTGCACTTATAGAACCATGGTGATGATTAAACAAAAGAATGATTCCCGCTATACGAGAACATGATGACATATTAAGTCACCAAAAATTCTTAGAAAATAGAAAATTATTCACATTCAAACAACACATATCAATGCAAACTCATCTATGCCGACTTAAAACAGATTATGAACCTTAACAAGTGTTAAACTTCACATTCAGGTTTTTATTTATTCTCAAAACAACATATCATTATTTTTCCTAACACCAATTAAGTAAAGTAAATAGCTATTATCCATCTTTGAAAAATATTATGCCTTTCATCAATGAGACTTGCTATTACTCAACACAGTAACAAAGAATGAGAAATATGAAACCAATATCGACGAGATTTTATTCAAATCATGTATATTTCTCCAGCCATCAACAAGCAGTGTAATCAAACTAACATTTTTTAGACAATTAATCAAACAAGATGAAGGCCAATATATGGTAACCCTTATCAATACAAACAAGTTCAATACATATGAAAACAATAAAATAGAAACGTTGCTGTGATTTACCAATACTGACAACAAGTGCTAAATCTTTTCTTAATCGGCAGAAAACTCTTCCCTTCGACACCACCCTCTGTGATATTCTTATCCCAGAACTAAGAACAAAAACTCAGAATGAACCAAAGGACAACAGAACCAAAGTAGTAACAGCAGTGTATTCTCAAAGAAAAGACCCAAACTCGAAACTCTCCTTTTCCCCTTGTATTTTCGTTTTCTGTTCTCTCTACCCAGAAATTCGTTTGTATGATATGCGAGTGAGACAGAGAAGGAGAGAAGAAGAGGGAGAGAGAGACGCGAGTGACAGAGAGAAGGAGAGGGAGAGAGAGACGCGAGTGAGAGAGAGAAGGAGAGGGAGAGAGATATGTATGCTTACCGTGTGGAGGAGGTGGTGGCCGGCGAGGGGCTTCTGCGGTGCTGTGTCTGAAGAGAGGAAGAGAGGAAAAGAGAGAAATGGGGGAAGATAGGAAGGAAATCGCGATTTAGGGATTTTAGTTTTAGCGACCGAATTAATTCGGTCGCTAAATCGATCGCTAAAATGGTTAGTTTGAAATTTGAATTCATAATTTTAGCGACCGAATAATTCGGTCGCTAAATCGGTCGCTAAAACGCTCTATTTTAATTTTTTGCGCGCCGTTTAGCTACCGATTTTATATCGGTCGCAAAAGATAACTTAATTTTAACCGTTGCATTTAACTCGGTCGCCATTTCGGTCGCTAAAAATTCATAAATTTATGACTTTTACTTTCCTTTATTTTGCGACCGAAGTAGAGACCGATAACTCTGCTACGCTCTATTTCGGTCGCTATTTCGGTCGCTATATCAACTCTAATCAGTGTTTGATTTAGATCCTACAATCGGTCGCCATTTCGGTCGCAAACAGCAACCAACAAATTCGGTCGCTATTTTCGGTCGCTAAACAACCTTTTTTTGTAGTGGCTTCCGGATATGAGTTCATCTGAATCTACTGAGTCGAACACTTCGCCTCTGGTGGAATGCGAGATTTCTCCCATTGGGGGTTCTCCTTCCAATTCTTCTGTTCCTTCACAGGAACTAAACGTCGGTCAGGTAAGGCGTTCCTCTTCCGGGTTGTCTTCTTCTGGGTCGTCTTCTTCTGGGTCTGGTTCTTATGGGTCTGGTTCTCCCTCCCCCCAAATTTCCAAACCCAAAGCACGCAAACGACCCCAAAGGGTTCCTAAAGACCCTATTCCCGATATTACCCTTCCTGGGTATACCTGGGTTAAGGGCGAAGTTGGGGTCTATTTTTCTAGCTATCAATCTTCGGATTCAATCACTCGTCTTCGGTCCGAGATTACTATCTCGGCATCTGGAGACGAGTCCGAGTTCGTCTGTTCTCCTTGCTCGGGTAACGAGTATGTTTTCTTCAGCGCTCATCCTTCCGAGCCTTTTTTTACATATATGTATAAAACACTTTTTTCTCAGCTACGTGTGTCTCTCCCCTTTACTGAGTTTGAGTGTGACGTTCTGAGAACCATGAATGTCGCACCTACTCAGCTTCATCCTAACAGTTGGGCTTCTTTAAAAGCCTTTCAAATTCTTTGTCAATACATCGGGATGGAGCCTACCACCCCCAAATTTCTGTACTTTTACCAAACAAGGTTTGGCGCGAAAACTGGGTGGATCTCCCTCAATGGGATGAACCAAAGAGGGTTGATTAGTTTGTATACATCATCGTATAAAAACTTCAAAGTTGACTTCTTCCGAGTTCGCCCCTCGGACTCACACCTTTCCTTCTTTTTTGATGAAAACGGATGTGCCAGGTTTCCTTTGTACTGGCAATCGTCCCCTACCAAATTTGTTGGTTTTGAATACGAATCCCTTCCTGCCGAGGATAAACGGGATATAGATATCTTAGAAAAACTTCCTTGGCCTCTCCATTGTGGACGTCTTCTGAAACTCACCTTTTCATCCACTCAAAGAGCCGATTTTAAAAGTAAGTGTTCGGCTTTTTAGTTTTTAAATCTTTTTTGTACGTGTTCTTGTACTAACAGCTTTCCTTTTTTGGCAGTTATTATGGGGAAATTCGACTTTTCGAAGCTTTTGAGATCTGCCCCGAAGGAGGGTCCTTCAGCGACCGAGAAGCAAAAGAAGAAAAAAGTTTCTTCGGCCGCTGCTAAGGGGACTTCATCGTCTGCCCCTCAAAAAAGAAAAAGGGTGGAGGTGGTAATTGATGCCGAAGATTCTTCCCCTCCTCGCTCGAGTCCCAAACGTCCTACCACACATGAGGCGGGTGCTGAAGAGCGAGAGGAGCAACTTCCTCTTCCTGCCGACTTGAAGTGGTATAACACTTCTTTGAAGGCAGGAACCTCGTCTCTCTGGAGCGATGACTTCAACCCCTTCTCTTCTTTTGACTCGCATTTCCTGAAAGCTGCCGATCTCCGCTTAATTAAGCAGCATGGGGCTCAGTCTAGTATGGAGGCCCTCTCAGTCTACTGTATCCGAGCTGCTGCTTTGGCCCGCTTGTGTAGCCGAGAATTGACAGAGACTGAGAGAAAGTCCCATCTCTTGGAGGCAGAGTTTGCTTCGATCGAGAAGCTGAAGGGGGATCTCGCCCAGATTTCCTCGGAGCGCGATGAGCTGACCCAAACCAATAGTCTCCTGAATACTTCCATCGCCTAGATTAATGGTCGGAACTCCGAGTTGAACTCCCAAGCAAAATTAGCTGAGGAGGATAAAGCTCGTGCTGAAGAGGATAAAGCTCGTGCTGAGGAGGAGCTCAAGGAGGCTCAAGCTGTAATTGAACAACTTAGAGCTGACTTGAATGCCAAGACTAAGGCCAAGATGGAGGTTCAAGAAGATTTGAAAGAGGCCACCAATTGCATCCTTGAGGAGCATCGGGCAGGTTTCACAAAGGCCATCGCTCAGATTCAAATTCTCGCTCCGGGGATTGACATCTCGGGTACTGATGTAAATAAAGAGGTACAAAATGGGGAACTTGTCCCCATTATTCCCGAAGAGGAGGAAGAGGAGGAATGGGGGGAAGATTCTCCCGAGGACCACGTCGGTGCCGAAGATAGCCATACGGATGAGTAACTGTATTTTTGTTTTTCATACCCTTGTAATGGGTTTTCCCCTTGTAATCCTTGTTGACTTAATGAAATATTTTTATATTCCGACGTTGTTCGTATTGCGTGCTCGACTGTTTAGACAATACTTCGACTAAGGCTGAGATATTTCGTCGTTCGTAACAAAAACGACTTGTTGTTATCAAATGCCAAATGCATGATTCACGTTTCATATATGCGTTCACACGTTATGTGCCTTGGAAATTCCAGTAGGTTCATGCAATTACTGCTTTTTGCTAAGTTTCGAGATTTATTTTTTCAATAAACCTTTTCCCAGCGCATATCTCCTCTTTCCAACGCTTCTTCCCCCTTATAAATAAGGTTGTTTGTTTGCTTCGCTTCTTCATTCTTCATCTTTTCGACCGGCGAAGTTCGTCCTCCTTTGACCCGAGTAATTCTCTTCATGATATTGCTAGGGGTTTACGTTCCTCTCTCCCAGTTAACATCCTTTTTTGAGCTTTATAGCTACCAAAAAGGGTGTAATTGGGAGATGGGATCCAAAATCCCTTTCGTGATTTAATCCTTTTAAAAAGGATGTTAACTGGGATAATAGTAGTTTTCGGGAGTGGACAATGGGGTATCAACCATCTCCTCCCAAAGCTGGCCGAGTGCCTCATTATCCAGCTTTCTCAGGGGGGGAAGTGATTACTTCCTAGACCCAGAATGTTCTGACCACTTGGTCTTGCTCCGGTTCCGAGGATTTTGAGGTCGGCTCGGCCTTATTTTCTATTTCAGATTTGTAACTAAGTTGTAGTACTTTCTAATACTCGAGCTATGCCTTGTACTCGGTTTCCTTAATAATTTCATGGCTCATATTTGGCCTTTGGATTCAAACTTTGTTTTTGTTTAATTGATGCCCGAATTCGATTTCTCTTAACAATTTCAAGGCTCGAACTCGGCCTTAATAATTTAATAGCTCGAACTCGGCTTGTAGGCTCAAACTTGGCCTCTAACAATTTAATGACTCGTACTCGGCCTTTAGGCTCAAACTTGGCCTTAACAACTTAAATGGCTCGAACTCGGCTTTTAGGCTCAAACTTGGCCTTAACAACTTAATGGCTCGTACTCGGCCTTTAGGCTCAAACTTGGCCTTAAACAACTTAATGGCTCGTACTCGGCCTTTAGGCTCAAACTTGGCCTTAACAACTTAAATGGCTCGAACTCGGCCTTTAGGCTCAAACTTGGCCTTAACAACTTAAATGGCTCGAACTCGGCCTTTAGGCTCAAACTTGGCCTTAAACAGCTTAATGGCTCGTACTCGGCCTTCAGGCTCAAACTTGGCCTTAAACAACTTAATGGCTCGTACTCGGCCTTTAGGCTCAAACTTGGCCTTAAACAATTTAAATATTCGTGGAATAATAGTAAATACATCGGCAAAATAAGAAAATGGACCAATGTTCATAATAAATTCTTTATTGGATAGAAGAAAAGTCTGCGGTGTGCCTTGTTAAAACCTTCTCGGTCAAAACCCTTTTTTGGGATAAAATACCGAGGTAGGAAAGAGTACATCACCAGACTATATACATCAACTGTAATAAAATTTCAAATGAGAAGCATTCCATGTTCTCGGGATAGATTTCCCTGACAATTCTTCTAATCTGTATGCTCCATTTCCCAAGTTTTCTACTACTCGGAATGGTCCTCCCCAATTCACTGCTAGCTTGCCCTCGGTATGATCTCTTCTTGCTTTTCCTTGCATTCTTAGCACCAGGTCCCCGTGCATGAAACTCCTCGGTTTTAGCTTTGAATTATACCTCAGAGTAGCTCTTCGTTTGCAGGCGTCCTCTATGATTTTACCCTCTTCTATGATCTCCTCCACCAAGTCAAGTTCGACCCTTAGGTTGCTTTCATTCTCATTCTGCTCATATTGCATTCGCCGAAAAGACGGCTCACCGACCTCAACTGGGATCATGGCATCCGTTTCGTACGTCAGCCTGAAGGGTGTTTCTTGAGTAGTGGACTGTGGCGTGCAGTGGTAGGCCCAAAGAATACTCGTCAATTCTTCTGCCCAAGCTCCTTTAGCTCTTCCCACTCTCTTCTTCAGTTCTCCGAGAATGACTTTGTTGGCTGCCTCGGCTTGTCCATTGGTTTGGGGGTGTTCTACTGATGTGACGTGATGTTTAATACCGAGATTTACATAGAATTCTCGCAATGATTTATCTATAAACTGCCTTCCATTATCAGTGACAATTGTGAAGGGAATTCCATGCCTGCAGATGATATTTTTCCAAACGAACTTTTGTACCTTTTGGGCAGTAATTTTTGCCAAAGGTTCTGCTTCAACCCATTTTGTAAAGTAGTCTACCCCTACCAAAAGAAATTTGACTTGACCTTTGGCTATGGGGAATGGTCCAAGTATGTCCATCCTCCACATAGTAAAGGGCCAAGGCGAGTTCAATGTGTGAAGTTCTTCGGGCGGGGCACGACTTATATTGGCAAATCTTTGACAGTCATCACATTGTTTCGTCCACTCGATACAATCTGCTAGGATGGTAGGCCAATAGTATCCTGCTCGGACTACTTTGGAGGCCATCGATCTGCCCCCGCAGTGAAAACCACAGATTCCTTTGTGAACCTCTTCCATTACATACTTTGACTGGGCTTTAGTTAGACACTTCAACATCGGTGCAGAGAATCCCCTTTTATACAACTCTCCAGAAATAATAGCAAAATGACTCGCCCTAAGCCTGATTTTTCTGGCCTCGGCGTGATCTGGGGGCAAAGTACCTGAGGATAAATATTCCCATATGGGTGTCATCCATTCTCGGTCAGCTGGTTCATTAGCCATCACCTCTCCAAGTTTAATACTCGGTTCATTAATAGTTTCCTGAATAACTGTCTTATGCTGGCCTGGTCTCTTCGTGCTGGCCAATTTTGACAGTAGATCAGCCCGAGTATTTTCTTCCCTGGGAATGTGTTCAATAGAAAATTTCTCAAAATTGGAAATTAACTGATTTACTTTACATAAATACCTGGTAAGTTGAGGTTCTTCTGTTTGGTATTCTCCAGAGAGTTGACCTGTGACCAGCTGTGAATCACTTAGGCATCTAACAGCTTTTACTCCCATTTCCCTAGCCAACATTAACCCTGCTATCAAGGCTTTGTATTCAGCTTGGTTGTTTGAGGTTTTGAACTCAAACTTTAATGATTGCTCTCGGATTAGCTCTCCCGGACCCTCCAGTATTACCCCAGCTCCACTGCCTTTGACATTCGAGGATCCAGCCATATATAAATTCCACCATAAATCTTCAGTAATCGACAGCGGATTGAGCTCGGCTACAAAGTCAGAGATACATTGAGCTTTTAGGGGACCTCTCAACTCGTACTTGAGGCCAAACTCGGATAATTCCACCGACCAAGCAATCATGCGGCCTGCCAACTCAGGCTTTTTGAGAATTTTCTTAATAGGGTGATCGGTTTTGACAATCACCTGGTGACTCTGGAAATATGGACGCAATCGCCGAGCTGCAGTTACAAGGGCTAAAGCTAGCTTTTCTATGACTTGATACCGGGTTTCAGCGTCATGAAGAACTCTGCTGATAAAATACACCGGCATTTGCATTTTCTCTACTTCTTGAACAATGACTGCACTGATGGCATACTCGGTGGCCGACAAGTATAAATACAACTCTTCCCTAGGATAGGTCGAGTTAATATTGGCGGTGAAGATAGAAAGGTCTTAAAGTCAACAAAGGCCTTCTCGCATATCTCAGTCCACGCGAAAGTTTGAGGTTTCTTCAATAATTTAAAGAAAGGCCGAGCTTTCTCTGCAGATCTGGGGAGAAACCGAGATAATGATGCTAGTCGCCCTGCAAGCCGCTGCACTTCTTTAACATTTTGTGGACTTCGCATCTCAATCACAGCTCGGCATTTGTCCGGATTGGCTTCGATTCCCCGGTGTGTCAACATAAAGCCGAGGAATTTTCTGCCTTGGACACCAAAAACATACTTTTCTGGATTCAGTCTCATATTGTACTTTCTTAATTGCTGAAAAATTTCTTCCAAATCCCTCAGATGATTGTTGTGGTCATCGGATTTTACAACCATATCATCAACATAAACCTCCATGTTCTTCCTGATCTGTTCTTCAAACACTTTGTCCATGAGCCTTTGATAGGTTGCCCCAGCATTTTTTAATCCGAATGGCATTACCCGGTAACAATAGTTTGAGCCTTCAGTTATAAAAGCTGTTTTTTCTTCGTCTGGGGGATACATTCGTATCTAATTGTAGCCCGAGTATGCATCCAAGAAGCTCAAAATTCTGTACCCGGAAGCACCATCCACCAACCTGTCGATACTTGGTAAAGGATAAGAATCCTTTGGATAAGCTTTGTTTAAGTCTGTATAATCAGTGCACATTCGCCACTTGCCGTTTACTTTTTTAACCAGCACCACGTTGGCCAGCCAAGTAGTGTATTCTATTTCTCGAATAAAGTTGGCTTTAACCAATTTTGCTGTTTCTTCTTCTACCACTTTTCTTCTTTCCTCACCAAGCCTCCTTTTCCGCTGAGCTACCGGTTTTGCCTCAGGGCAGATTGCCAGTTTGTGACATAAGAAATTGGGGTCAATCCCCGGCATATCTAATGTTACCCAGGCGAACAAATCGGCATTGCTCCGGAGTACTTCCATTATCTTTTCTTTTAAATTCGACTCGAGTTGACATCCTAGTTTAGTGCACTGATCGGGCTGTGATCCAAGCTGGAATTTTTCCAACTCCTCGATGGGTTGTGGCCGTTGTTCCTGCATGTCAATCCTCGGGTCTAGTTCAACAGAACTAACCGAGAGTTCTGACACTCGTCTTTTCCTCTTTCTGGTGTTTCTTTAGGTGTAGGTTTGAGTTTGCTCACACGCAAACTATCTGCATAGCACTGTCTGGCCATTTTTTGATCAGCCCGGATAGTAACTATGTCTCCCGAGTTGGAAGGAAACTTCATAGTAAGATGGGGAGTAGAGACCACGGCTCCCAACTCGTTCAAGGATGGTCTTCCAATCAAGATATTGTACGATGTTACTGCATTAACCAACACGTATCTGACCAGAATGGTTTTGGACGTTTTGCTATTTCCAAAAGTAGTTAGGAGGTCTATGTATCCTCGGGTATCCACCTGCTCTCCATCAAAACCGACGAGTTTACTGTCGTATGGATGAATAGATTTTTCTGGGATCCCGAGTTTCTGAAATGTTGAATAATATAGAATATCAGTTGAGCTTCCCTGGTCGACGAGGGTTCTCTTGACGGAGAAGTTGGTCAATTGCACAGTGATTACCATTGGGTCGTCCTGATTAGGATCCACACCCAGGAAGTCTTTATCGGAGAAAATAATCGGCGGGGAAGTTCTCGAGGGTTTGCCAACTACCAAGTTTACAGCCCGAATAGCCCGCAGGTGTTTTCTCCGGGCTGAGTTCGTTGTGCGCCCTCCCGCAAATCCACCTGAAATAGTATTTATTACACCTCGGACAGTATTATCCTCCGCCCTCCTTTCATTCTGCTCTTCCCTATTTTCTCTTTTTTCATCATTTTGCCGACCACCACCCCTTCCCGGGTTTTGGCCACCTCCTCTTCTTCTTCTTCTTCTGCTACGCCCTTAACCATTGTTGTGACTTCTCTGAACGAAATTATTCAGATGACCAGCTTGCACTAGCTCTTCAATCTTGTCACGCAAGACCCAGCACTCCTCGGTGGTATGTCCGTAGTTACGATGGTACCGACAATGCTTCTGTCGATCAGCATTCTCGGGCGTGTGACCACGGTTGGGAGGTGGCAAAAGTTCTGCATTGTAGGCTTCCTCAAACACCCGAGCTCGATTGGTGTTGAGGGGGGGGGTATAGTGCTCATACTTTGGCCCCCTATACGAATGTTCAGATGTCTTTTTGAATCTCTGCTTATCACCCCCAGCCCTCCTCTTCTCTTTCCCCTCTCGTCTATCAGAATCGTCGATTCTTTCTCTCTTCTTAGACTCTTCTATTTCTTCCATATTAATGAATCCGACAACTTTTCTTCTCAACTCATCCAAGCTAGATGGAGGCTTTCGAGCTAGATGTCTGGCGAAAGGGCCGGGTTGTAATCCGGTTAAGATAGTATGCAGTGCGACATCGGCACTGAGATTCCGGATCAGAACGGTCTCCTTGCTGAACCTGGCCATAAAATCACGCAGAGACTCATTTTTTTCTTGCTTAAAATTTACCAACGAGGCCGAGGTTTTTTGATGAGCTCGGCTCGTGGCAAACTGAGCATTGAATTTAATAATAAACGTGTCAAAGGAGTCAATTGACACTAGCAGTAGCTTGGTATACCAGCTTAACGCAGTGCCTTTCAGAGTAGTAGGGAAGACTTTACACATAACAACATCATCATTGGTAAAGAGGTATATTTGGGTGGTAAAAGCATCTAAATGACGTTTCGGATCCGTGATGCCATCATACCTGTCAATGTTTATTGGTTTGTAATTTGCTGGTAGAGGAACTTCCATGATGGAGTCAGTGAAGGGATGTCTCGGCTTTCGCGCGCCAGCCCTTTCATTAGGCCTATTTACCTGAAGTGAAAGTTCAGCGGCCTGTCTAGGAAATTCCTCCTCGCCCCTTCGGTCAACATGATGAGAAACACGGGGTTGTGGGATTCCTTCTTCTCTGCGCGTGTTTCTGGATCCTTCATTCTCAGCTGTCTGGCGCTCTCTCTCATGAGGATAAGAGGCAGATCTTTCTCTGCTTTGTTCTCATTCACGACGGCTGTTCTGCCGACGATTCTCTTCATTCTCCCTTCTCAGCATTGCCACCTGCGCGAGAAGTTCTTGAATGATGGGATTGTCGGTCGTCGTCGCTGGGTTTAGGGATCGTTCTCCATTATCCCCATTGTTGGCGTTCTCCAGCCCCCCTCTCCTGCCGTTCCCGCTCCTTGTCCTCACCATTGTTTGTGGTATGGGAAAATTTTGCTTCGATTCCCACAGATGGCGCCAATGTTCCGTCCGAATATCCCTAGCAAGAGATACTCGTCCGGAGAGACTCTGTGGGAGTGTTTATGGAATTGCTTGACAGAATTGAAATTCTGCTCTTACGTATCCCAAGTGGGAATCAAAGCAATGTAGTTCTAAGTGAGGGGGTTGATCCCCAATTTATAGAGATTTTTAGGTATAACAGTTTTAGTTGGACTGTTACTGAGATCGTTTCTATCTGATAAGATTATGTTGTTATCGTAACTAGATAAGGATAAGGTTCCGAGTTATTCGGAGAGATATTTGCGTAATCGAGTAAGACGTTTGACCAAGTCAGTTGTGAATGGATTGCACAGGACCGAGATGTTTTCGTCCGCGGTCTATGATGGGATAGGTCTGAGTATTTATCCTCGACTAACAAGTGTATTAACAGGTCCTCGGCTTTGGAGGAGTTTGGGTCAAGGCCCATTTACCGGAGTAAGCTTGGTCGACCCGGCCTTATATTCTCGGTCAGTACAAATAGTATGTATTAAAAAATAGTAGTAAATATTAAAAATAATTTTAAATATTAAGATATAATGTTATGTTCGATTTGATTGTCCTTAAACCCTAGAACTAAACTGTGGGGACCGTCCCATCCGGGCGTCGCGAAAAGAAGGTAAAAACAGAAAAGAGGAGTCGCCACCAATATTTATTTTTGGGTAAAAAACATTGGAAAAACCATTTATTTTAAGGAAAACTTGTCTAAAAAAAGATACAGATTTGAGTCCGGGAGTCGATCAGCTTTTGTTTTTTCTTCTTTCTTTTGTTCTCTTATGCTTTTTTCCAAAACAAGGAGGTACCAACCATGCATCTGCAACAACCAATCATAATCGAGTTTTGTTAGGTTTGGTTGGGTTAGAACCAATTGGCAACAAATTTGAACCAAATAAGTTGGTTTGATTGAACAACAGTTTGGTACGGTTCGGTTCGGTCACGAAAACTATTAAATATTAAAAATATATAAATATTAAATCTAAAGAATATTAGAATTTAATGAATAGTAAATAATCTAAAAATTTAAATAAATATAATGAATTGTAAATATTAAAAAATAGATTAATATTAATCATAAAAAAACTAGAATATAATAAATAGGCTTGTTAGGGTCTAGTTAGGTCACATCAGCCCAACTTAGGGTGACAATTGTCTATACGAACAATTTAGTAATGTTGGGATAACTAAGTCACAATGGGCTAGTTTAGTCATATTGGACAAAGTCGGCTAGGGGTGTGAGACCCGACCAATGAGATGATGAACCTGAAAATACAGATCAAACCAAATAATTTGGTTCATATTTTGTGGCGTTTAAAGTATCGATTATAATGCTATTTAATGGATTCGTTAGGGTTAGGGTTATGGTTTAGAACATGAAATGCAATATTGACCACAAATCCATTAAATGGTAGAAAATTAATTTTGCCAAGAAAGCAATATTGGCCATGAAATGCATTTTGAACCGGATAAGTCATATTGATTGCCCTTTGTTGTTTGTATGAAAATAAAAAATAAAAAGTGAGTAGTGTGGGACCAAATGCGTACTTTTTTTTACATATGACAGGTTTAATAATTTTTTTTATGTATATGGAACAAATGGAGATTTGCCCAAAATATTACCTTAACCCTTATTTATTTATTTATAAATACTATATTGGAAAAATTAAATTTGGCTAAATAAAAAGTTTAATTATAATGCACTTTATAGATAATAAATTATCTGTTTACATTTTATGGGTTAAATATATTATACTTCTAAATACTCCAACTCACTTTCGATGTTAGGCTTTGAGTAAAAATAAGAATAAAAACAAGACTTGATCCTACAAAAAACATATTGTGAAAGGACATAACAATCGTTGATGCGAATTGACCTTCAATAATCGAACGGTGAGAGGCATTTACATGTCAGCAATCCGTGTAGCTATTTGACCTTAAATATGAATGTGACAATGATGAGAATAAAATGTGACGACACACATTTGAATGTTGTGTCTAAAATACGATTAGGATAAATAATATTTTTACTTGTTTGTGTTTGTAGGAAATAAATCAAATAATAAATATTTGCATTAGTTGGATATTGGGCTCCTACCAAAATAAAAATGAAGAAGCAAGTTCATATGCCCATGATTTTTGTCTTTTCGAGTGCAAAGTTGCTAAATCAACATGCTGGGCCCATGCTAAAGGAGAATACAAAGCCATTTTATCATTTTGATTTGGCTGGATGGTCTTGCATTGAAAGATAGAAAGAAAACGTAGAAGGAACGTAAAAGGAAAATGAAAGGAGTTGGCCTTGGGTGATTAAGGAGGAGTAACGTAAAATAAAAAAGAACCCGAGGAACAGTAGAGCGAAAATAAAAGAAAACAGTCGCACATGAGCAGTGTCAGTAGGGAGAGGCAACGTGGAAAAGGTGCTGCCAAGCTTGGACATTGTTGGATCATTTTCATTCTCATTGCGTTTTTCTTTCACTTTTTATCTCAATTTTATTTTGTTTTAGGATTTAACAATGTATAGCTAAATTCTTTTTTGTTAGAGTTTTGATGTAATATTTTTATGATAGATTTTTATTTTACTCTCTGATTATTTTATGAACAATTGAAATTGTTGATGTGATGTTTACTGTGCTTGCTTACATTTGAATACGTAGCTACCATTCTTGTGTTTTTTAAGGTTCAATTATATGCTAGGAATAGTGATTTTTGGACTTTGCCTCTTGTAATCATCACTGTTAATTTGGTTAATCTAGAAATAGATAACTGATTAATATGATCATTTCACAAATTCCATAGAGCTATGATCATCATGCTTTGTTAATTAGACCTAAGGAATTAGGGTAATTAGTAAGGTTTGATAGAATTGATTCAATTAAGGGAATTTGTCCTTCAACATGCCAATTGAGATTAAGATAATTAGAGTGTCGGTAATTCATAGGATTCCTTATCTACGAGGAATCCAGATTCGTAATTGGATGAAACCAAATCCCTAGCGTTTTTATTTCTATTTTATCACGACAAAAATTCTAAAAATAATTTATTGCTCTTTTATTTGTTTTGAGCTCTCTTCGTACCAAAATTAAGTTTAAATAGTTGTTTATCTTGTGAATTGGTAGTTGGTAACTAATCCTTGTGGACGATATCCGGTTTTTACCCATTTTATTACTTACAACGATCCGATACACTTACTGTGGTCATCATCAGGGTTCCTGAATTGATTATTATGGTTACATGAATCGAGTAGTCAACGGAATGGATTCGGTGAATTGGTTAACCTACCTTAGTGAACCGGTTAACCGAATAAATTACAAATAATAAATTATTATGGTAAATTATATTCGACCTTAAGTAAAAATATGACAATGGTGAATATAAATTGTGACAACACGCACTGATATTTTATTGCCCGAACACGATTGGTTCATGCTTTCCAGAATCATTAGTATGTTAAATTGAATCGAATATTTAGTGGATTTCCTGATTCGATTATTATGTCCATATGAATCAAATCATCAACAGGGAAACCCATTTTGACCAAATCCAAACAAGATCTAATGGAAATGAAGGTTAAGCAAAAAAGAAAGAAAGAATGAATTGGAAATTCCATTTCTGATATTCTCATTACACAGACCCATATATATAGGGTAATTACAAGAGGTGAAGTTAGTTATAGTATAACTAACTTCTTAACAGAAATACATTTACAGCTAAGCAAAGTCCAACTAATCTATACATAACCTATACATGTGCTATACATATGGTATATACTAATATGACCAAACCCATTTATAGCATAACTAATGATGAAAGTTACTCAAACGTCACAGAACAAAGAAAATAAACAGGGTAAAGAATATTCCTAATATTTAACACCAACTATCTCCTAAATTTTCTTGCTATTATCAAGAACACTAGAACAATATTTAAATTTGAGTGACAAAGAAAAATCAAAGTGACAAATCTAATTGGAGGTGATAAATCAAAATAATGAGGGGGATGGAGAATTCCAAATCTTGGATTTTGAATAGTGTTGAAGGAACCCTAAATGTTCATACCTAAATCCATAACCCGAAATAATCACAGATCAAAGGAAATCAAAACCCAGAGGAAGTAAACATGGGTTGCAGATGATTTACCTGATGTTCTTCGGAATCGCGGTTTATGGTGCCACAACGCCCACCAGATTTGAGCTTGTCTTCTTGCTCGCACTCTGGTAGTAGAATATGATCGTTAGCAGGTGTGAGCAGAGGTGACAAAGGTAAGAAAAGAGGGGGTACAGGAGAGGACCGAGCAGCAAATAAGAGAAATTAAAAAATGGTTTATTTGCAAAATAGAAAAACCGGTCACTACTGCATTTATCTACAATAAAAAGTTAAATTAATGCTTCACTCGTGGACCACTTGAGATACTATTCCACGATAAAAACCACCATAAAGGTTTGAAAGTTCTGTGTTAAGGTGGACATGGATGCTTTTGTCACTTTCCTTTTTTTTTTGTAAAAAAGTTAAGCGTGCTCAGGTGGCATGTGATGGGTCAATGACATTAAAATGTTTCTAGTCATATGTTTCGTTTTTCATTAACGGGGGCATCTATCCTACTCCTTGGTGAGCTAGGGAGGGAGTACTGTACATTTGTGATTAGAATTGTTGAATTGGTTGAAATTTTGATAATAATTGAAAACTTGTAATCAATTGACCTGGTGTCTTTCTCTCTCTCTTTTTTGTGTGTTGGTAGATCAATTTGGATTTATTTTAAATAAAAAATCATCCGATTAAAAAATATAGTATAAATTATAATTTGATTTGGATTAGATTGATTTAATATCAAATTCGAATAAAATGAATTCAATTAAAAATGATTTGGATTGAAGGATTTGGTTTTTATTGACATAATAACTAAAAAAGAAAGTCTACATAACATTAACATATAACAGACAACGTATCAAAAATTAAAATACTACTAACTAACAAATATCAATTTATGTTTGGAACATGATTGGAGTGCTTCGATTGTATACACCCATAGAGAAGCTAATCGGTGTGCGGATCTTCTAGGGAACTCGGGTCATTGAATCTCTTTTCCGTTGACTGTGTTAGGCATGATGTCGCCTATGCTTGACCTTGACATCTATGTTAGGGATGATGTAGCGGGGAGTAGTAACCCCCATTTGATTTCTTAGTTTTGTTTTTCTTTTTTTTATATAAAAAAAATAATGTTTGGAACATTTAATTTAAAAATAGTAAAAGAATTACATCCAATCAAACACATAAGTATTATAAGAAACATAGAAGGCAACAAATAAAAAGACAATAAAGTAAAATTAGAATAAATAAGTATTCATTTATATATATATATATATATATATATATATATATATATATATATATATATATATATATATGCTTCTAGGAATAGATAAGTTAGAATAAATAAGTAAAATTAGAATAAATAAGGATTAATTTGATCCCCAACTTTGTAAAGGAAGACTTTTCTAGGAATAGATTAGGTCTTCGAGGGTATGCTGTATATGATTGATGGGGGTTTGGGTGCCAACCTAGTTGTGATCCTCTCCCTTATAGTGATACCTTTGCATATCTAGCCCTTTCATCTAAATTATATATATATATACTTTGATTTGGTTTGATTCAGTTTCAAAATTTGAATAAAAAAATCGAACCGAATCAATTGATTTTAAAAAAACATGATAAAAAAATCTAATAAAAATCAGGTAAGTTTATTTTTTTATTTTTTTTATCAGTTTTTAACTTTTTTGATTAGTTTGTATCTGAACATTTTTTTTTTCTATGCAACCTCACCCATCCTGCAAATTACTCCACCATGACAATCACCCACTAGCAAATTATTTTTGTTTGCCTAGTATTCGGACTTCTTTGTTTTTAAAATTTTATTCATTAAAATTAATTTTAAGATAAATAATTTTTTTAAAACTTTTCTATGAATAGTATTGGTTCTATGCGTTGGACTGACAAAATTAGTCATATTTATACACTAAAAATTATTTTATTTTATATTCAAAATAAAATTATTCTTTTAAATTCACTTTTAGATATTATTATCGAATATGAACCAATTTTTTAATCTCGTTTTTTGTTTGAAAAAAAAAATCCGTCCAACAATTCTTTTAAAATTTAAAACAAACAGGACCCCGAATCTATCAAAAAGTGGGTTGTAATTTGAGTAAGCCCAACTTATCTCAGATTGGAGTCGGGATAAGTTGGGATTTTTTTGCTCAGAAAATACGAACAGATGTTTCTCACCATCTCAATCCCCTCATCTCCACAACATTGTTCCTTCCAGTCCACCACTACATCACTGGGTTGGTGGTGGTAGTCATGAGGGGGAGGACGACGTTCGGCGGTCCAGGAAGTGGTGGGGTGTGTGTGTGTGAGGAGATTAAGGTTTCAGCCTTTGATCAGATGTGTCAAATCCAGTTCATTTTTTAGAATGATGTGGCTTTACACTTTTGCGTATTGATGTGATTCATAAATATTTTCTCCAGAATTTTATTCTTTGATCATTGCAGAAGCAGAAGCATTATCAAGGTTGTCACATTTGTAAATCAGGAAAATCCTGGTATCAAGTTTTACTGGTTAGGATAGCTGCTAGTTAATCAAGCTTGAAGTGAAATTTATTATAGTTGCTAAGTTATGTTTTATGATTTTTTTAACGTACACTTTTAAAGCATTATACTTTCTGTTGGGTATTGAGTCTTCTCTTTATACATTAATCAAGAATTCTAAGTGTAAATATAACCAAAACATGTTGACGAGTTCTCTCTGCAATCAAACTGGTACTTTTGAGCTATAATCAGCTTTGCTCCTTTTTCTTCATTATTGCTTCTTGTGTCATTAATGGTTATCAAGTGTTTCTGAATGGTTGTTTGAGTTTCTGTTTTGTTGATGGTACTGGTTCTAATGTTTTTGCAGCTAGATGTTCCTAAAATACTAATTCAGTCAAAAATGTGACACTCAATGGTTTCTGTTGGGTATTGAGTCTTCTCTTTATGGAATTGATGATACATCTATTCTATTATAATGCTTTTACTAATAGGTGAGTACTTCAGTACTCATGAAAACATCACGTGTTACATTTCATCTGTTAATCAATTTTAGCCTTTGGTAGCTGAAAAAATTTCTTCATCAATTAGTGGTTTGTGGGAGTATTGTCTCCTATGGAGTATGGACATGTTCATCATCGGGTATGGAACAAGAAGATTCATGTTCATCAATTGGCTTAAATGGTTTTACTGGTGGGATAAGGCTAGGTGGTGGTTGTTGTATCATGAAAACTGAATGTGCTATATTATTTCAGTGCAATGTCTGGTCATTCTGTTTTATTTAGTTGTTTCATGTCTTAAACTTCATGTGGCTAATTTTTTTACTGATCTGGCGCTTTTTCCACTTCTAGTCACTAGAATGTTAATTGCTATTTAAGTATCTAGCATAAATGTCCAAGTACATATTTGAAGAAAGTCATTACTTTGGAATCATGTGTTGTAGATAAACGGAATTGAAGCTCCAGAGAATATGGCTAAATGTATAAATAATTGCCACAACCTGGAAGGCTTGGCATGCTTCCTTTAACAAGTAGCTTGTGAGGTGCAATTGATTCTTTTACCTTGATTTTGCACCTTTTTTCCCAGACAATAACTTAAAAATTTGGATTGGGTAGAAATTCAGTATATATACATTCCTCTTGGGGGATCAGCTGGGACAAAGATACTTAATGTGTGGGTTATATTCACATTTATTTTCATCTGGCATGAGTTAGAGTTGTATGCTCCCTTTATTTGTCAATTCATTCCATTCTGTTTGTAAAAGTGGTGCATTCTTTGATATGATATTTTATGCTTGATTATTCTAATAGTCCTTAGGAAGCTTCTTTCATGGGCATGGTTGACATGATTATTCTTTATCCTCGAGTTAGTTTTAAAATCAGCCACAAAAGCATTTCAGGTAATGCATATCCACATTTTCCCTCTTCTAATTTTTTTTGTCAGTCCAAAATTGTGATTGTTGCTTTCTGACATGGAGGTAAATATTACTCCATTCGTTCTTTTTCTTTGGTATTTTAAGGTTTTTACACATAGATTAAGAAATCATTAATTTTGGTATATTTATACCAAAATACCATTATTTCTACCATTAATTGTTTACAAGTTTCAATTACATTTATCAATCTAAATAAATACTACATACTCCACTAGGTCATTCATTGAAGGTTTTGTGTATTTTCAAGGCAAATCAACTTAATTCTATATAAAGGTATACATTGAAAAAAATTGGTCAATTATACATTGGGTTTATAAAACACTCATTGTTTTGGAACAAATATTGATCTTTTTAAATATTGAAAAATATTCCATTTTTTTGATTTCGACTTTATTTCGAATTACCCCTAACAGAGTATCAGGCCTAGCTCTGCATAAATCGAATCGATGTATTACGTATCGAGTACCATAAAAAATGTAGATATAGTCGAATGATAAAATTTCTCTTTGTCAAGGAGAAGGCGCGGGTTCGATTCCCGCTACACTAAAGAAAAAGAATAGAGGGATTATTGATTATCAGGTTGAAACTTCTTCCGGGAATTACATATTTGGTGAAGTCAGAGGGCTGTTGCTGGTGCAATCTCTTGATTACTTGCCTCATGGTTTGTCCTTGAATGCACTTGGAAACTGTAACATATATGAATATCATAATTCTTTGTTATTCTTGTTCTATATAACATGCTTATCTGTTATGTGGAGCTTTGGATATTTAATATGATATCTTCCCAAGAAGCAGTGCCATAAGCTAATAGAATTTCTACATGAGAAATCAAAGAACGATGTTTCAAGGGGTCAATACTATGATGCAATCATGCAACAAGTAATGGTGCCTTTGTTTAAGCATAAAAAAAGTGATTCTAAAATATTCTAAAAAAGATATTTTGGTTGTATAGCTTTTACGTAAATCATAAATTATTTTGTATTTGACTACAACTATAAAAAAGTGCTTTTTTACATTCTTTCTCCTCTTTTGCGGGAGAAAGAATGTCCATTTATTTTGTTCATAGCTTTTTCATTTTAGTCTAACTACTTATAACTCTCAATTTTTAATAATAGCTTTATAATTTCTTGCCACACTCTGTACGTTACTATAGCTTGTAGCCTCAAAGGTCCTTCAAGTTTATTGCTTTAAATTTTTGTTGTGTTTAGTGGGTATTTGTGAAAATCCAAAGGGGTTATGAAGTTTTGGGTTGTGATGTTTTTGGTAGTTGACTTGAAAGTCATCTCCTTTTCTAAGTAGTCAGTAGTTGAAGTACCATTCGATAGATAGTTAACTTGATATGGATAAGTGCCACCGGATGAAGGACATTGTGTATGTTGCTCGCATAAGCTGTTATCGCACAAAACATTTCCTATGCAGACTTCCTGTAGAGTTGATTACTATTGAATTAATTTTCCTATGTTAGTTCTACTGTATTTTCCCTTGCTTGTGTGTTAAATGTAGCACTGCAGATGGTTTGAGAAGTCATATTTTTTGGGTACAAAATCACATTTTTATCATGGAGGCTAGATGATGCAATTGAAGTCAGTTTGCTTCTTTTCTACCACTTGCAAGGACTTAGCACATGCAATTTACTTCTTTTCTATACGTTATGAGTTACTATGAATTTTTTCAAGTCTTTTTTTTATAAGCATTGTTTAAAGTTTTTTCTCTCTCCTATATAAGCATTGTTTAAAGTTTGTTTAGTTGCCTACTTACTTTCAATGTGATGTTCATAATAGATGGAAACTAATATTGAAAAAAATGAGTCAAAGATTTGGCCTCAACCAATAATTAAGACTTACATAGAGATTATGGTTGATGAGGTCACCAAAGGAAATATGCAGAATGGTGTCTTTCAGCCTAAAATATGGATGTCTATGAAGGAAAGGTTAAACTCTATGACTAATCTCTCTTTTAGTCTCAAGCAAATAAAGCAAAAGTTCAATAGATTGCGGACTAAGCATCATGACTTCTCTTTACTCTTGCAACACACTGGATTTGGTTGGGATGCCGAAACCAACACTGTTACGGCTAGTGAAGAAGTTTGGCAAACTTATATTCGGGTATATTTAATAGTTTGATTGCGAGGATATGATTTTATTTACTGGTCAATATTTTTAAGTATCACCTTTTTTTTAATAAGTGATTTTAGGCACATCCTGATGCTGCCCATTTTCAAAGGAAAGGATGTGAGCATTATAAGTTATTATGAATCATATTCAACAGAAGTACCACAGCCGGAGTACTACGTCATTCATCTACCCAGGACCCACCAAATACAGATGAAGAAAATGAGCTTGAAAATCAATACGTTAATGCGGGGTTCATGTAGACCTTGATCAATATTAGGATAGTTCAGATGATGTGCAAACATTTGAGCGCAGAACACGTAGTGGAAAGCACACAATCCGGGTTAAATAGTGTAAGTCCAAGAAAGAGCCTAAAAGTTATGAAATGGGAGATGCACTTCAAGCATGGGGTGAAGCATCTAAAGCAAAAGCAGAGTTTTGTTTAGCTAGGATTGAGATGTATAGGGCTAAGAGTAATGAGGCCACTTCTTCATCTGCACCACCTGATTATTCTATTGCTAAGTGTGTGATTGCTCTTGATGAAATGGAAGGCATTTCATATGACCTCTATGCGAAAGCCTTGAAGCATTTTAAAGAGGCTGGTGTGAGGGAAATGTTCCTGACCATGTGTGGCGAAAGGCAAAAAGGATTTCTGACTAGACTTGAGTAATTTAAGTGTAGGAAGGTGTTTTTATTTTGAGTAATTTAAGTTTAGGAAGACACTTTTATGTTCTTAAGAAGGATGTTTGTTTTTCTAGGTATGTTTATTTATTTATGGATTTATTTATTATCTATGGATGTTTATTTATTTACAGGCGTTTACTTATCTATGGATGTTCTTTTATCTATGCATGTTTATTTGAGTAGTTTGAGCGCAAAAAGATTTTTATTTTATAATTCTTAATTTAAGTCTTCTTATGGAATTGTATGACAGGATTTATCTACAATGAATATTGAAAATACTTATTTGGAAGATGATGCTTGTACCGTCGACGAATCTTCATCCGATTCAAGTGATGATGAATTAGCTGAGCTATTCATAATTAATATGATTTACAACCACAATCAGAAATTTTTAAATAAAAACAAGGTTCGGACGTCTGCACTAATTGTTCGTGAATTTATTTGAGGTATTTAGTGGATCGGGATTGGTTTGCTATGAGTTATTTCGAATGAAAAAAGTATGCTTTGTTAATTTTTGTAAAGAGTTGAAGGGTAAAAGTTTTCTAAGTGACTCTAGAGATGTGCTTCTCGAAGAGAAAGTTGCTATGTTTTTGTTCATAATCGGATACAATGTTCGCCACAGAGTGGTTGCCGATCGCTTTCAGCACTCTACAGAAACAGTTTCTCGTTATTTTAAGGAAGTATTAAGAGCGATATGTCCATTGGGAAAAGAGCTCATAAAACAAGAGTCTGTAGAATTACCCGACAAAATTAAAAATAACCCAGTATAATATCCTTGGTTCAAGGTATTATTATTATTACTATTACTATTGTTATTATTATTATTATTATTATTATTATTATTATTATTATTATTATTATTATTATTATTATTATATATTGTCTTAGTTCTTTATCCCCGGTTTTAATTTATTTTATTTGTGTTACATTTATAGAATTGTTTAGCTGCAATTGATGGTACACATATAAGTGCATGGGTTCCTGATGAGAAACAAACATCATGCAAAGGTAGAAAGAAAATTGTTACTCAGAATGTTATGTGTGTTTGTGATTTCAATATGATGTTCACATATGTTTATTCGGGATGAGAAGGAAGTGCATTCTTGGATGCAATTACCAATCCAAATGCAAATTTTCCTTGGCCATCCAGAGGTGAGCACTATATTATTGAAATTATCTTATGTTGATCGATGAGTTGAGCAATTATTGTAATAAAAGTTAATGTATACTTGTTGATTGTAGGTGCATTCTATCTCGTTGATTCTGGATATCCTTGCACTAGAGGTTTCCTTCCCCCTTTTAGAGGCTAAAGATATCATTCTCAAGAATATAGAGGCCGGGATAGACAACCAACAAGTCGTGAAGAGTTATTTAATTACCGACACTCATCTCTAAGAATGACAATTGAGCGCTGCTTTGGAGTCTTGAAGAATAGATTTCCTATTTTGAAGCAAATGCCTCCATATAAACCTTCAAGGCAACGACTCATAGTGGTAGCTTGTTGTGCTATTCATAATTATATAAGGAAGTGGAATTTACGTGATGATTTATTTAGAATGTGGGAAGATATGGATCCTACAGAAATAGAGGACATGAATGAAACTTCTGGCACAAAAGGAACAAGCTCCAATAATGACAATTTATCAAGGTTATCTGATGAAGGTGCAGCAAAAATGACAGCATATCGTGATCATATTTCAAATTGAATGTGGGCACAACGTATCATTTAGTTTAGCTTAGTTTACTTAATTTGACGTGTGAAGTTGTTAACTTTATCCATTTATACATTTTTTTAATGGTACAAACCTATTCATAGTTCATACATTCTAATTGTACCCATTTTAAGTCGTGTTTGATCTTTTTGTTCTTGGTAACTTTATCATGATAACTGATTCTACCTTTTTAGTATATCTTCAACGAGTGTAAGTTTACAAAAATGCTCCCGACATTACTTTAATAAATTTGGGTATATTGATAAATGACTTACTATTCATGTCATATTTACGTGTTTGTTAAACAGAGAGTTGCAACTAATGAATCAAAATTATTTTTTTAGGGAAATAGTTTATGCCTTTTTTAAAAAAACATATTTGTTGCTTTATAAAACATTTCAGAACAAATCATAGAAATCAAAGAAGTTCTTAACAATCAAACAAGTTTTCTATTTTTTTCTTTTAAAAACATGTTTTTAGAACAAATTCACCAAACATATTTTTTTGTTTTTTAACTTCTAAAACTCTTTTCTGAATAGTCTTACCAAACTGGTTTTTTGGTTTTTTTTTTTAAAAAAATGATTCTTAAAAATTACTTTACAAAATAGTTTTCAGAAACAAAAAAACACAAAACACAATCAAACAGGCTCATAGCTTCTCATAGCTTGTTTTGAAATTTGTTCTTTTTCCTAAAAAAAAGTTGTTTTGAAATTAATCTAATATGTTTGACAAATTAGCTTAAAATGTAAGAAAAAAACTTTTTTTAAAGAAAAAAGTGATTTGAAGCTTATTTGAAACAAGCTTTTGATTATTTTGAAATCAATCACATTTTTTTCTTTTACACTGTATAACTAACTGACAAATAGATATTATTATTCTAGACAAGAAACTTCTTACATTCTTTTTTGTAATTTACTGTATAAAAATATTTTTTTTATAACATCCAAAAGAAATAAATTTTCTTAAAATCGTTTTTCAACAAAAATATCCTAACAAAAGTTGATTCCGATTATATTATACATATAATCATTTTTTCTATAAAACTAACAACAATTTATTGATTAATATTAATTGAGATTTAATTTAGACATATAATAGATTATTGAAATAATCTAATTTTAACTGTTATCCCAAACAAACACAAGCTGAATTTCAGTTTTTTTTTTCAGTTTGTGCCTCTTTAGTAAAAGCTCAACCAAACAAGAATGTAAACTTTAGAAGTGTTTTGTTTTTATTTGAAAAAATAGTTTTTTTTTTTGTTTATAAAAACTGAAACAAACGGGCCTAAATCTGGTTTGACTAGTGCAAAGCCTTTTATGCAACAAATTTCATCTTTAATTATACTCTCAAATTTAAGTGGAATTAGTTGTATTCAAATTTAGTTTTTAGACCTGTCAAATTGAATCTTAGTCCCACAAAAATTGCAACTATCACGAGTGTGTTTAGGAAAACTGAAAAAAAAAAAATTACATTGATAATCAATTTTTGTATAATCAATTATTGTGATAATCGATTATAATCAAAGCATTGGACTATGGCAAATCAAAGCATTGGAAAGCATACATAAAAGGGTGTAAGCTAAATATTTTCTTCCATACCAACTCCTCCACTTCCTGATCCTCCAGCTCGTTGAGGGCAGTGGCGCCGGTTATGACCCTGAGACCTACACAATCCACAACGTTGGGTCGGTTGTGACTCTACCCAATCCATCTGATGGTTTTGGGGGTGGGGTGGGGGGCTTGTATTTGTAGGGAATTTAGGGGGGGTGGGGGGGACGTGTTAACGTGTTGGGAAATTTGGGGGGCCAGTGGGAGGCGCCAACTGCAGTGGCGCCTTTTATTTATAAAAATAGGGGTAGGCGCAAACTGCAGTGGCGCCTTTATAGGCGCCATCTGCAGTGGCGTCTTTGACTTGTCAGATTGAAAAAAAAGAAAATATGCAACGTGTCCAAAATGACCCTCCATTGGTAAATAGTTTCAGAATAACCCTAAACTGATAAATAATTTCTAAAAAGAACCCAGTTTGGTCAAAAAGCCCAATACTCCAGACAAGCAATTGGTTGCAGCACCACTCTGCATATGAGAAATGATTTCCTTTTACCAGATTAGCACACCATGACCCCATCAACAGTTTTATTGTTTCCAACGCCTTCTCCAAGTCAATGTTAGTGCCCTTAAAAATTAATTCGTTCCTGTGCAGCCACAACCCCCAAATTACTGCAAACCAGAGAAAATCCCAGCAATAGTTCTTTCTATTAGTCCATAGTAGACCCAAGTGTTGCTGCAGATGATTCTTTATGTCTGCCTGCAGTACCACCTTCACCCCCAAACCATTGGTACATCAACATCCAAACTTTATAAGAGAATGGACAGGTAATAAGAACGTGTTTTGTTTCTGTTGCATTTTGGGCTCCCTTCCTATGTCGAGAAAGACCCAAATTGTAAACTCTATCATACATGAGCCATTAATAAGGATCTTAAGAATTCATAGTCTTCACTAATAGGGTGAATAGAAACACTAACATTTCTCCATGCTTAAATATTAATACTTCTTTGCTTGAATTTCAATCAACAATAGAAACTCTTCTATCCATTTCCTTCCTCTTTATGCCTAACTTTGATGGAAATTAGAAAACTTTCTTTCTAGGCAGAGATAGGGAAATGTTTCATTTCCTTCCTTTTATAATTGCTTCCATCAAGTATATTCTTTTACGAAAAGACTCATTCCCAAGAGTCATAACCATTCATTCAAATATTAAATAATATGCCATTTCATTCAAATATTAAACCACCACTAATATTTGTCACACACATGAGACATTAATTCTTACATTTTCCCACTTGGCTCATGTGACAAAGTACAACCTCATGTGGTCCAATAAATTCTCAATCATAATGCGCATAAATAAGGACAATTGTTTCATCGTAAGTCATATTTAAGAACAAGAAATAATAAGAGTCATGGCGGTCATATATCCATATTTTGACATAGTTCCTTCCATGCACTACTATATTAGTCTTCTTCCTAATATGACACTTTCATGGGAAATACATAATATGTCTAACAATAATGTCATTTTAAAGACCATTCATGTTTTTCAACATCATAATTCATAATTGTGCTCACATAAGTTTGAAAACAAAAATTTCAGAAACTTATACATTAATAAGCTTAGAGTGTCATACATACATCATTAATGAATTAAAAATATAATTTAACATTCGCCAACAGACATAATGCCCATTCTTTCAACATGACCAGTAAATGCTTTGGGCGATAACCCTTTTGTTAAAGGGTCGGCAATAATAAGCTCAGTGCTAATATGATCAATTGACACTCTTTGTTTCCGAACTTCTTCTTTAACAGCAAAGTACTTTATTTCCATATGCTTAGCACCCTTAGAGTACTTATCGTTTTTCGAAAAGAAGACAGCTGCGGAATTATCACAATAAATTTTCAGCGGCTTGGCAATACTGTCAACTATTCCAAGTCCTGAAATAAAGTTCCGCAGTCAATTAGCCTGAATAGTGGCCTCAAAGCATGCCACAAATTCAGCCTCCATAGTGGATGCAACAATGACCGACTGCTTCGCACTCTTCCATGATATTGCTCCTCCGGCTAAAAGATATACGTAACCAAAAGCGGACTTTCTTGTATCCACACATCCAGCAAAGTCTGAATCTGAATATCCAACCACCTCAAGGTGATTAGATCTCCTATAAGTAAGCATGTAGTCCTTCGTTCCTTGCAAGTATCTTAGAACTTTCTTTGCAGCTTTCCAGTGGTCCATTCCTGGATTACTCTGGTATCTACCCAGCATTCCAACTGCAAAACTTATATCTGGTCTCGTGCATGTCTGAGCATACATCAAACTCCCAACAACAGATGCATAAGGAATATTTTCCATATGTTTCCGTTCCAAATCATTCTTTGGACATTGCATGTGACTAAACTTGTCTCCTTTCTGAATTGGAACAGGAGATGCTGAGCAATTGTCCATCCTAAATCTATCTAAAACTTTATTAATATATGCTTTTTGAGACAAACCCAACAATCAAAGTGATCTATTCCGGAATATTTCTATTCCGATCACATAGCTTGCCTCACCCATATCCTTCATTTCAAAATTGCTATAAAGAAATTTCTTGGTCTCACTTAACAGACCAAGATCATTAGTTGCAAGCAAGATATCATCAACATACAGAATCAGAAATATAAACTTACCCCCACTGATCTTTAGATATATACACCGGTCAACAGTGTTTTCCTTAAATCCAAAAGAAACAACAGTATCATTGAACTTAAGATACCATTGTCGGGAAGCTTGTTTAAGTCCGTATATTGATATCTTAAGTTTACATACCATATGTTCCTTTCCTTTCTCTATGAATCCCATTGGTTGATTCATATAAACATCTTCCTCTAAGTTCCCATTTAGAAAGGCATTTTTCACATCCATTTGATACAACTCTAAATTATAATGAGCTACCAATGCCATGGTAATTCTGAAAGAATCTTTCTTGGAAACTGGTGAAAACGTTTCTTTGTAATCAATGCCATCTTTCTGAGTAAAACCTTTAGCAACAAGTCTGGCCTTGTAACGTTCAAGGTTGCCATGAGAGTCACACTTAGTCTTAAAGACCCATTTACACCCAACTCTCTTGCAACCTTCAGGCAATTCTATGAGGTCCCAAACATCATTTTGTTCCATGGATTTAAGCTCATCTTTCATGGCATCTAACCATTTATCAACATTATCATCATTCATGGCTTGTGAAAACGAAACTGGATCATCATCAATTCCTAAGTAATTTTCCGACTCTTGTAGATATACCACATAATCATTTGGTATAGCATATCTTCTTTCTCTTTGGGATCTTCTTAATGCTATTTCTTGTGGTTGTTCTATTATAGGTTCATTGTCAACCTTGGGAACATTAATTTGTTGTTCTTCTTGATTATTATACGGTTCAACAATTTGAGGAACAACAACTTGAGCAGTAGGAACACAAGTCAAAGGAACTTGTATTCTTACTTCATTAGTCTCCACATTTCGTGAAGCTTCACTCCCACTGGTTTCACCACTCTCAATGAACATAGCATTCCTAGTTTCAACAATTCTTGTACTATGGGTAGGACAATAAAATCTAAAACCCTTAGAATTTTCTGGATAATCAATGAAATATCCACAGATTGTTCTTGCATCCAGTTTCTTTTCCTGTGGATTATTGATGCGTATTTTTAAGAATAAAGGCAAGTGCACCTCGTCGCAAACAAGTAATACGGTGGTGAGACCGGTTATCGTATCCACAGGGATCGGTTGCCAATTACCAATTCACAAACTCAACAACTATCTAGACTAAACTATAATATGAGAAGATCATAAAATAAGGAAATAAAATATTTTTGGTCTTTTGGGAATTTTATCGAACACTTGGAGGGCAACAGAAATGCGGTTAAGATTGTCAGGGTTAGACTACACTAATCCTCCCTTAATTGCAATGAAATGGCTTCTAACACAAGTTCTAGTTCAATAATGACAATCAAGCCTTTTCTAAAATACTCAAGCCTAATGTCTTAGGTGCATTGAGCCTAAAACCCCAAATTAAACCCTAATGTCTTAGGTGGAATAACCTGAGATTTTGCATTAAGTCAAGACTTATAAGATTGCAAGCAGTCAACACCTATGTCTAGATTCTTGAACTACTTGGCATATGATTCATGAGCATGCCTTAACATCAATCTGTCAATTGTCTATCAAAGCAACATATCATTCCTATGGGTAGCTAAGCCAAGGAAAGCATTAAGCACAGAATCACATACTCATAAAGAAATAGAGACTTGCATTGAAACCAAATCAAATACAAACAAGTTTAGAAAAGCTACATCTAACCCCAACAATAGGGGATTTAACTACTCATAATAAATGAGAATACAAAAGAAAAGGAGAGAAGAGATGAAGAACACTCATAGAAGAATCCTCCAATCTTCTTCCATTCCTAGAGCAAGGAAAACATCCCCTACTAGGGTTGGAACCCTAGTCCAGCCGCAGCTCCAAGTGCCTCCTCCAAGAGCTCCCCAAAAAAACTCCCTTTTCTGCCCTAAAACAGCAACTTATACCAATCAGTTCTGCGCTCACTCGCGAGGCGACTGGATTCTCGCGAGGCGAATATTAAAATTGCTGTGCTGAGAAATGGGCTCTCGCGAGGCGAGAGTGGATTTGCGTCGCGAGCCAGTAAAATGGTTCTTCAATATGCCCGTGAGGAGCATCAGGGCCTGGGCGTGATGGCTTCTGGTTTCCAGACTCGCGAGGCGAAACATGGTTCGCGGGGCGAACCAGAAAGATGACATTCTGCTGGAACAGTCGGCTCTCAGGGTCGCGAGGCGAATACAGTCTCGCGGGGCGAATCACCAGAATTCTGCTTGGCTCAATTTCTTCTCTTTTCAGGCTCTTTTTCATCCAAGCTCCATCAAGGCTAATTTCTGAGCATTTTTACATTAATTCCTACAAAACAACACCAAGAAACCGCTTCACCCGTTCCAAGGGAAAATCTAACTAAAATCAAATAAAGAATGCCTAATCTATATGAAAAATGCATGCAAAAGTATATAGAAAACATGATGTAAAATCACACTATCAAATCACCCCAAGCTTATTCAATTGCTTGTCCTCAAGCAATCACTAAGGCCAGAAGAATAAACAGAGCATGGATAGTGAACTAAGAACCCGAGTAAAATGATCCAAGTAACAGGCATTCAAATAATTCAGCAAGAGACAATCAATTCAAGTCCAATTAGGGGCTTAGGTTTCCTAGACTCATATTCTCACCAATTCGGGCACTCTTGCTCACTTGAAACTCACCCCAAGCTTGTTCATTTACTTGGTTCTCTTTCTCACCTCACTCAAGTGTTCAAGTATATATGACAATTCGCTCCATTTTCCTCAAGGAATGATTTCTACCATAGGCTTGACTATCAACCAAATCTCTACTTTATTAATGAAAACAAATTAGAATCAAGAGGTCTTTTCTTTGGTTGTAACATGGCCATGGGATTTAATCGTTAGGTGGGGATAACAAGAAAAGGACATTTCAAAAGGCTACATAAACATCAAGCATTGCAAACATGACCTTCTAAAATACCTTCTTGGGTTTTCAATTCATTTTTCCGTCTTTCTTTTCTTTCTTTTTCTTTTGATTTTTTATTTTTTATTTTTCTTTTTGTCTTCCCCTTCTCTATTTATTTTCCTTTTTTTTTTTTTGGAGAAGGGAAGAATTTTCAAATCAAGAGAATTATTTTTTTCTGATTCTTTTCCCAAACTTTTTCGACTACCTTTTTCACCCTTTTTGTAATACTTTAGAAGGTCCCTTATCAAACTTCATTCATCAAAGTAATTCAAGGTACCAAGAAAAGTATTTTATTCTTTCACGCTCAAAATTGGGCAACTAAGGGGTAGCATTTATCATTCAAAGCTCAGAAGGCTGGAAAAATACCTAGTGCCTCAATCATTTTCAAAAATGTTTTCAAAAATTTTCAAGCTTCAAAATGGTTTCAAGTCAAGTTCTAGAGAAAGCAATCCAAGAGGAATAACACTCTAACACAAAGAATGGGGTAAAATTTAGTGAGTACCCCTTTATGGCTCAAAATCTCACATTTTTAGTAGTTCAAGAATCAATGAACAACATAAATCCATAGAACCATATGCTAATTATCAACTATCCAAGATTATCTCAAACATTTTCATTTGCAGCCATATCACAAGAATAACAAATTGGGTTCAACAATTCACTATCACAAATTATTTGGCACTTAGTTCTCACTATTGGATACAAAATCTAAGGAAGGGCAATCTAATCATGTGAACATGCAAAACTATCATGCAAAACTATCATGCAAAACTATATGAATGCAACATGCAAAAATGCAAATGCAAAATACCCCAACCCCAAGCTTAAAAATTTACACTGTCCCCAATGTAAACAATCAAGTTGGAAAGAGGAGAAAAATTGGAACGGCTTACCGAGGCGGTAGTGGGTGCTGGTTCACATGCTTTTTGGCTTTGTTTCTCCCTGCCCCTTTTTGCTTCTCATTCCTTATTATCCTGAAAACACTTAACAAATTTATTAATAGAAGAAAACTCTTGATATTCTCAAATTATTCAAGAGTTTAAAAGTCAAAAACAAAAAGGAAAAAAGGAAAAGAAAAATTGGGTTGCCTCCCAATAAGCGCTTCTTTAACGTCACTAGCTTGACTCATTAAGAAGCATCCACCTGGATCCCATAACCTGTGGTATAAGGACCAAGGGATGCTAACCATGTGAGATCCTTCACCTGGATCCCACGGTTTGCAGCATAAATATGGGAGTGAGTGCTTGAAAATCATGGTGACTTCTTCAAGTGGGAAGGACTTCTCACTCCCTCTTGGGTCAAAGATGACCCTTTCATCAACAAAATCTTCCCAATAAAAATGGGGTTCAACCTCTTGGACTAGCCATGGTGCCTTTATATTTAAAGATGCAACATCCGGTTTCTCAGGCAGAGGCATGAACTCCATTGTTGATTGCTTTAAAATGTGAGGTGGCAAACAAGTCGAGAGGATCACTGGTGCTGTTTTGGATTCTGTACAATCTTCATTCTCAGCATTACCAAATCCATCACCTTCCAAATATGCAGAAATCTCAGCACAAACCACACAAGTGTTTTTTCCATCACATTCAACACATGCATAGGAACCAATAGCATCATCTAATTCCAAAAGTTCTTCATCATCCCCAAGCATGGTGAAATAGATGTCCTCCAATTGCCTCTTCCTTTCAAGCTCTTTAGTCAAGGGTTCAATGGGAGATGGTGCAACTATGTTTTCACAAACAAGTTCTTCTCTTCTTGTCTCGGTTGCACCCATTTCTTCATCTTCCTCATCATCCATTATTGCATCATCTTCATCATCATCCATCAATTTCCCATTTGGCATTTCGGATAGTTGGTTAGAGAGTTCCTCAATACGTACCCCGAGACTTCGAATGGTATCTTCTTGGTTTTCTAAACTTTCCATTGTTGTTACCATGAAGCTCTCCAAAATATCCTCTAGGTGAGACCGACTATCCGGAATAGGTTGCTCAGAATTGACTGCGAATTCGGATTTGAAGTTCTCCCAAGCAACTTCCAATGGTGATGGCTCATCATACCATTGAGATGGTTGTGGTTGATATGAAGATGTGGAAGGTTCCCAATGTTCCTCTTGATCAATCCAAGTATTGTTTGGAGGGTTCCCCCACCATGGAGTGGAAGTGTTGGGAAATTGATTTCCCCATTCAGAATAGCCTACCACTGGTGGAGGAGAGACAGTTGCCCTCGATAACTCATTACTCACTTGTTGGATGTTTATGACTAATTGAAGCATATCTGCCCGCAGCTGAAGCTCAGACATCTCAATTTCTGCATCAGATGGTTGATAAGCCTCTGGCTTATCTAGTTTTATGACTAGATGAACTAGGGTTTATGTGCCAATTAGTCGAGTTCACTCTCGTTTTCGCCCAAAATTGCCTTGTTTTGTTCCTAAGTTGGACTTTGACTCGTTTTGCGTCTTTTGTGTAATTTTTAGCTTATTTTGGATAGAATTATGCTTTTGGTTGCTTTTGGTGTTTTCAGGTCAATAAGCGAAGCTCCGGGAGTCAAGGAAAGTCAAGAAGCAGTGGAAAAAGCACTTCTAGAGAGGCTCGCCTCGCGAGTGGAGGCTCGCCTCGCGAGCCTGAACATCAGATAAAGCAGGAACAGTCATCACTCTGGCTCGCCCCGCGAACAGTATACTCGCCTCGCGAATCATGAAGACCTGGAAGTCAGAGACCATCACGGCCTAGCCGTGATGAAGGTCACGGCTGTGACAGATTAAGGCTTGAAGTCTCGCCCCGCGAGAGATCCCTAGCCTCGCGAGAGTCTGAAGACCCTGGAAGACAGAGACCATCACGGCCTAGCCGTGATGTAGGTCACGGCTGTGACAGATTGAAGTTGGAAGACTCGCCCCGCGAACACACTCTCGCCTCGCGAAAATCCAAACTTGAATGCGCGCCAAAACTAAAATTCGCGTCGCGAGAGTAAGCTCGCCTCGCGAGAGGGCGAGAAACAGAATCCCTATTTAAAGGCTATTTCAGATCAGAATTAGGGGACCTTTGATACTCCACTTGTTCAGAGCAGTTTAAGAGCGAATCCTTGTTTCTGGAGCTGCGTCTCCCTTTTCTTTTCTTTTCGTATTTTATTATGGAGATTGTTGCCGATTGTTCGTGTGTTGTTACGAACATGAGGAACTAATCCCCTTGTCTAGGGGATCGATGAAGCCACCCATGGCTGTGTAGTGTTCATGTGATGTATGTTTTTCTCCCCTTCTCTCAATAAATGTTTTTTCAATTCTGATATTATTGTGTTGATCATATGCTAGCGTGATTAACTAGTTAAACGTGTTAAGGCCGACCGGCGATTCGCGTTTTAGAACTTGAATTGGGATCATCAATCGAATATTGTACGAAAGTGAATAGGAGATCGGTGCAACCACATAGGGAACAAGATTTAATAGAATTCGAGGATTAGGGTTATGAGACCTGCAAGTAATTAACTCAAATCGTTGAATACGTCCTATTGAGCACGACTGTGAATCTAGGAGAAATTGGGGGTCCCGGTTGACAGTGTAATTGAACTTAGGGAGGAATACATCATCACTTGGGTACTATACATGATTGGGTAGGTGGATTTGAGACCCTAGATATTTTAATTTCTGAATTTAATCACCTTAGCTTTAATCGATTTCTTATTTGAATTGCGATATTAATCTGTCTCTCTCAACCACTTTCCTCACTTGACCAAAAGTATCGGCTTTCCCGCGGATTAGTTGAATTGGTAGCCCAATCCCTGAGTTCGACCTCGGTAATTACTTACCGTGTTATTTTTATTACTTGCGACGACCCGGTACACTTGCCGGCGCCACAACAAGTTTTTGGAGCCGTTGCCGGGGATTGGCACAGCCAGTTTTCCTAATTTTTAGGAAATTTGATTGATTGGTTAAGTTGATTTTTATTTTATTTTTCTGTTATTTCTTTATTATTTTTCTCTACTTTGATTCCACTTGGTCTTACCGTGTTTTTGTATGCGAGGTACCCTTTCACAAGAGGACTTGCTATTCGATTCAGAGATCCACAGGACCGAGAGGCAATTAAGAAAAAAGGCCAGAGAAAGGAAGAGGGTGGAAGCAATTAAAATAGAGATCATGGCTAAAGAAAACCCTCCTCCTCCTCCTCCTCCTCGTTACAAGCCTCTCTTCGAGTACGATCTACCCAGCTTGGGTGATTGTGACTCTTCTATTGTGAGGGGCAACCTGAATACAGACTCCTTCAGAGTGGAAGCATGTGTCACATTCCAGATCCGTGAGAATCAGTTTGATGGGAGTGGCAAACAGGACCCTCATAGACACATCACTCGCTTCCTTGAAGCTTGTGACTTGCAGAAGATCAGGGGAGTCTCTCAGGATGAGTTTCGCTTGCGGCTTTTCCCTCTTTCTCTTAGGGATGTCGCTCGCGATTGGGTAGACAGCTTGGATAGGAACAAAGATCGAACTTGGGAGCAAATGGCACAGAAGTTCCTAACCAAATATTTTCCTCCTCAGAAAGCGGCACAAGCAAGAATAGCCGTTACATCTTTCAAGCAGACAGAGGATGAAACGTATAATGAAGCATGGGAGAGGTACAATGGGTTATTGAGAAGATGTCCCTCGGCGTTCTTTGACCCGGTTTCTAAAGTTCAACATTTCTTTAATGGGTTGAGGGGACGCTATCAGATGAACTGTGATGCCGCAGCTGGCGGCTCTTTTTCCTACTTATCAGCTGAGGATGGATGGGCATTATTGGAGAAAATGTCATATAATGATTACAACCGTGGAAGGGAAACCTCAAACGGAATCAGTTCTGGGGCAATGGAGGCCATTCTTGAGCAAAACAGATTGTTGAAGATGCAGATTGAAGCTTTGTCTGGGAACAAGAGGGTTAATGTGATACATGAGGGGATGCCTCCGGGTTGTGACAACTGCAATGGGAATCATGACACTCAAATCTGCCCGCTGAATTTCTCTCAGGAACATGTGGATTCATGCCACAACTTCTATGACACTGTGCCCCAGAACAATTATCAGAGAAACAGACAAAATGACTACAATCAGAATCATAATAGGGGGTATATGAGGAGAGACCATCCTGGTTTCGCTTGGAGTAATGCTAGTGGTGGTCTGGCCGGACAACAACCTCAACAGGGTCTGAGGCCAAACATTGGGATCCAGCAGCGCAATACTCAGCAGGCTCTTCCGGGGCCTAATCAGTTGCAACTGACAGATAGTGGAAGACAACCTTGGGAGATGGCTTTTGAGAAGTTGTCAACCTTTACAGGCACATCTTTTGAGAAGATGAGTGCAGCAATGGAGAAATTGTCAATCGACACAAATACTGCCATTGACAAGTGGGCAACTCATACAGGGTCGACAATTCACAATCTAGAGACGCAGATAGCTCAGCTCGCAAAGCAACTGAATGAGCGTCCCCCAGGCACTTTCCCAGGTGATACCGAGAACAACCCTAAGAACCAATGCAATGCCGTAACAACTAGAAGCGGTAGAGTGTTGGAATCTAAAGGGGGTGCAACTAGTTCTCAGGAAGTTGAGGTCTCAAAACCACCACATGTTGAGGAAGAACAACCTAAGGAAGAGGAGTTGGCAAGTGACAAGGCACCGGAACAAGGGGGAAAGCTGAAACTTGTGGATGAAGAGTTCCGAAGGAAGAAATGGGTTGAACCCCAAGACCTCCCGCCCTACATGAGGGTACCATATCCAGAAAGATTGAAAAAGCCTCAACAGGAGAAACAGTTCAGTAAATTCCTTGATGTCTTCCGCAAACTTCAGATCAACATTCCATTTGCGGAAGCCCTGGAACAGATGCCATCTTATGCCCGATTTATGAAGGACCTTCTCTCCAAGAAGCGGAAAATAGTGGATGAGGAAACGGTTGCTTTGACCGAGGAGTACAGTGCCATCCTTCAAAGAAAACTCCCTCCAAAGTTGAAGGATCCCGGTTCTTTTTCGATACCTTGCACTATTGGGGAGACGAATATGGGGAAGGCGTTGTGTGATCTAGGGGCAAGCATCAACCTGATGCCCCTCTCTATGATGAAGAAGTTGGGGATCAAGGAAGCCAAGGATACACGGATGTCACTCCAGCTAGCCGATCGCTCTATTAAATATCCTTATGGGGTGGTCGAAGACTTGCTAGTGAAGGTGGATAAATTCATATTTCCGACAGATTTTGTGGTGCTTGATATGGATGAAGATGCCGAGATTCCGCTCATATTGGGAAGGCCCTTCTTGGCCACAGGGCGTGCTTTGATTGATGTGCAACAAGGGAAGCTCACCCTCCGTGTACAAGATGAGAATGTAGTCTTCAATGTCTTCAAGGCAATGAAGCACCCAGCGGAGAGGTCGGAGGTCTATCAAGTGGATATGGTGGACTTAATTGTCAAGGAAAAGACCACTAGAGAAGCCCATGGTTCATCACTTGCTCAAGTGTTGGTAAAACCCCATGATTATGATTATGATAGTGAGGAAGAAGACCCTTGGGAGATGAGGATTACCTTGAGTCCTTGAAGCACATGGAAGCCTTACCAAGTCTCCCAAGGGATGAAGGTGCAAAGGAAAAGCTCAACACTGAAGGCAGGGAAGAAGAGAACAAAGCTCCGGAGTTGAAGCAACTCCCAACCCACTTAAGGTATGCATTCTTGGGGGAGAAGGGACAACATCCGGTAATCATTAGCAATGCCTTGAAAAAGGATGAAGAAGAGAAGCTGTTGAGAGTTCTTAGGGAACACAAATCCGCCATTGGGTGGAAGATTTCGGACCTAAAAGGTATAAGCCCTTCCCTATGCATGCATAAATTTTTGATGGAGGATGGTTACAAGCCGGTGGTCCAACCACAAAGACGGCTAAATCCCATCATGAAAGAAGCCGTGCGTAAGGAAGTGATTAAACTTTTGGATGCCGGAATCTTCTACCCAATCTCGGATAGCAATTGGGTTAGTCCGATTCATGTGGTCCCAAAGAAAGGTGGAACAACCGTGGTGGTCAACGAAAACAATGAATTGATCCCAACAAGGACCATCACGGGGTGGAGAGTTTGTATCGACTACAGAAGACTAAATGAAGCAACAAGAAAGGATCACTTCCCTCTCCCCTTCATTGATCAAATGCTTGAGAGGTTAGCCGGGTATGAGTACTACTGTTTCTTGGATGGTTACTCCGGCTATAATCAAATTGTGGTGGATCCTCAAGACCAAGAGAAGACGGCCTTCACTTGTCCCTATGGAGTCTTTGCCTATAGGAGGATGCCCTTTGGATTGTGCAACGCCCCTGCCACTTTCCAAAGGTGCATGCTTTCTATTTTCTCGGACATGGTGGAGAAATGCGTTGAGGTGTTCATGGACGACTTCTCGGTCTTTGGAACCTCATATGACAACTGCTTGAAGAACTTGAGTTTGGTGCTTAAAAGGTGCCAAGAGACTAACCTTGTGCTCAATTGGGAGAAATGCCACTTCATGGTCAAAGAAGGTATAGTCTTGGGGCACAAAATCTCCCAAAGGGGGATTGAGGTCGATAAGGCGAAGATTGAGTTGATTGAAAAGCTTCCCCCACCAACCAATGTAAAGGGGGTGAGGAGTTTTTTGGGGCATGCCGGGTTCTACCGGAGATTCATCAAGGACTTCTCCAAAATCGCAAGGCCACTTTGCGACCTTCTTATGAAGGATGTATCCTTTGATTTCAATGCTTCTTGTTTAAATGCCTTCACTGTTTTGAAAAAAATGCTTGTCACCGCACCCATAATCACTGCACCTAATTGGAATTTGCCTTTTGAAATCATGTGTGATGCCAGTGATTATGCAGTGGGGGCTGTTTTGGGACAAAGGGTGGAAAAATTAACTCATGTCATATACTATGCAAGTAAAGTTTTGAATGAGGCACAAGCTAATTATTCCACCACTGAGAAAGAATTACTTGCTGTGGTGTTTGCTTTGGATAAGTTTAGATCCTACGTTGTGGGGTCTAAGATTGTTGTTTTCACCGATCATGCGGCCATAAAACACTTGATGGCAAAACAAGAGGCCAAACCTAGATTAATGCGGTAGATTCTTCTTTTGCAGGAATTTGACCTAGAGATTAAGGATAGGAAAGGATCCGAGAATGGTGTGGCGGACCACTTATCTAGGTTGGTCAATCCCGACACCAAGGAGGAGTTGTTAGACATCAAGGAAGAATTTCCTGATGAAAAGATGTTAGCACTTATTGAAAATTCCCCTCCTTGGTTCGCGGACATGGCCAACTTCAAATCTTCAAATGTGGTTCCGCAAGGTTGGACTCGTCAACAAAGGAAGAAGTTCCTCTCGGATGCAAAGTACTATATGTGGGAGGACCCATATCTTTTCAAGCAATGCTCGGACGGGATCTTAAGGAGGTGCATTCCCCATGACCAGATCGGAAACGTGTTGTGGCATTGTCAGAGCTCGGATTATGGTGGGCACTATGGGGGAAAGAAGACCGCAGAAAAAATTCTTCAAAGCGGGTTTTATTGGCCAACGCTTTTCAAGGATGCCCGTACCTTTGTTGAGAACTGTGATCGGTGCCAAAGAGTTGGCAATATCTCTAAGCGGCATGAACTTCCCTTGAATTGCATGCTTGAAGTAGAGCTCTTTGATGTGTGGGGGATAGATTTCATGGGACCATTCCCACCCTCTTTCTCTTACCAATACATTCTGGTGGCTGTGGACTATGTGTCGAAGTGGGTAGAGGCAATCCCGACAACTACGGATGATGCGCGAGTAGTCATGGAATTCCTAAGCCGCAATATCTTCTCGAGGTTTGGGGTCCCTAGAGTGTTGATTAGTGATGGGGGATCCCACTTTTGCAACAATCCATTGCACAAGCTTCTTGAGAAGTATGGGGTCAAGCATAGAGTCGCCACTCCTTATCATCCCCAAACAAATGGGCAAGCGGAGGTATCCAACCGTGAGTTGAATCGTATCCTTGAAAAAACCGTCAACTCCTCACAGAAGGATTGGTCAAAGAAGTTGGATGATGCTTTATGGGCTTATAGGACCGCTTTCAAGACTCCAATTGGAAGGTCTCCCTACAACTTGGTGTTTGGAAAGGCATGCCACCTACCGGTGGAGTTGGAAGAGAAGTCTTATTGGGCAATTCGAGAACTCAACTTTGACTTGACGAAAGCCGGTGAGAAGAGGCTTTTGGATCTGAATGAGTTGTCCGAGATCCGCATGCAAGCTTATGAAAATGCTAGAATCTACAAGGAGCGGACTAAGGCATGGCATGACAAGCACATCTTGCCTAGAAGGTTTGAGCCCGGACAAATGGTACTCCTTTATAATTCAAGGTTGAGGCTCTTTCCTGGAAAGCTGAAATCGAGGTGGTCAGGACCATTCAAGATCCTACAAGTCTTCCCATACGGAGCAGTGCAATTAGAAGGGGATTCCGGCAACTTCAAGGTGAATGGGCAAAGGCTAAAGCATTATCATGGGAAATCGGTCCCAATTGGCAAGCAAGTGTTTTATCTGGATTAACCCTCTGGGGTGACTTGAGTCAGGCTCGGGACGTTAAACAAGCGCTACTTGGGAGGCAACCCAAGCTACGTATCCCTCTCCTCTCCTCACTTTTGTTTTTGTTTGTGTGTTGTTTTTGTTTGTCGCTCTTGAATAATTTGAGAAGATCAAGAGTTATTGTATGAATGTCGTGTCGGCAAGCTTGTTGGATTTTGATTAAATTGAGCATAGATTGATTGCATGAATTATTTGACCATTGATGATCCCCCCTAGGTTCTGAAATTAGAAAAATTGATCCCCACTTAAAAATTGAAAATTGAACTTTGAGATTTATTATGATTGCTTGATTTATGATAAGTTTGGGGTGAGGGGGTGCACACACTAGGAATTGTATCTCGGTCAAACAATTTGCAAAATGTCCATGTGAGGATTTGAGCCTCCAACTCTGTTTTTGAATGTGTGAATCACTGTTAAGTTGCACTTTCCCGAATTTGCTTGAATCTCTTCATGGTTTGCATGTTTATGTGTTGCATCAAATGATTTAGGCAATTTTCTTTGAATTAGCTACTTGGCCATAAATTGAACCAACCTTGATGAATGATCCCTAGTTAGCCACATTGAGCCTTGAAGCCTATTGTTCTTGATGACCTTACATTACAAGCCATTAACTCAGAAAAACCATGATTTTCCCCTATCCTAGGATTTAGGAGAGTATGGAATTTTAGCTTTGTGAGTGTTGTTGTGGAACTAAGTTTGGGGTGGCTACAAGTTCATGAATCATAGTAGAGAAAAATAAAAACGGAAGTAAGGACCGAAGGCTTGAAAAAAAAAAAAAGGTGATGAAAAGCATTGAATATGTGCCAAAAAGGGCAAAGAAAGATAAATATAAAAAGGAAGAGGTGTGTAGCCACCAAATGCAAGGAAGAGAATAATATGAGAGTGAATTCAATTGTTGTGATATTAGTTTCATGCTCTCATTGATCCTAGGGACTTAGCCTCTATCCTTTGAATATCTTACCTTGAGCCAGGCCTCCTTACAACCTTTAAAAGACCTTCTGATGTTGCATGCATGTTTTCGTGGGAACCATTTTTGAGATGAAAATCAAATTCATGGGAAGTGCTCTTGATATGTGAAATTGAGGGAAAAGTTGATAGCCTAGACAAATTTGAGCGAATGAGTGAAATTTTACATACCCTTGTGAGGAAGGCAGTTGTTTGAAATTGGTGATCTTCCTTTTGTGTGTGACCCTGATCCTCAACTTAGACTAATGATTGCATGAATGATGAAGTTCTCAATTGTTTAAAGTAAATGAATGTGGGGATTACATTGATGTAAGGGGGGGAGATCATTGGAGAAAAACGATTTTGATTGCATGAAATTTGTGCGAAATCGATTGATTCCTTTAGGCTTGCCAAGTCTTGAGTCGTTTTTGAGTTTTAGCTTGCTTGGGGACAAGCAAGGTTTAAGTTTGGGGTGTTTTGATAAGCCTCTGGCTTATCTAGTTTTATGACTAGATGAACTAGGGTTTATGTGCCAATTAGTCGAGTTCACTCTCGTTTTCGCCCAAAATTGCCTTGTTTTGTTCCTAAGTTGGACTTTGACTCGTTTTGCGTCTTTTGTGTAATTTTTAGCTTATTTTGGATAGAATTATGCTTTTGGTTGCTTTTGGTGTTTTCAGGTCAATAAGCGAAGCTCCGGGAGTCAAGGAAAGTCAAGAAGCAGTGGAAAAAGCACTTCTGGAGAGGCTCGCCTCGCGAGTGGAGGCTCGCCTCGCGAGTCTGAACATCAGATAAAGCAGGAACAGTCATCACTCTGGCTCGCCCCGCGAACAGTATACTCGCCTCGCGAATCATGAAGACCTGGAAGTCAGAGACCATCACGGCCTAGCCGTGATGAAGGTCACGGCTGTGACAGATTAAGGCTTGAAGTCTCGCCCCGCGAGAGATCCCTAGCCTCGCGAGAGTCTGAAGACCCTGGAAGACAGAGACCATCACGGCCTAGCCGTGATGTAGGTCACGGCTGTGACAGATTGAAGTTGGAAGACTCGCCCCGCGAACACACTCTCGCCTCGCGAAAATCCAAACTTGAATGCGTGCCAAAACTAAAATTCGCGTCGCGAGAGTAAGCTCGCCCCGCGAGAGGGCGAGAAACAGAATCCCTATTTAAAGGCTATTTCAGATCAGAATTAGGGGACCTTTGATACTCCACTTGTTCAGAGCAGTTTAAGAGCGAATCCTTGTTTCTGGAGCTGCGTCTCCCTTTTCTTTTCTTTTCGTATTTTATTATGGAGATTGTTGCCGATTGTTCGTGTGTTGTTACGAACATGAGGAACTAATCCCCTTGTCTAGGGGATCGATGAAGCCACCCATGGCTGTGTAGTGTTCATGTGATGTATGTTTTTCTCCCCTTCTCTCAATAAATGTTTTTCAATTCTGATATTATTGTGTTGATCATATGCTAGCGTGATTAACTAGTTAAACGTGTTAAGGCCGACCGGCGATTCGCGTTTTAGAACTTGAATTGGGATCATCAATCGAATATTGTACGAAAGTGAATAGGAGATCGGTGCAACCACATAGGGAACAAGATTTAATAGAATTCGAGGATTAGGGTTATGAGACCTGCAAGTAATTAACTCAAATCGTTGAATACATCCTATTGAGCACGACTGTGAATCTAGGAGAAATTGGGGGTCCCGGTTGACAGTGTAATTGAACTTAGGGAGGAATACATCATCACTTGGGTATTATACATGATTGGGTAGGTGGATTTGAGACCCTAGATATTTTAATTTCTGAATTTAATCACCTTAGCTTTAATCGATTTCTTATTTGAATTGCGATATTAATCTCTCTCTCTCAACCACTTTCCTCACTTGACCAAACGTATCGGCTTTCCCGCGGATTAGTTGAATTGGTAGCCCAATCCCTGAGTTCGACCTCGGTAATTACTTACCGTGTTATTTTTATTATTTGCGACGACCCGGTACACTTGCCGGCGCCACAACAATGGTTGATAGCAATTATAGTCCATGATCCTGTCAAATCAATTTTCACCTCACAAACAATTAAGCCCAAGATCAAAGGAACTTGGATAGGTGGAATAACCTGAGATTTTGCATTAAGTCAAGACTTATAAGATTGCAAGCAGCCAACACCTATGTCTAGAATCTTGAACTACTTGGCATATGATTCATGAGCATGCCTTAACATCAATCTGTCAATTGTCTATCAAAGCAACATATCATTCCTATGGGTAGCTAAGCCAAGGAAAGCATTAAGCACAGAATCACATACTCATAAAGAAATAGAGACTTGCATTAAAACAACCAAATCAAATACAAACAAGTTCAGAAAAGCTACATCTAACCCCAACAATAGGGGATTTAACTACTCATGAAAAATGAGAATACAAAAGAGAAAGAGAGAAGGGATGAAGCAAACTCCATAGAAGAATCCTCCAATCTTCTTCCATTCCTAGAGCAAGGAAAACATCCCCTACTAGGGTTGGAACCCTAGTCCAGCCGCAGCTCCAAGTGCCTCCTCCAAGAGCTCCAAAAAAAAAACTCCATTTTCTGCCCTAAAACAGCAACTTATACCAATCAGTTCTGCACTCACTCGCGAGGCGAATGGATTCTCGCGAGGCGAATATTAAAATTGCTGTGCTGAGAAATGGGCTCTCGCGAGGCGAGAGTGGATTCGCGTCGCGAGCCAGTAAAATGGTTCTTCAATATGCCCGTGAGGAGCATCAGGGCCTGGGCGTGATGGCTTTTGGTTTCCAGACTCGCGAGGCGAAACATGGTTCGCGGGGCGAACCAGAAAGATGACATTCTACTGGAACAGTCAGCTCTCAGGGTCGCGAGGCGAATACAGTCTCGCGGGGCGAATCACCAGAATTCTGCTTGGCTCAATTTCTTCTCTTTTCAGGCTCTTTTTCATCCAAGCTCCATCAAGGCTAATTTTTGAGCATTTTTACATTAATTCCTGCAAAACAACATCTAGAAACCGCTTCACCCGTTCCAAGGGAAAATCTAACTAAAATCAAATAAAGAATGCCTAATCTATATGAAAAATGCATGCAAAAGTATATAGAAAACATGATGTAAAATCACACTATCAATTATAAATCCTTATTTCTACCTGGCAACCCCAAACATGCAGGTGCCTTAAACTAGGTTTCCTTCCAGTCCACAGTTCAAAAGGTGTCTTTGGAACTGCCTTACTAGGAACCCTGTTCAACAAATACATGGCAGTTTTTAAGGCATACATCCACAATGATAAGGGTAAAGGTGCATTACTTAACATGCTCATAACCATATCCATTAAGGTTCGGTTACGCCTTTCCGATACACCATTTTGTTGTGGTGTACCTGGCATTGTGTATTGAGCACACATGCCACGCTTTTCTAGGAATTTAGCAAACAGACCAGGGTGTTGTCCATTTTCATCACACCTTCCGTAATACTCACCACCTCTATCAGACCTTATGATTTTCACCTTTCTGTCCAATTGCCTTTCAACTTCATTTACATAAATTTCTAAGGTATTCACCGCTTGAGACTTCTCATGCAGTAAATAGACATATCCATAACGTGAAAAATCATCAATAAAGGTGATAAAGTATTTTTCCTTACCGAAAGAATTAACATCAAAAGGTCCACATATATCAGTGTGAACTATCTCAAGAAGCTGAATGCTTCTTGTGGCACCTTTCTTTGTGTGTTTTGTTTGCTTTCCTTTAATACAATCCACACAAATATTAAGGTCAGTAAAATCCAAATCTGGAAGGACTTCATTCTTTATAAGTCTTACCATTCTTTCCTTGGAAATGTGACCGAAGCTCTTATGCCACAAATAAGCAGAACGTTCATTCACTAAACCATGTTTAGTGCCAACATTATGATGCAAGGTTATAAGTGTTTCAGCATATAGATTATCAAGATTCAATCTATATAAACCATCAATAAGTATACCAGATCCAATCATAAATGTATGCTTATACAAACTGAAACATCCATTACCAAACTTAAAAGAGTATCCAGCAACATCAAGTTTAGACAAAGAAACTAAATTCCTAGAAATATTAGGTACATACAAAGTTTCAAATAAATCTAAATGATGTCCCGTGTCAAGGATCAAACGATAAGTCCCGATAGCTTCCACTGGAACTTTCACTCTATTCCCCATAAATACAAACTTGTCATTTGGGCTTATGGTTTGGATCGTAATAAATCCCTTCATCGTATTAGAAACATGAGTCGTAAATCCAGAATCAATCCACCAAGTATTATGAGGAACTTCAGTTAAGTTTGAATCGAAACATACATAAGCATTAAGCTCACATTTATTTTCGAACCAAGCCTTACGTTTGGGGCAATCCTTCTGGAAATGTCCAGATTTTCCACAGAAATGATATTTGTCATTCTTTCCTTTCTTCTGGATCTTAATGAAGGACTCATTTATCTTTGGTGGTCCTTTCCCCTTTCCATGTTTCTTATCAGCATTCTTACCAGCTCCTTGATGGTTCACATAATGGATTGAGTGACTTCCTTGATTCTTAAGTCTCGTTTCCTCTTGAACCAACATACTGTGCAATTCATGCACATTCCATTTATCTTTCATGATGTTGTAGTTCATTTGGAACGGACCATAATCAGACGGTACTGAGTTCAAAATGAACTGCACAAGGAAATTCTCATCCACTTCCATTCCCAATGACTTAAGTCTTGCTGCAATATTTATCATTTCAATAACATGCTCATGCATAGTACGAGAACCATCAAACTTCATGGTGGTTAAGGTACTCATTAATGTCACAGCAAGGGACTTGTCAGCAGTTTGAGAGCGCTCTTCCACATTTTTCATAAATTCTTTTGCACTTTCAGTTTTAGGAAGAGCAAACTTAATGTTACTTGCTATGCTCATTCGCATAAACATCAAACTTAGTCTGTTTGACTTTTCCCAAGCCTTAAAATGAGCCTTCTCTTCATTGCCACTAGCATCAGTAATAGCAGCAGGCTTCTCAACTTGAAGAGCCAAATCAAGATCCATTACACCAAGGTGAAATTGGATTTGTTCACTCTATTCAGAGAAGTTCAGCCCATTAAATGTTGGAACAGACGTAGCATGCGAATGTAAAGACATAGGAACCGATACTGCAATTAACACATGCTTCACATTAATGCTTTGAGTCATAAAATAACATACGATCAAATTCAGACAATAAACATTAAATATTCAATACACATTAATATTCTCCTTTGGGTGATACATCAATGCACAACAAACATAATGATGCTAATACAGTCAACATTATTAGGCAATGAAATATGCACTAACTAGAAATATTTACTATCTTTGGACATATAAATAAAACTAATAGTGCATTCACATCACCATCAATCATGTCCATTAATTATAAGAACAACTAATCAACCTATGGGTGATCCATAAATACCTTATAACAATGAACTTCAATTTAACCATAAACTAACAATCATCATGTCATTTATAGCATCACATTCTATGGGTAATTGAAATAAATTATCATTCATTTGGAATTAAATAAACTTTCAGATTTGACCACTTTGGTGATTAACAAATCCATCATACATTTAATCCCAAAATGTACATACTTCATAAACAATCACATATATTTAACAATTCAATATATATTATACCGTAAGTTGCCAACACACATTCAAATGCCTTTGCTTGGTTCCAATTCTGAAACTTTTACATATTGGGAGCATTTCATAAGGCATCAACAATGGAAGAATTTGGGAATAAGACAAAACCATTTTATGACTCTTAAGATTGGTAATTTTCAAAGACCACGCACGTACAGATCACGGAGTAGTCTTTGAAAGGTATTTTCAAATTCTTTCACAAAGGAACAAACATTAACTTTGAGATGTTACGGACATACGTACAGGAAAGCTTTATTCCCGATTCCGAGACAACTCTTTCTCAACATATTGATAACATACAGGACAATCATAATTAATCACAGTGCAGCGGAATGAAACAATCATCGTTTATAAATTCCAAATTTTTAAAAATTAGGGTTCATAAAATTTGGGAATTCAAACATCATTAATGTAAAACTATAAATTCCCTAACACATGCTCTGATACCACATGTAAACTCTATCATACATGAGCCATTAATAAGGATCTTAAGAATTCATAGTCTTCATTAATAGGATGAATAGAAACACTAACCTTTCTCCATGCTTAAATGTTAATACTTCTTTGCTTGAACTTCAATCAATAATGAAAACTCTTCTATCCCTTTCCTTCCTCTTTATGCCTCTAACTTTGATGGAAATTAGAAGACTTTCTTTCTAGGCAGAGATAGGGAAATATTTCATTTCCTTCCTTTTATAATTGCTTCCATCAAGCAATATATTCTTTTATGAAAAGACTCATTCCTAAGAGTCATAACCATTCATTCAAATATTAAACAATATGTCATTTCATTCAAATATTAAACCACCACTAATATTTGTCACACACATGAGACATTAATTCTTACACAAATGTGTAAGCCCATTTTATTTAACTTGTTTAAGTGGATATAGGTCAGATTAGGGTTGTAGATAGGTCTCATTTTAGTAAGAATATAGCAGCCAACGAGAGAGAAGAGAGGAGAGAAAGCCAACCCGCATACCCACCAAACAGTCACCGTAAAATCGCGACATAGGATTCGTTCACCGTTGGATCGGACTGAAATTTCTGCAGCAGGTTCAAGACGTGTGGTTTTGCATTCTCACCGTTCGGATTTTCAAAACGAGTTCCTAAGTGAGAGATATTGGCTTCGTAAAATAGCTCTGTTTTTGGGGTAAATTTCATCTTCTTGTTTCTCATTTGTAAGCATTGGTGCTTGGTTGTTTTGGTTGATTATTAGCACGGTTTGTACACTTGTTGGATACTCTTTTGTATCCTTATTTGATCATAGTGGAGCTGTTTCTTTGGTCTGGACGACCCGTGGTTTTTACCCTTGCTTTAAGGGGTTTTCCACGTTAAAATCTTGGTGTCTATTTTGTGTTTGTGTTGTTCTATTTGCTGCCATATATTTGTTGTTGCTCCTCACATATTCTTGAAAGTTTGGGGGGACGCTGCGTATTGCTTTATTATTGTGTTACACCGTTGCATTGTTGTTCCCCCTCTGACATCAGAGTGGTATCAGAGCTACTTGGCTTGGGGCATTTTGACTTGCTTGAATGATGGAGGCAAATACAAAGATGGTCAGTTTGAATGGCACTAATTATCATTTGTGGAAGGGCAAGATGAAGGATTTGCTCTTTGTGAAGAATATGCATCTTCCTGTTTTTGCTACTCAGAAGCCGGATACCAAGTCGGATGAAGAATGGGATTTTGAACATCAACAGGTGTGTGGTTTTATTCGGCAATTTGTAGAAGATAATTTTTATAATCATATTGCTAATGAGACACATGCAAAATCTTTGCGGGCAAAGATAGAGTCCTTGTATGCCTCTAAATTAGGGAATACTAAATTGTACTTGCTGAAGAGCTTTACTAGTTGTGAACACCTAATTTTGTCCGGGTATTTTATCATTTTATTTAATATATTTGAAAAGAAAAAGAAAAAGAAAAGTACAAATTTTCAAGAAAACCAAAAATTATTTTGTTCATGCTCATGGCCTGATTTCTTTTTGTTTGCAAGTCCTTTTTAAATCCATCTTCCTAGCCAATGTTCTTTAGCCCAAAGCCCAGTAAAAAAAAAAAGAAAAGAAAAATAATAGATAGATATATGCTTCCTATCATTAAAAAATATAAAAAAAAATAAAAATAAAGAATAATAAATAGATAAAAAAAAATAGAGAGTTCCTGTTGCAATAGTGGGACAATGGGTAAGAGACAAAAAAATTTAATTTTGTCTCAGAACCAAAGGCTAAGTTAAGCTTTGTTAAATTTGCAAAGGATGAGAATTTGAAATCCAAGCATGAAAAAGGAAAATATCATCCTGGTACTCCTTATCTCTCATACAGCATCAGCAAGGTCAATAACAGTCAAAGGGCCAAAATAGACTAAATACAAGAAAGGAAAATGGCAGCACAAAGCAAAACATATCAGATACAAAATCAACCAGATTGGAAATGAGAAAAAGACTATCCAATGTAATCAAAGCAGAGGATCAGTGGGTTTCCTTTTTTTGAATCTTGCTATCAGTATAAATGACAACAGAGATAGAGAGCAAAAAAAAAAAGAAAAAGAAAAAGAAAATCGGGGGGGGGGGGGGGGGGAACAGAGAGAGCCCTCTTCTTCCTTCAACAATCCAAAACAGGACCATTTTCACCATTCATATTCAACATCTCAACATAGCCAACCTCCCTCCATAACCAAATACCATAACCATCATCTTCATCTTCCTCCTAACAACATCACCTTCAATAACAACACTTGACCCTTACCTGTACCTACCAAACAGCGCCCCACTGTTCCGCCGTCTCCGCCACGTCTGGACGTGCTGCCAGGCGCAGATCCAGCCACCGCGCTAGACGCAGCCGCGCCGTCCCGACATGAATCCGCTCAGATCGTCACCTCCGCTGCTTCGAATCCGCCGCTGCTACCCCGATCCGAAGCCGTCGCCGCTGCTGCTCCAACCCGAAGCCATCGCCGCTGCTACTCCAACCCGAAGCCGTCCAAGGGCCATCACCGCCGCTGCGGGAGTCTCCGCATCGTCCCGATCCACCCTGTGCAAGCTGTCGTGCCTTCCCCTTCCTGCCACCACGGCCCCACCGCCGTTCGAGCCTCGCCGCCGCTACGCCTCTTGCTCCTCTGTCTTCTGCGTTTCGGTGGTGAGGGAATAAAGTCTCGTTCCTTTCTTTCTCTCTTCTGATTGCTTCCCCTTTTTTTTATTTTTTGTTTCTTTAAGTATCAAGGCATGGGTTTTGGGCCAACTACCAGACTTTCATTCCCCTTTTTATTTAGGAAATATATTTGACAATAAAAACTGAAGTTGGGTCTATTTCTTGCTTTGGGCCCAATCATATGAAAAAGGAGGGGGTTCTAGCTCATCTTGTTTCTAAAAAATAACATGAACCAAAAATGGTTAATAAAATATTTTCAATCCCTCGTTTCAAATAAAAATCTCCTTTTGGGTTCACGCAACAATTTATGGCGTTGATGTATGATTTTTCATCCTCAAGTGTCATATGAATTGTAAGGGTTCATTGTATAGCTCCGCTATCTTTAACCATGTGCAAGGGTGAATTCCTTTTGTATAAAATAATAAACGTTTTCAATTTACTCGTTCTAACAAAATTTTATTCGACTTTTTAAAATAAAATTTATTTGAATTCCCGCAACAATTTATGATGTTAATATAAAAATTTATTTTCACGCAACAATCTACGACGTTGATGTATGATTTTTATCCTCAAGTGTCATATGAATTGTAAGGGTTCATCGCATAGCTCCGCTATCTCTAACCCCGTGCGAGGGTGAATTCCTTGTGTTAAAAAAATAAAAAAATGTTTCCAATTTACTCTTTTTACAAGATTTTATCAAAATTTATAAGATGAAAAAAAATATCTCTTTTTTAACTCACGCAATAATCTACGACGTTGATGTATGATTTTTAATCCTCAAGTGGCGTATGAATTGTAAGGGTTTATCGTATAGCATCGCTATCTTAGACTCTGTGTAAGAGTGAATTTATTCTGAAATAAAATCTCTTTAAAATAAAATAAATAAATCAAATCTTTATCAAAATATAAAATCAATAAACCAATCAAACTTTTTTTCAAAAGAACTACGTGGCTTTGAGTTTCCCATCACACCCGGGAATACGTAGGAGCAAGATAAATCATCTTGTCAAGCCAAAACTATATTTTCCTTTTTTTGTGTCTCTTTTTATGTTAAAATAATTAATCAAAATAATTAAACTTTTCTATTTTTAGGGATGCTCTATGGATACGGTGTCATGTTCACTCCCTTAGACTTGAGGTTACCTTGTGGACTCATGTGCCATGTTCAACCTCATTTAGTTTTTATAAACAATAAATTTAAAAATTTAAAAATATAAAAATTAATAAAAATTTAAAATATTAAAAGTTAAAAATAATTCTTTCTTGTAAATATTTTTTGGGGTAAAATAAATATTTAAAAGACTATTAAAATGTTTTTGAACAATTAACTTGAGGTACCATTTTTAAACGGGCGATGTGGGGTGTTAACACCTTCCCTACTCGTAACCAACTCCCGGACTCATCTCTCTCTCTTTTTAGACCAGTTTACCTTTAAATAATTGGGTTTTCTAAGATTTTCCCAATAAAAATTTTAGTGGCGACTCCTCTTTTTTTTATACTTCTTTTCGCGGCTCCCGGACGGGACGGTCGCGACAGCTGGTGACTCCGCTGGGGACTTTCGAGAGTCAGGCATATCATAGTTGTTTGTACAATTTCTTTTAATAGCTTCAAAAGTATTAATTTTACCCTTTTTGTTTATTTTCGTAAATAGTTTTAGTTGTTCTTATAAATGTCTTTGTATATTCTAGCAACCCTAGGGTAGAAAACTCTTTTAAATGTTGGCTGTTCTTTTGCAGGTTTGGGGTTAGTTTTTATTAGGTTTTGTGCAGGTTTGCTTGCTCCCAGCACACACATCACCATCACATATTGATCAGCCTCTGGCTCATCTAGTTTCCAGCTAGAAAAGGGGTAGACTTTGTGCCTAATTGGGCGAGTCAACCTCGCTAATCTCCCAAATTGGCCTTGTTTTGTTCCTAAGTTAGAATTTTCGTTTAATGCATTTTTAGTAGTTTTTAGTTTATTTTGAGTAGAATTACGCTTTTCGTTTCCTTTTATCGTTTCAGGTTAAAAGTGAAGCTCTTAGAGTCAAGGAAAATGAAGAAAAAAATGGAAAAGCAATTCTGGAAGTTTCGCCTCGTAAAAAAGGATCTCGCCTCGCGAGCCTGAAGACCAGCCTGAACAGCAACAGTCACCCTTTCTATCTCGCCTCGCGAGCCTGAAGGCCTGACTGTGCCAGAGATGTCACCCTTTCTGTCTCGCCTCGCGAATCACCATCTCGCCTCGCGAGTATTTAAATCAAGATGGAGCCAAAACTGAATTTCGCCTCGCGAGAGCTTGCTCGCCCTGCGAGCGGGCGATACCCAGAACCTCTATTTATAGGCTGTTTTAGGGCAGATTATAGACCTTTTTGTTCACCACTTGTTTTAGATCGTTTTTGAGAGACGAATCCTTATTCTCTGGAGCTGTGTCTCCCTATGTTCTTTTCCTATTTGACAATTATGATGAACTCCAATTGTTTGTGCATTGTTACAAGCATGAGGAACTAATTCCCTTGTCTAAGGGATCAATGAAACCACCTATGGCGGTGTAGCGTTCAATGTGATGTATGATTCCCTCCTTTAACTCAATTCATGTTTTCCAATTCTGAATTGATTGCGTTGATCATAAGCATGCATGATCGACTAGTTAACATGATGAGACTTGATAGGTAATTCGCGTTTAGAACTTGAATTGGGATCACTGATTGAATATTGCACGAGAGTGAGTAGGAGATCAGTGCAACCTTATAGGGAACAAGATTTAATAGAGTTTGATGATTGGGTTATGAGACCGTAGCAAGTAATTAACTTGATAAGCCTCTGGCTCATCTAGTTTTATGGCTAGTATGACCAGGGTTTTGTGCAAATTATATCCTATTTTCACCCAAATTAGATTAGATTGTCCTCAAGCAAGGTTTTGAGTCTCTAAAGTAGTTTTAGGATAATTTAGCCAGTTTTGAGTCAAATAAAGCACTTATGGCTATTTTGTTGTTTTCAGGTTAAGTTAGAAGTCAAGAGAATAAAGAATCAGAGGGAATCTCAAGTCTGGAGGTATTCGCCTCGCGAGAATCTTCTCGCCTCGCGACCCTGAAAGCCAGCAGAACAGTAAAAATGTCATCCTCTCTGGTTCGCCCCGCGAACAACACCTCGCCTCGCGACCCTGAAAGCTGACTTTTCCAGAGAAATGCAACCCGTTCTGTGTCGCCTCGCGGATACATGTCTCGCCTCGCGAGACTGAAGGCCAGAAGCCATGACTGTTCCATTCCTCGCCACGCGAGAAGTACTTCGCCCCGCGAGAAGACCAAACGTTTCTTACTCTTCATGATATTCGCCTCGCGAATGAGGGTTCGCCTCGCGAGTGGACTAAATTTCTGAATAGTATAAATGGCTGTTCTGGACAGATTGGAAGGACTTTTGCTTCTCCATTGTTTTTACATTTTTCTGTGTGTTTTCGTTTTTCCATGGAGAACTAATTTTCTAGGATTAATCTATTGTAATCGATTTCCACTACACTTGAGGTTCTTGTAATTCCTATTTTGTATGCTTTTCCCTTTTCAATGCCATGCTATATATTTCTGTTTGCTTAATTCAGGAGTATATTGTGTTGTGTTGATTTATTTTCGGTGATGTTATGTTCCTATAATTAATCGTGTTTGCTTAATTCGCGTGTGTTCGTTTCGTGTTCGCTTAGTTCACGAAGGGCTTAACCCCGTTTGCTTAATTCGGGAATAGGGACATATATCTGTAGTAGTGGTTTCGCTTGTAAATTGTTGCTACAACCGGGAGGGGATTAGAATCTGCTTAGGGCTTGGAATTGCATGAACCGATGATAGTTGAGAAATCGAGAACAATAGATTAATCGTTTTTAGCTATTTGATAATCTCTTTGAACTGCCTTGTCTTATTGCTCTGTTATTACATTGTTTTCCATTTGCAATTCAAACCAACCCCCCCCCCCCCCCCAAAACTGATCTTTGTGGTAAATAACAAGTCAAGAGTCCTTGTGAGACGACATCCGAGTTGTTGCCCTAAACTACATTTTTATAACCCGCTCGTTCTTTTTGGCGCGTGCGCGACAGCGCGACCAAAAATTGGCGCCGTTGCCGGGGACTCATGTTTGTTATTTTTCGCATTTTTTTCTTTCTTTTATTTTCATTTTTGTTTTGAATTGGTCTGGCTACTAGGTCTACTTGCCCTGAATTGTGTGATTTTGATCCGGAAATTGAAAGAACACTGCACACACACCGTAGAGAAATTCGGGCTAGCACTAGTAGTGATTCTAATTCTAAAACTGTTTTTGAAAACATGGGTGACCAAAGGACATTAAGACAGCTTGCTGCCCCTGATGTAAATTATAATGGCTTGTGTATTGCATATCCTGGTGCTGATACTCCTTTTGAATTAAAATCTGGTTTCATTCACTTGTTGCCAAAGTTTAGTGGTCTTGCAGGTGAGGATCCACACAAGCATTTGAAGGAATTCTAGGTTGTCTGCTCCACAACCTTGAGATCAGAGGGAGTAACTGAGGATAGCATCAAGCTGAAAGCTTTCCCGTTCTCACTGCAGGGAGCTGCAAAGGATTGGCTGTTATATCTTGAGCTAAACTCTATTACCACCTGGAACGATTTGAAGAAGCTCTTCTTAGAGAGATATTTTCCTGCCTCCAGAGCTGCGTCAATCAGGAAGGAAATATGTGGCATCAGGCAAGGAAATGAGTCATTGGCTGAATATTGGGAGAGATTCAAGCATTTGGTATCCAGTTGCCCCCAGCATCAGATTTCCGAGCAACTTCTTATCCAGTATTTTTATGAAGGGTTCTTTGATGGATAGAAATATTGTGGATGCTGCTAGTGGGGGAGCGCTTGTTGATAAGACCCCAGCTGCTGCCAAGCAACTAATTGAAAATATGTCACTGAACTACCAGCAGTTTACATCCAGGAGAAATTCTGTTGAGACAAGAGGTGTGCAAGAGGTCCATAGTTCTTCTTCCAACCAGGCCGTTGATGATAGAATTGATAGGCTCACTTCTTTGGTGGAGAAATTGGCAATGGATAGAGTTCAGCCTGCAAGGTTGTGTGGCATATGCAACTCTCCTGAGCACCCGTATGATGCATGCCCCATTCCGAAGGAAGAGTTCGTCACTGATTTGTCTCAGGCTTATGCAGTCCATCCCTATAATCAAGGCAATAATCAGAACCGGTACAGCACTCCAGACCTCTCCACAAAGAGGTACCATCCCAACTGGAGGAATCATCCTAACCTTCGGTATGGGAACTCATCCCAACAACAACCGATGGCAGCACCTCGGAATCCTCCTCAAGTGACCACTTCTGCACCTTCTGGACCTTCACTAGAGGACATGTTCAAGCGACTGACTGAACAAAATCTATAGTTGCAGCAGCAAATTGGACAGTTCCAGGCCTCACAGGCACGATGATCGGCGAATGAATGGATGCTAGCATTCAAGATTTGAGGACACAAGTTGGACAGCTTGCCACTTCCATAAATAACATACAGCATGCTCAAGGGACAACCCAGCTACCTGCACAGACAGTGATGAATCCCAATGCCTCCAATCCTAATGTGAGTGCCATTTCTCTGAGATCTGGAAGAGTTGTTGAGGCATCCTCTGAGAAAAATGAAGAAACTGTTGAGGTAACTCCTGAGCCTTCAGTTGATGTTGAAGCTGAGAAAGTGTACATTCCACCGATCCCCTTCCCACACAGAGTACAGAAAAATAAGAAGATTGGTGGTGAAGACAAGGAGAGGGAAATTTTAGATGTGTTCAGAAAGGTAGCTGTGAATATTCCCCTTCTAAATGTGATCAAGCAGGTGCCTAAGTATGCAAAATTTCTAAAGGATCTATGCACCAACAAGAGAAGGTTGAAGAATAATGAGAGAGTTGATTTGGGAAGAAATGTTTCAGCTCTTATCCAGTCTAAGCCTGCACCAGAAAGAGTTGTTGTTTCAGCCCCTACTCAAGCACTACCACAAAAGTGCAAGGATCCGGGCACATTTACTATTCCATGCACTATTGGGGATAGAAGATTTGAAAATTGCATGCTGGATTTGGGAGCCTCCATAAATTTCATGTCCACTTCTATTTTCAATAACCTTGATCTTGGGCCCTTGCAGTATACAGGTCTCACCATCCGGTTGGCCAACAGGACCAGTGCCCGCCCCATGGGAATGGTAGAAGATGTGCTGGTACAAGTTGATGATTTGATCTTCCCTGCTGACTTCTACATCCTGGACATGGCAGGAGAGACACATTCCAGTAGATCACCAATAATCTTGGACAGATCATTCATGAAGACAGCCAAGACTAAGATTGATGTTAATGATGGGACTATGTCTATGGAGTTTGGTGATATTGTGGCAAAGTTCAACATCTTTGATGCTATGAAACATCCATTGGAGGAGCACTCTGTTTTCCAGTTAGAGTTGCTTTGAGATTATTGAGGACACCCATGAGGACTTTGTTTCTGATTTTCCATTCATTTCTGGTTTTGATGATTTATATTCATGTACTGACTGTACTGACACTAACCCGTGTGCTGTTTGTGCTGAGTTTCTTGATTCAACTTTGCAGGGTGATAGTGATAGTGATAGTGAGAGTGAAGCTGTCTGTTCAGCAGAAGTCCTTGACGTCATGGCTACTCCAACTGTACCATCCATTGAGCAGCCACCCTTCTTAGAGCTCAAGCCACTTCCTGGGAACCTGAAGTATGCCTACTTGGAGACAAATGAAAAACTTCCAGTCATTATTTCCTCCAGCCTTGACTCTGACCAGGAAGCAAAACTATTGGAGGTTCTGAAGAAGCACAAGAAGGCTATTGGGTGGACCTTGACTGACATCCCAGGAATTAGCCCCTCCAGATGTATGCACAGAATTCTATTGGAGGATGGGGCTAAACCAATAAGGCAGGCCCAAAGGCGGCTAAACCCATTGATTCTGGATGTGGTGAAGAAAGAGGTGACTAAACTTCTGCAAGCCGGTATTATATACCCCATCTCTGACAGTACTTGGGTAAGTCCAGTGCAAGTTGTACCCAAGAAGTCTGGCCTCACTGTGGTAAGAAATAATAATAATGAGCTTGTACCCACTAGAGTCCAGAATAGCTGGCGAGTCTGTATAGATTATAGGAAGTTGAACCAGGCCACCAGAAAGGATCACTTTCCTTTGCCGTTCATAGATCAGATGCTGGATCGGCTGGCTGGTAAATCTCATTATTGCTTTCTTGATGGCTTTTCCGGGTATTTCCAGATCCATATTGCCCCTGAGGATCAGGAAAAGACCACTTTCACGTGCCCCTTCGGTACGTTTGCCTATAGGAGGATGCCATTTGGCCTTTGTAATGCTCCTGGCACCTTCCAAAGATGCATGCTTAGCATTTTTACTGAATTCATTGAAAATTGCATGGAGGTGTTCATGGATGACTTCACTGTATATGGCTCCTCATTTGATGCATGTTTGCATAGTCTGAGTTTAGTTCTAGAAAGATGCATTGAGACTGATCTGATTTTGAACTATGAAAAATGTCACTTTATGGTAGAACAGGGGATTGTTTTGGGTCATGTTATTTCTAAAGAGGGTATTTCAGTAGATCCTGCAAAAATTGATGTGATTTCTTCATTGCCTTATCCATCTTGCGTACGGGAGATCCGTTCTTTTCTTGGCCATGCAGGTTTCTACAGGCGCTTTATTAAGGACTTCAGCAAGATAGCTCTGCCATTGTCAAACCTGCTGAAGAATGATGCCATGTTCCATTTTGATGAAAATTGCAAGAAGGCATTTGACTACCTGAAAAGAGCATTGACCTCTACCCCCATCATCCAGCCCCCTGACTGGACCCTCCCTTTTGAACACATGTGTGATGCTTCTAATTATGCTGTGGGAGCGGTTCTGGCACAAAGGGTGGGCAAGGCTGCCCATGTCATTCATTATGCTTCTAGGACATTAGATACTGCACAATCCAATTACACCACCACTGAGAAAGAACTGCTAGCTGTTGTGTTTGCACTTGATAAATTTAGGTAATATTTGCTAGGTTCAAAAGTTATTGTTTTCACTGACCATGCAGCTCTGAAGTACCTGTTAAAGAAACCAGAAGCTAAGCCAAGACTGATCCGTTGGATGCTTTTGCTCCAAGAATTCAATGTGGAGATAAAAGACAAGAGTGGAGCTGAAAATTTGGTAGCCGATCACTTGAGCCGAATAGCAAGGGATGAGAATCCTTCTCCCATCCAAGATGATTTTCCTGATGAGCGACTCCTACATCTGTATGGGGTAACACCTTGGTTTGCTGACATTGTTAACTTTCTTGTTGCTGGTGTTGTTCCTACAGGTATAAGTAGATCCAAGTTCCACAAGCTCAAGAGTGATTCAAAGTACTATGTGTGGGATGATCCATACCTTTGGAAGTTTTGCAGTGATCAGGTTATTCGGAGGTGTGTCCCCGATTATGAGACAGAGTCCATCCTGAACTTCTCTCATGCCTCTCAAGTTGGAGGACACTTTGGACCACAGAGGACGGCAAGAAAAGTCCTAGATTCTGGGTTCTACTGGCCCACAATTTTTAGAGATGCCTATGAGGTCTACAGGAATTGTAAGGAATGTCAAACAACAGGCCCTGCCATCAATCGTAGGAGTGAGATGCCTCAGCAGCCCATGCCTTTTTGTGAGGTTTTTGATGTGTGGGGAATCGACTTTATGGGTCCTTTCCCTGCTTCTTTTAGCTCGCAAAGCAACTAAATGAGCATCTCCCAGGCACTTTCCCAGGTGATACCGAGAACAACCCTAAGAACCAATGCAATGTCGTAGCAACTAGAAGCGGTAGGGTGTTGGGATCTAATAGGGGTGCAACTAGTTCTCAGGAAGCTGAGGCCTCGGAACAACCACATGTTGAGGAAGAGCAACCTAAGAAAAAGGAGTTGGCAAGTGACAAGGCACCGGAGCAAGGGGGAAGGTTAAAACTTGTAGATGAAGAGTTCCGAAGAAAGAAGTGGGTTGAACCCAAAGACCTCCCGCCCTTTATAAAGGTACCATATCTTGAAAGATTGAAGAAGCCTCTACAAGATAAACAGTTCAATAAATTCCTTGATGTCTTCCGCAAACTTCAAATTAACATTCCATTTGCGGAAGCCTTGGAACAAATGACATCTTATGCCCGGTTTATGAAGGAGCTTCTCTCCAAGAAGCGGAAAATAGTGGATGAGGAAACGGTTGCTTTGACCGAGGAGTGTAGTGCCATTCTTCAAAGAAAACTACCTCCAAAGTTGAAGTATCCCGGTTCTTTTTCTATACCATGCACCATTGGGGAGATGACTCTAGGAAAGGCATTGTGTGATCTAGGGGAAAGCATCAACTTGATGCCCCTCTCTATGATGAAGAAGTTGGGGATCAAAGAAGCCAAAGAATGCAACCCGTTCTGTGTCGCCTCGCGGATACATGTCTCGCCTCGCGATACTGAAGGCCAGAAGCCATGACTGTTCCATTCCTCGCCACGCAAGCAGTACTTTGCCCCGCGAGAAGACCAAACATTGCTAACTCTTCATGATATTCGCCTCGCGAATGAGGGTTCGCCTCGCGAGTGGGTTAAATTTCTGAATAGTATAAATGGCTGTTCTGGACAGATTGGAAGGACTTTTGCTTCTCCATTGTTTTTACATTTTTCTGTGTGTTTTCGTTTTTCCATGGAGAACTAATTTTCTAGGATTAATCTATTGTAATCGATTTCCACTACACTTGAGATTCTTGTAGTTCCTGTTTTGTATGCTTTTCCCTTTTCAATGCCATGCTATATATTTCTGTTTTCTTAATTCAGGAGTATATTGTGTTGTGTTGATTTATTTTCGGTGATGTTATGTTCCTATAATTAATCGCGTTTGCTTAATTCGTGTGTGTTCATTTCGTGTTCGCTTAGTTCACGAAGGGCTTAACCCCGTTTACTTAATTCGGGAATAGGGACATATATCTGTAGTAGTGGTTTCGCTTGTAAATTGTTGCTACAACCGGGAGGGGATTAGAACCTGCTTAGGGCTTGGAATTGCATGAACCGATGATAGTTGGGAAATCGAGAACAATAGATTAATCGTTTTTAGCTATTTGATAACCTCTTTGAACTGCCTTGTCTTATTGCTCTGTTATTACATTGTTTTCCATTTGCAATTCAAACCAACCAACCCCCCCCCCCCCCCAAACTGATCTTTGTGGTAAATAACAAGTCAAGAGTCCTTGTGAGACGACATCCGAGTTGTCGCCCTAAACTACATTTTTATAACCCGCTCGTTCTTTTTGGTGCGTGCGCGACAGCGCGACCATAACTCAATCGTTGAATACGTCCTATTGAGCACGATAGTGTCATTAGGAGAATTTCGGGGTCCTGGTTGACATTGAAATTGAACTTAGGGAGAGGATCATCATCACTTGGGTGCTATGCATGATTGGGTAGGTGGATTTGTGACCTTAGATGTTTAATCCAGATTTTAATCCTTATCTTATCTCTTCGCTACCTACTTTATCTCGAATTGATTTGTTGATTTAAATTGCGATCCTATTTTCTCTCTCCTCTCAACCACTTGCTTTTACTTGGTCAAACGTATCGAATTTCTTGCACATTGGTAGAATTGGTAGCCCAATCCCTGTGTCCGACTACAAGGATGTTACATGTCATTCTGGATTGAGAAAAAGAAAAAAATATAATAAAAAGGTTGGAGCCAAAGGCCAAGGAAAAACAAAGAAAAGAAAAGCAAAGTGTAAAAAATGAGGAAAAATAAATAAATAAATAAAAGTATCAGAAGAAATGGCTGTAGTCACCCAAGGCAAAAAGATGAATGAGAAAAGGAACTTGAGTGGAATTTCAATGTTTTGAAGTGTTTCATGCTCTCTTAGTTCCTAGGGTCTTCAGCTAGTTCCTTTGTATATCCTACCCTTAGCCAGGCCCCATTACAACCCATAAAAGACCTTTTGATGTTGCATGCATGTTTTCCGTGGGAATCAATTTTGAGATGAAAACCAAATTTATGGGAAGTGCTTCTGAAAAGTGAATTTGAGTGAAATGTTGTTAACCTGACAAACTGAGCGATTGAGTGAAACACCAAACTCCCTTGTGAGGAAGGCAGTTGTTTGAATTTGGTGATCTCCCTCTTGTGTGTAACTTGGATCCCCTGCTTAGATTAATGATTGTTTGAATGATGAAATTCTCAATTGTTTGGAATGAATGATTGTGGGGACTGCTTTGTTGAAGGGGGGACATTGAAAAAAACTGTTTTGATGTATTGCTTGAAAATTGTGCAAGGTTGATTGAATCTTTTAAGCTTGCCATGTCTTGAGTCTTTTTGATTTTTGAGTTATAGTTTGCTTGGGGACAAGCAAGGTTTAAGTTTGGGGTATTTTGATAACCTCTGGCTCATCTAGTTTTATGGCTAGTATGACCAGGGTTTTGTGCAAATTATATCCTATTTTCACCCCAAATTAGATTAGATTGTCCTCAAGCAAGGTTTTGAGTCTCTAAAGTAGTTTTAGGATAATTTAGCCAATTTTGAGTCAAATAAAGCACTTATGGCTATTTTGTTGTTTTCAGGTTAAGTTAGAAGTCAAGAGAATAAAGAATCAGAGGGAATCTCAAGTCTGGAGGTATTCGCCTCGCGAGAATCTTCTCGCCTCGCGACCCTGAAAGCCAGCAGAACAGTAAAAATGTCATCCTCTCTGGTTCGCCCCGCGAACAACACCTCGCCTCGCGACCCTGAAAGCTGACTGTTCCAGAGAAATGCAACCCGAGCTATCTGCATCTCTAGATTCTGAATTTCCGACCCTGTATGAGTTGCCAACTTGTCAATGGATGTGCTTGTATTGATTGACAATTTCTCAATTGCCGCATTCGTCTTTTCTATAGCCAACTCCCAAGGTTTCCTTCCACCATCTGTTGTTTGCAATTGATTAGGCCCTGGAAAAGCCTGCTGAGTATTGCGTTGATGGATTCCATAGTTTGGCCTCTGATTCTGTTGAGGTTGTTGTTGCCCGGCTAGACCACCACTAGCATTACTCCAAGCGAAACCTGGATGGTCTCTCCTCATATAACCCCTATTCTGATTCTGACTGTAATCATTCTGTCTGTTCCTCTGATAGTTGTTTTGGGGCACACAGTCATAGAAATTGTGGCATGAGTCCACATGTTCTTGAGAGTTGAACGGACAACTCTGAATGTCATGATCTCCATTACAATTATCACAACCCGGAGGCATTCCTTCGTGTATCACATTAACCTTTTTGTTCCCAGACAATGCCGCATTTTGCATCTTCAACAGTTTATTTTGCTCTAGAATGGCTTCTATTGTTGCAGAACTGACTCCACTGGAGGTTTCCCTACCACGGTTGTAATCATTGTTCGACATCTTCTCCAATAACGCCCATCCATCCTCAGCTGATAAATAAGAAAAAGAACTGCCCGCTGCGGCATCACAATTCATCTGGTAGCGCCCCTTAACCCGTTAAAGAAATGTTGAACCTTGGAGACCGGGTCAAAGAAGGCCGAAGGACATCTTCTCAAGAGCACATTATACCTCTCCCAAGCTTCATTATAAGATTCATCTTCTGTCTGCCTGAAAGATGTGACGTCTACTCTTTCTTGTGCCGCTTTCTGAGGAGGAAAATATTTAATGAGGAACTTTTGGCCCATTTGCTCCCATGTTGTGATACAGTTGCGATCCAAGCTGTCAAACTAATCGCGAGCGGTATCCCTAAGAGAGAGAGGGAATAGCCGCAAGCGAAACTCATCTTGAGAAACTCCTCTTGTCTTCTGCATGTCACAAGCTTCAAGGAAGCGAGTGATGTGTCTATGAGGGTCTTGTTTGCCACCCCCATCAAATTGATTCTCACGGATATGGGCTGTGACACATCCTTCCACTCTGAAGGAATCTGTATTGAGGTTGCCCCTCACGATAGAAGAAGCACAATCATCCAAATTGGGTAGATTGTACTCTAAGAGAGGCTTGTAAGGAGGAGGAGGAGGAGGTTTGCTTCGGCCATACTCTCAAAATTAATTGCTTCAAGTCTCTTTCGTTCCCTGGCTTCTTTCCTTAATCGCTTCTCGGTCTTGGTGATCTCCGAATCAAATAGCAAGTCCTCTTGTGAAAGGGTACCTCGCATACAAAAACTAGGCAAGACCAAGTGGAATCAAAGAAGTAGAGAGAAATACTAGTAGATAAATAACATAAAAACAAAAATAAAAAAATAGCTTAACCAAATAATCAAACTTCCCAAAAATTAGGAGAATTGGTTGTGCCAATCCCCGGCAACGGCGCCAAAAACTTGTTGAGTCACCGGCAAGGTTCGCGACGCGAGACGTCCTTCGCGTCGCGATTGTGTGAATTCCAGAAAAGTACCAGAGTCAGAGACCATTACGGCCTAGCCGTGATGTGTATCACGGCCGTGACCCAAGATCCACACAAGGCAGAGAACATCACGGCCTAGCCGTGATTCACATCACGGGCCGTGAAAGGCGGGCTCGCGTCGCGAGACATCCTTCGCGTCGCGAGAATTCGAATTCCAGTGCGCCGAAGCGGCCGCCGTCACGGCCTGGCCGTGATGGCCATCACGGCCGTGACGCGTGGCCTCCTTATAAATAAAGCAGATCAGAACAGAAAGGAGGACTTTTTGGATCAGAATTTTCAGAGATTTTTTGTAATCCTTATTCTGGGGTTTCTTCTCCTCTTCTCCTCTCTTAACTCTTAGGCTTAGGATGAATTTCGATTGTACGTACGTTGTTGTTACGGACATGAGGAACTAATCCTCTTGTCTAGGGGATCGATGAAGCCACCCATGGCGGCATAGTGTTCATGTAATGTAACTCTCTCTCCTTTAATTCAATTATGGTTTTCCAATTCTGTTTTCATTGTGTCGATTATATGCTAGCGTGATCGACTAGTTAAGCGTGTTGAGGCCTAGCGGCGATTCGCGTTTTAGAACTTGAATTGGGAACATCGGTCGAGTATTGCACGAGAGTGAGTAGGAGATCGATGCAACCTATAGGGAACAAGAATTAATAGAATTCGAGATTAGGGTTAAGAGACCTAGCAAGTAATTAACTCAAATCATCGAATACGTCCTAATGAGCACGGAAGTGGATTTAGGAGAATTTAGGGGTCCCGGTTGACATTAAAAATTGAACTTAAGGAGGAGAATATCATCACTTGGGTACTTTGCATGATTGGGTAGGTGGATTCGAAACCTTAGATGCTTTTATTTCTGAATTTAATCACCGTAGCTTTATTTGATTTGATTCTTGAAATTGCGATCTCAATCTCTTTCTCTCAACCACCTTCTATTGCTTAACCAACGTATCGGATTTCTTGACAATTTAGTCGAATTGGTAACCCAATCCTTGTGTTCGACCTCGGTAGAATCTTACCGTGTTTTTATTACTTGCGACGACCCGGTACACTTGCCGGAGTCACAACAAGTTTTTGGCGCCGTTGCCGGGGATTGGCACAACCAATTTTCCTGATTTTTTAGGAAATTCGACTGTTTGGTTAAGCTGACTTTTAGCTTTATTTTCTTTTATTTAATTGCCATTATTTTTTTCTGTTTCTTTGATTCCACTTGGTCTTTGCCTGTTTTTGTATGCGAGGTACTCTTCTACAAGAGGACTTGCTATTCGATTCAGAGATCACCAGGACCGAGAGGCAGTTAAGAAAAGAGGCCAGAGAAAGGAAGAGGTTGGAAGCAATTAAAATAGAAGGCATGGCTGAAGAAAATCCTCCTCCTCCTCCTCCTCCTCGTTACAAGCCTCTCTTTGAGTACGATCTACCAAGCTTGGTAGATTGTGACTCTTCTATTGTAAGGGGCAACCTGAACACAGACTCTTTCAGAGTGGAAGCCTGTGTCACATACCAGATCCGTGAGAATCAGTTTGATGGGAGTGGCAAACAGGACCCGCATAGACATATCACTCGCTTCCTGGAAGCTTGTGACTTGCAGAAGACCAGGGGAGTCTCTCAGGATGAGTTTCGCTTGCGGCTTTTCCCTCTTTCTCTTAGAGATGTCGCTCGCGATTGGGTTGGCGATTTGGATAGGAACAAAGATCGAACTTGGGAGCAAATGGCACGAGAGTTCCTAACCAAATACTTTCCTCCTCGGAAGGCGGCACAAGCAAGAATAGCCGTCACTTCATTCAGGCAAACGGAGGATGAAACATATAATGAAGCTTGGGAGAGGTACAATGGTTTGTTGAGAAGATGTCCCTCTGCATTCTTTGACCCCGTTTCCAAAGTACAGCACTTCTTTAATGGGTTGAGGGGACGCTATCAGATGAACTGTGATGCCGCAGCTGGCGGTTCTTTTGTAAATTTATCGGTTGAGGATGGATGGGCACTTTGTTAGAGAAGATGTCATATAATGATTACAACCGTGGTAGGGAGACCTCGAGTGGAATCGGTTCGGGACAATGGAAGCCATTTTAGAGCAAAACAGACTTTTGAAGATGCGAGAATGAGGCTTTGTCCGGAACAAGAGGGTTAATGCTATACACGAGGGAACGCCTCCGGGTTGTGCAAATTGTAATGGAGATCATGACACTCAGATTTGCCCGCTAAATTTCTCTCGGGAACATGTGGACTCATGCCACAACTTCTATGACACTGTGCCCCGAAACAATTATCGGAGGAACAATCGAGAATCAGAATAGGGGCTACATGAGAAGAGACCATCCGGGATTTGCTTGGAGTGATGTTAATGGTGGTCTAGCCGGTCAACAACACCCTCAACAGAATTGGCAACAACCTCAACAGGGTCTGAGACCGGACATTAGAATTCAGCAGCGCAATACTCAGCAGGCTCCTCCGGGGCCTAATCAGTTGCAACTGACAGATAGTGGAAGACAACCTTGGGAGATGGCTTTTGAGAAGTTGTCAACCTTTACAGGCACATCTTTTGAGAAGATGAATACAGCAATGGAGAAGTTGTCAATCGACACAAATACTGCCATTAACAAGTTGGCGACTCATACAGGTTCAGCAATTCAGAACCTTGAGACACAAATAGCGCAGCTCGCGAAGCAACTTAATGAGCGTCTTTCAGGCACTCTCCCAGGTAGTACCGAGAACAACCCCAAGGGACAATGCAACGTCATATCTACTAGAAGCGGAAGGGTGTTGGAACCTAGCAGGGGTACCACTAGTTCTCAGGATGACAAGGGCCCGGAACAACTACCAGTTGAGGAAGAGCAACCAGAGAAAGAAGGGTTGGCAAGTGACAAGGGACCGGAGCAAGGGGGAAGGCTGAAACTTGTGGATGAAGAGTTCCGAAGGAAGAAGTGGGTTGAACCCCAAGACCTCCCTCCTTACATGAAGGTACCGTATCCTGAACGATTGAAGAAGCCTCAACAGGATAAGCAATTCAATAAGTTCCTTGATGTCTTCCGAAAACTCCAGATTAACATTCCATTTGCGGAAGCCTTGGAACAAATGCCATCATATGCTCGGTTTATGAAGGAACTTCTCACTAAGAAGCGGAGGATTGTGGATGAAGAAACGGTTGCTTTGACCGAGGAGTGTAGTGCCATTCTTCAACGGAAACTGCCTCCGAAGTTGAAGGATCCCGGTTCCTTCTCGATACCATGCACCATTGGGGGAATGACCTTCGGAAGGGCATTATGTGATCTAGGGGCAAGCATCAACTTGATGCCCCTCTCGATGATGAAGAGGCTAGGGATCAAGGAAGTAAAGGATACGCGAATGTCACTCCAACTGGCTGATCGTTCTATCAAATATCCCTATGGAGTAGTTGAAGACTTGCTCGTGAAAGTTGACAAGTTCATATTCCCAGTGGACTTTGTGGTGCTCGATATGGATGAAGACGTTGAGATCCCTCTCATATTGGGTAGGCCCTTCTTGGCCACCGGGGGTGCCTTGATAGATGTGCGGAAAGGGAAACTCACTTTAAGGGTGAATGGTGATGAGGTGGTCTTCAATGTCTTTGAAGCGATTAAGCACCCGGAAGAGAAGTCAGCTATGTATCGAGTGGATATGGTGGACCCAACTGAAAAGGTAAAGGCAACTTGAGAAGACCATGATCCTTCACTTGCAACAGTATCGGTAGAATCTCATGAGGAAGACAGTGAGGAAAAAGGCCCTTCGGGGGATGAAGTCTACATTGAGTGGCTACGAGACATGGAACCCATACCGAGTCTCCCAAGGGAAGAATGTGCAAGGAAAGAACTCAGCAGCAAGGGAATGAAAAAGAAGGGTAAAGCAACAAGGTTGAAAGGTAGTACAACCGTGGTGGTCAAGAAAGACAACAAGTTGATCCCAAAAAAGACCATCGCGGAGGGAGAGTGCGTGCAGATTATAGAAGGATGCTGGACTTAAATGGGCTGTCCGGGAACAGCTTGCGAATATATAAAAGTGCACAAACCTACAAAGAACAGGCCAAGGAATGGCATGGCCAGCAGGATCTTCCTCCGGATTAACCCTGAGAGGCGACTTGAGTCAGGCTCTGGACGTTAAACAAGCGCTACTTGGGAGGCAACCCAAGCTAGGTACCCTCTCCTTCCCTCACTCTTGTTTTTGTTTTTGTTTTGTTTTTGTTTGTCACTCTTGAATAATTTGAGAAGATCAAGAGTTTTTTGTATGAAATGTCGTGTCGGCAAGCTTGTTGAATTTTAATTATATTGAGCATAGATGGATTGCTTGAATTATATTCACCATTGATGATTTCCCCTAGGTTCAAGTAATAGAAAAGTTGATCCCCACTTAAAAATTAAAAATTGAACTTTGAGATTTATTATGATTGCTTGATTTATGATAAGTTTGGGTTGAGGGGGGTGCACACACTAGGAATCGTATCTCGGTCAAACAATTTACAAAATGTCCAGGTGAGGATTTGAGCCTCCAACTCTGTTTTTGAATGTGTGAATCACTGTTAAGTTGCACTTTCCCGAATTTGCTTGAATCTCTATATGGTTTGCATGATTATGTGTTGCATCAAATGATTTAGGCAATTTTCTTTGAATAACTACTTGGCCTGAAAAGAACCATCCCTAATGCATGTTCCCTAGTTAGCCAAATTGAGCCCAATTGACCTATGGTTTCTTGATGACCCTACATTACGAGCCAAAAATCTGAAAAACCATGTTAACCCAATCTTAGGATTAGGAGAGCATGGAAATGAGCAAGAGAAAGGTTGTGAGAAACTAAGTTTGGGGTGGCTACAAGGTATGTGTCATATTGGGATGAGAAAAAGAAAATAAAGGGTGACCCAAGGCAAAAAGAAAAGAAAAGAAGAAAACAAAAAAAATTGCCAAAAGAAAAGGGGCAAAACAAAAATAATATCAAGGAAAAGGTTGTAGTCACCCGAGCCCAAATGAAAAAATGGAAAGAAAGGAATTTGAGTGGAAAATGTGTTTAATGCTCATGCTTTCTTAGTTCCTAGGGACTTAAGCCTAAATATCCTTGATTATCCTACCCTCAGCCAGGCCCCATTACAACCTTTAAAAGACCTTTTGATGTTGCATGCATGTTTTCGTGGGAACTATGTTTGAGATGAAAATCAAATTCATGGGAAGTGCTCTTGATAAGTGAAATTGAGTGAAAAAGTTGAAAGCCTAGACAAACTTGAGCGAATGAGTGAAATACTAAATGCCCTTTGTGAGGAAGGCGGTTGTTTGAAATTGGTGATCTTCCTTTTGTGTGTGACCCTGATCCTCAACTTAGACTAATGATTGCATGAATGATAATTTCTCAATTGTTTAAAGTAGATGAATGTGGGGATTACATTGATGAAAAAGGGGGGAATCAAAGAAGAAAAATTGTTTTGTAAAGTCGCATGAAATTTGTGCGAAATTGATTAGATCTTTAGGCTTGCCAAGTCTTGAGTCGTTTTTGAGTTTTAAGCTTGCTTGGGGACAAGCAAGGTTTAAGTTTGGGGTATTTTGATAAGCCTCTGGCTTATCTAGTTTTATGACTAGATGAACTAGGGTTTATGTGCCAATTTATTCGAGTTCAATCTCGTTTTCGCCCAAATTTGCCTTGTTTTGTTCCTAAGTTGGACTTTGACTCGTTTTGCGTCTTTTGTGTAGTTTTTAGCTTCTTTTGGATAGAATTACGCTTGTGGTTGCTTGTGTTGTTTTCAGGTCCATAAGTGAAGCTCTAAGAATTAAGGAAAGTCAAGAAATAGTGGAGATTGCTATTCTGGAGATTCTCGCCCCGCGAGAGGAAGCTCGCCCCGCGAGCGTTTGAAGACCCGGGAAGACAGAGACCATCACGGCCTAGCCGTGATTCACATCACGGGGCGTGAAAGGAAGGTTCGCGACGCGAGACGTCCTTCGCGTCGCGATTGTGTGAATTCCAGAAAAGTACCAGAGTCAGAGACCATTACGGCCTAGCCGTGATGTGTATCACGGCCGTGACCCAAGATCCACACAAGGCAGAGAACATCACGGCCTAGCCGTGATTCACATCACGGGCCGTGAAAGGTGGGCTCGCGTCGCGAGACATCCTTCGCGTCGCGAGAATTCGAATTCCAGAAGTGCGCCAGAAGCAGAAGCCGTCACGGCCTGGCCGTGATGGCCATCACGGCCGTGACGCGTGGCCTCCTTATAAATAAAGCAGATCAGAACAGAAAGGAGGACTTTTTGGATCAGAATTTTCAGAGATTTTTTGTAATCCTTATTCTGGGGTTTCTTCTCCTCTTCTCCTCTCTTAATTCTTAGGCTTAGGATGAATTCCGATTGTACGTGCGTTGTTGTTACGAACATGAGGAACTAATCCTCTTGTCTAGGGGATCGATGAAGCCACCCATGGCGGCATAGTGTTCATGTAATGTAACTCTCTCTCCTTTAATTCAATTATGGTTTTCCAATTCTGTTTTCATTGTGTCGATTATATGCTAGCGTGATCGACTAGTTAAGCGTGTTGAGGCCTAGCGGCGATTCGCGTTTTAGAACTTGAATTGGGAACATCGGTCGAGTATTGCACGAGAGTGAGTAGGAGATCGATGCAACCTATAGGGAACAAGAATTAATAGAATTCGAGATTAGGGTTAAGAGACCTAGCAAGTAATTAACTCAAATCATCGAATACGTCCTAATGAGCACGGAAGTGGATTTAGGAGAATTTAGGGGTCCCGGTTGACATTAAAAATTGAACTTAAGGAGGAGAATATCATCACTTGGGTACTTTGCATGATTGGGTAGGTGGATTCGAAACCTTAGATGCTTTTATTTCTGAATTTAATCACCGTAGCTTTATTTGATTTGATTCTTGAAATTGCGATCTCAATCTCTTTCTCTCAACCACCTTCTATTGCTTAACCAACGTATCGGATTTCTTGACAATTTAGTCGAATTGGTAACCCAATCCTTGTGTTCGACCTCGGTAGAATCTTACCGTGTTTTTATTACTTGCGACGACCCGGTACACTTGCCGGAGTCACAACAGAAGCTTCCCCCACCAACCAATGTAAAGGCTGTGAGGAGTTTCTTGGGTCATGCCGGGTTCTACTGGAGATTCATCAAAGACTTCTCCAAAATCGCAAAGCCGCTTTGTGACCTTCTTGCGAAGGATGTATCCTTTGAGTTTAATGCTTCTTGTTTAAATGCTTTCACTATTTTGAAAAATATGCTTGTCACCGCACCCATAATCACTGCACCTAATTGGAATTTACCATTTGAAATCATGTTTGATGCTAGTGATTATGCGGTGGGGGCTGTTTTGGGACAGAGGGTGGAAAAGTCAGCTCATGTCATTTATTACGCAAGTAAAGTTTTGAATGAGGCACAAGCTAATTATTCCACCACTGAAAAGGAACTACTTGCTGTGGTTTTTGCTTTAGATAAGTTTAGATCCTATATTGTGGGGTCTAAGATTGTTGTTTTCACCGATCATGCGGCCATAAAACACTTGATGACAAAACAAGAGGCCAAACCTAGATTAATTCGGTGGATTCTTATTTTGAAGGAATTTGATCTAGAGATTAAGGATAGGAAGGGATCCGACAATGGTGTGGCGGACCACTTATCTAGGTTGGTCAATCCCGACACCGAGGAGGAATTGTTAGACATCAAGGAAGAATTTCCTGATGAAAAACTGTTTGCACTCATTGAAAATTTCTCTCCTTGGTTCGCAAACATGGACAACTTCAAATCTTCAAATGTGGTTCCGCAAGGTTGGACTAATCAACAAAGGAAGAAGTTCTTCTCGGATGCAAAGTATTATGTGTGGGAGGACCCCTATCTTTTCAAGCAATGCCCGGATGGGATCCTAAGAAGGTGCATTCCCCATGACCAAATCGGAAACGTGTTGTGGCATTGTCATAGCTCGGATTGTGGTGGGCATTATGGGGGAAAGAAGACCGCAGAAAAAGTCCTCCAAAGCGGGTTTTATTGGCCAACGATCTTCAAGGATACCCACACCTTTGTTGAGAACTGTGATCGTTGCCAAAGAGTTGGCAACATCTCTAAGCGGCATGAACTCCCCTTGAATTGCATGCTTGAAGTAGAGATCTTTGATGTGTGGGGGATAGATTTCATGGGACCATTCCCACCATCTTTCTCCTATCAATACATTTTGGTGGCGGTGGACTACGTGTCAAATTGGGTAGAAGCAATCCCAACAACTACGGATGATGCATGGGTAGTCATGGAATTCCTAAGGCGCAATATCTTCTCGAGGTTTGGGGTCCCTAGAGTGTTGATTAGTGATGGGGGATCCCACTTTTGCAACAATCAAATGCACAAGCTTCTTGAGAAGTATGGGGTCAAGCATAAGGTCTCTACTCCTTATCATCCCCAAACAAATGGGCAAGCGGAGGTATCCAACCGTGAGTTGAAGCGTATTCTTGAGAAAACCATCAACTCCTCACGGAAGGATTGGTCAAAAAGGTTAGATGATGCTTTATGGGCTTATAGGACCGCCTTCAAGACTCCAATTGGAAGGTCTCCTTACAATTTGGTGTTTGGAAAGGCATGCCACTTGCCGGTGGAATTGGAGGAAAGGTCTTATTGGGCAATTCGAGAACTCAACTTTGATTTGACGAAGGCCGGTGAAAAAAGGCTTTTGGAGGCAACCCAAGCTAGATGGAGAGCCCGTAATATCATGGGCCAACAAATTGGATGAGGATGAGGCCGAAACTAGCCGCGCTGTGAAGCGGGGTAGTAGAGAGATGAAAAGAGGCAAGGCAATCAACTGAAAGCATGGGGTCCGCTCGGATCCCCTTGAGAAAAAAATTTCTTATCCTTTCTCTTTTTCTATTCCTTCTCCTTTCCCTCACTCTTATTTTATATTTACGTTCTTTCATTGAGGACAATGTATGCCTTAAGTGTGGGGGAGGGAACCAATTGCTTTGTTTTTGTTTTCTTTCCCTTTTTCCATTTGTTTTTGAATTTCGCTATTGAATAATTTGAGAAGATCAAGAGTATGTGTGTGAGTGTTGTGTCGGCAAGCTTGGTGGATTTTAATTAAATTTAGCATAGATTGACTGCATGAATTATGTTGACCATTGATGATTTCCCTCTAGGTTCTGAAAATTGAAAATTTGATCCCCATGTGAAAAAATGAAAATTGAACTTTGAGAAATTTTATTGTGATTGCTTGATTTATGACAAGTTTGGGGTGAAGGGGTGCACACACTAGGAATTGTATCTCGGTCAAACAATTTGCAAAAATGTCCAGGTGAGAAATTTGAGCCTCCAACATGTTCTTAATTGTGTGAATCGCTTTTAAGCTGCACTTTCTCGGATTTGCTTGAATCTGTGCATGGTTTGCATATTTATATGTTGCATCAAATGATCCAGGCAATTTTTCTTTGAAACAACTACTTGGCCATAAATTGAACCAACCTTGATGAATGATCCCTAGTTAGCCACATTGAGCCATGAAGCCTATTGTTCTTGATGACCTTACATTACAAGCCATTAACTCAGAAAAACCATGATTTTCCCCTATCCTAGGATTTAGGAGAGCATGGAATTTTAGCTTTGTGAGTGTTGTTGTGGAACTAAGTTTGGGGTGGCTACAAGTTCATGAATCATAGTTGAGAAAAAGAAAAGCAAAATTAAAGGCCGAAGGCTTGAGAAAAAAAAATGTGATGAAAAGTATTGAATATATGCCAAAAAGGACAAGGCAAAAAAGTATAAAAAGGAAGAGGTTTGTAGCCACCCAATACAAGGAATAGAATAATAATATGAGAGTAAATTCAATTGTTGTAATGCTAGTTTCATGCTCTCATTGATCCTAGGGACTAAGCATCTATCCTTTGAATATCTTACCTTGAGCCAGGCTTCATTACAACCTATGAAAGACCTTTTGATGATGCATGCATGTTTTCGTGGGAACCTTGATTGAGATGAAAATCAAATTCATGGGAAGTGCTCTTGAAATGCGAGATTGAGTGAAACGTTGGTAGCTTAGACAAATTGAGCGAATGAGTGAAATATTAAATGCCCTTGTGAGGAAGGTAATTGTTTGAATTTGGTGATCTCCCTTTTTATGTGTCACTTGGATCCTCAACCCAGATTACTGATTGCATGAATGATAGAATTCTCAATTGTTTAAAGTAAATGAATGTGGGGATTACATTGTTGCAAAGGGGGAAAACATTGAAGAAAAATTGTTGTGTTAAATTGCATGAAATCTGTGCAAAAATTGATCGAATCCTTTAAGCTTGCCAAGTGTTGAGTCTTTTTGAGTTTTAATTTTCTTGGGGACAAGCAAGGTTTAAGTTTGGGGTGTTTTGATAAGCCTCTGGCTCATCTAGTTTCCAGATAGAAAAGGGGTAGATTATGTGCCTAATTGGGCGAGTCAACCTCGCTAATCTCCCAAATTGGCCTTGTTTTGTTCCTAAGTTAGAATTTGATTCGTTTAATGCATTTTTAGTAGTTTTTAGTTTATTTTGAGTAGAATTACGCTTTTCGTTTCCTTTTATTGTTTCAGGTTAAAAGTGAAGCTCGTAGAGTCAAGGAAAATGAAGAAACAGTGCAAAAGCAATTCTGGAAGTTTCGCCTCGCGAAATAGGATCTCGCCTCGCGAGCCTGAAGACCAGCCTGAACAACAACAGTCACCCTTTCTGTCTCGCCTCGCGAATCACCATCTCGCCTCGCGAGCCTGAAGGCCTGACTGTGCCAGAGATGTCACCCTTTCTGTCTCACCTCGCGAGTATTCAAATCAAGATGGAGCCAAAACTGAATTTCGCCTCGTGAGAGCTTGCTCGCCCCGCGAGCGGGCGAGACCCAGAACCTTTATTTATAGGTTGTTTTAGGGCAGATTATAGACCTTTTTGTTCACCACTTGTTTTAGATCGTTTTTGAGAGACGAATCCTTTTCTCTGGAGATGCGTCTCCCTATGTTCTTTTCCTATTTGACAATTATGATGAACTCCAATTGTTTGTGCGTTGTTACAAGCATGAGGAACACTACTGGAAAATATACATTAGACGGTAAAGGTTTACGTCAGTTAACCAAAAGCTAGACGTTAAAAAAGGGGCGGTGGCAGTTTTGTAAATATCAGACTTCATTAATTCAATTTTAACGTCAGTTGTTTTAAGGACTGATGTAAAAAAGTGAAGTAACTGACTTTTAACGTCAGTTCAATAAACAACTGACGTTAACAGTGAACATTTTAACGTCAGTTCTTTATCGAACTGACGTTAAAAGTGAGTCACTTCACTTTTAACGTCAGTCCTTACATCAACAGATGTTAAAGGTTATTTTAATAATTTTTTTATCTAGTATACGTACTCTTCCGCATTGCCTTCCTCGAAGTTTCAGTTTCACAATTGCTTTGATGTTTTGTGTTTCTGTTTTGAAAACTAAAATATATGTGCGAAGTATAAGTTGAATCAATAACCCAAACCGGATCTCATTCATGAAGTGTAATACAGACTGATACAGAAGATTGAAAGGGTTTAAAATCCTATAAAAAGTTACATTGAAAGGGTTTAAAATCCTAAACATTTGTTGAGGCTTCGTTCCCTTATCACACCCGAAACATTAAAGCTATATCCCATCAGAGAGTTTTATGAAATATGCCAAAGGGAAAACTATACTCCGAAGGGTATGAGAGAGCTCAAGAGAGGCAAAAACAGGTGCACTAGATCTGTTTCAAGCAAAGGCAGTGGTTCTAGAGACTTCCTTGACGGTCACTTGCTGCCAAAGCTGAGGTTTTGGAACTGTGACGCCCGAGCACCTGATTTGCCCTCCAGCAGCTGATTCTCCAAAAGGATGATAAGGTGAGCAACTCACATTACGTGATTTACACAAGCTTATCACCCATGTTACGTGATTTACACAACCTCAAGTTGTTTGACCATTAAGACAAAGATCTTTGAGTCTAAGAATAGGAAGAAAGAGTGATGAAGTAAATCTCCATGGCAGAGCCATATTGTGAAGCCGAAAATTAAAAGGATGGAAGGTAGCTATTTATAGGAGCAGGGGATGAAGTTACTAAGTTATTCTGATTTTCTTGAAAACTTATCTATAAACTTAATGCTCATTAAGAGGATTAAGTTACAAGGTGCATGGGTAAGTAGCACAATAGTCAAAGGAATGAATGTTTTTGCAGATATCTATACACTTTTAACGTCAGTTGTTTAAAACAACTGACGTTAAAAGTGTTTTTAAAATAAAAAAATATTTATTGTTAACATCAGTTTTTTATACAACTGACGTTAAAAGTGTGATTTTCACTTCAGTTAAATAAATAGCTGACGTAAATAATCCTATATATTATAGACGTGCAGAATGAATATTAGAAATAATGTAATTAATATACGGGAACTTGGCAGTCATAAATTAAGTTGACGTTAAAAATGAGGTGGTGACAGTTTGTAAATATTAAATCACTATTTGCGTCAGTTCTATAAATAACTGACGTAAATAATTATGAAACTCATTTCATTGGTTGTCATGTCCCTGTTGTCCCTCTTAACGCAGTTTATTTCTAAACCTTTTTTTTAAACAAGTTTATTTTTAATTTTTATTAATTAGCTTGAATTAGTGAACAAATTCTTGTGCAAATTAAAATAAATAAACACTTAACATAAAACAAGTTATATGTATAATCAAATCGTATCTCATTGAAGCGATTCATAAGTTAAAATTACATGATTAAAAGATAAAAAATTTCTGCAAATAGCCCTAAAATATAAAAAAGTTTCTGCTTCAACATCATTTTATTCTCAGTCCTGTCATCAGAAACTCCAATGGATGCATCACCTCCCTCACTTGAATTCCATGATGAAAAGTAAATCCTCAGTCACTAGCAGCGAAAGCAAAGTGAAATGGATCTTTGCATCTTTCTTCTTCACTGGAATTCCTTGATGCATCGTCTTGAATCCATAGTCACTTGCTTCCAAAGCAAAGTGAAAGGGATGACGGGGATGAAATAAAGTGAGAGAATCACATTACGTGATTCACCCAACCTTACCATCCATGTTATGTGATTTACACAATCTCAGAAGTTGTTTGACCATTAAGACAAAGATCTTTGAGTCTAGGCATAGGAAGAAAGAGTGATGAAGTTAATCTCCATGGCAGAGCCATATTGTGAAGCAGCAAAAATTAAAAGGATGGAAGGAACCTATTTATAGGAGTATGGGATGAAGTTACTAAGCTATTCTGATTTTCTTGAAAACTTATCTAAAAACTTAATTCTCATTAAGAGGATTAGGTTACAAGGTGAATGGGTAAGTAGCACAGTAGTCAAAGGAATGAATGTTTTTGCAGAAACTAATAAACTTTTAACGTCCGCTGTGTAATACAACTGACGTAAGAAGTGTGAGTGTTTTTAACGTCAGTTTAAGACAACTGACGTTAAATATATGACCTTTAACGTCAGTTTTTACTAACAATTGACGTAAGAAGTGAGTCTTTTTAACGTCAGTTTCTTAAGACAACTGACGTTAAATATATGACCTTTAACGTCAGTTTTTACTAACAACTGACGTAAAATGTTGTTTTATTTTGATTATAACGTTTACACCCACGCGCCTTCTGCACTTCTCTGTACGTCTCTTTTCTCTTTTCATCACGCTTAACCCTCACTCTCAACCCTCACTCTCGCTCTCACTCTGCCCTAATCGCGAGCTCATCTCCACCGCAACCACCGCGAGGGCTTCTTCGCCACCACCGTGAGGTACACTCTTAACCCCTAACTCTGTCTTTCCCGCTCATTCTTTGCAATAACTTGACATCTCTCTTTCCCCTTCCCGCGCACTAACTCTCCTTGTCCCTCTGCTCTCAGTAACCACATCGAACGTTGGCCACCACTCGAGCTTCCCACCACCACCACGCGAGCGCCTATTTCTGGTGAATCTTTAGGGCACATTTTTTTATTTTTGGTTTTGAGTGCATGTTGCTCTGCTGGTTGAAACTGTAGTCTCAGTAGTTGAAACTTGAAACTGTGAGTTTGAGTTGTTTGGAATGTCTCTATTTTTGGTTTTGAGTGTATGTTGAAACTGTAGTCTCAGTAGTTGAAACTTGAAACCGTGAGTTTGAGTTGTTTGGAATGTCTCTATTTTTGGTTTTGAATGCATGTTGCTCTGCTGGTTTATCTGTCACGGTCGTGATGTTCACCACGACTAGGCCGTGATCAGTTCTGCATGTGAGGGTCTGGTTCAGTTGGCACGTTATGGTCGTGATGTACATCACTGCCAGGCCGTGACCAGTGCTTGGCAATCTTCAAAAACTATAGTTTTCAATCTCCCGTATTGTCCTTATATTGGATAGATGTTTTGTATATCTACAGGACCTATCTAGTCATTTTTATTTATACTTCTGTATTTATTTTGAGTTATAACCTATGTTAATTAATAGATATATATTGTTTCTGAACAGGCATACATATGGATCAGTCGGATAGCCCACATGCACGGGAGGACACTGTGGGGGCTTCGCAGGACCCGATCACGCCTACGCCTGATTCTAGTGTAAGTTTACATGTTATATACTATCTTTAGTCCTTATTTTTAATGTAAGTTTATAATTTTACAACCCTCTATTTTATCATTTTTTTTGTCCATACAGACATCACAGGCTCATAGGAAACGGGGTAGAGGAGCCACCTCGTTGAAGAAACTAGAGAAGGACAGGCAAAGCGAACAGAAGCTTGAGGTGTCCTTCGATGCTAATCTAAATGCCCAGGGACCCCGTGCTAAAGAATTTAATAAGTGGGTGTTTCTACAAGCGAAGCAACACATAAGCATCAACTACAACCACTGGAATGGCGTTCCACAGAACGTTAAGGATCAAATTTGGGAGGCTATCGCGGTACTTTACCTTTACATTCGTTTGATTTACATTATTAGATAATTATCCGAGTTATAATCCATCCAGTTGTTATGTATTTAATGTGTAGGTAGCTTGGACTGTGCCAAATGACGAGGATCATTGTCATAAATGTATGAAAATGGCATCAAAGTGTTGGAATGGGTTCAAGCATAATCTTACCAGGTACTATGTATCTGGGAAGAAGCGGCTTGATAAAATGTTCTCGGATTATCCCTGGATTGATCAGGATACTTGGGATATGTTTGCCAGGAGTCGACAGGATGGAGAATTTCAGGTTGGTTGATTAAGTTAATTTTGTATGCTTATTATAGATCATTTAACTGTATTTAATTATGTGTTTTTGTTTGAATAGGCTAAGGCAAATAAGGGTCGGCAGAATCAGGTGAAGAACGTCCACCGCCACACCATGTCTCAGGGTGGGTACCAGACTCGGATCGAGCAGATGATGACGGATAGGCTGAGGGCGAAGTAGGAAGAGCACTCTGCTAGGATTGAAAGAGGAGAGGTGCCTGAGGGCACACCATCAAGTCCTCCGTCGGACATCGACCGCGAGGATGTCTGGTTAGCCGGCCGCATGACAAAGATGGGATCTTTTAAAATTGATGCCACTCGCGAAGTGGCAGATAAGATTGTAAGTAAATAATTAACTTGATTTCAATTGATATTTGTATAGATATTTGCAACACTTTTCACTTGCACGTTTTTTCATTTTTTTCATTGTAGATGGATCTTAAAGCACAATCCTCCCAGGACTCATTCGTCCCTTCTGGACGGCGGGACATCTTGATGACTGCTCTAGGCAAGAAAGACCATCCTGGTCGGGTTCTCGGTGTTCTTGGGAACATGACCATCAAAGAATATTATGGCAAGTCTGCTTCACGAAAGCGGGTGGTCGATGAAGCATCAATTTTGGCTGACATTACTCAGCACCTCATGTCCAACCCAGCTATTACAACACATCTGATGCAAAGCTTAATATCCAACCCGGAATTCAAGCAGGCGCTTGCCAAAGAGCTTTCCTCCGTCGACACATCCCAGGACACCGCAGGGCATGCCAACCCTTCACATGTGAGCACAAAAGAGAGTTTTAGTAGGGCACATGTGGAGGACGATGAGTTGGCAGCTAGGGAGCGGGAGTTCGAAGTCCAACGCCATGAGCATGAGTTGGAAATGAAAAGGCGCGAGCTTGAGTTGGACTCCAAACGACGTGAGCTCGAAATGTTAACAAAGGTATGTATTCATTATTAATGTCCAAATTAGTCAAATAATTACTTGTGTTTTTTTTAATTATCAACAACTTATCTAATTTATTTTTTCTAAACTGAAGGCCAAGTCGACGTCGGTGTCGCTGTCACCTATCACTCATTTGTTCTCACTTGGTGAGGATTATGCGTTTGAGATTTTTGAATTTCCATTGGAGCACGATGGATGGGTGGCACGCCCAGATCAACGGAGGAAATTTACCTTCTGTGGTGACGATCTCGGGAACGCCTGCAGAAATAACATCTGGATGAACAACAATGTTATCAGTCTTTGGTGCACGTAAGTTAATTTTAATTTTATAACTTATTTATTTTGGGAATTTTTCCATTTAATAATTTATTTTAATTTCAATATATATATTATGTAATTAACATCCACACCTTTTCATATCTTAGGTATCTCCATCGTCTTCAGCTTGATAAGGGCGTTGCATCAGTTTACGGCTTCTTAGATCCGTCAGTCCTTCTGCCCCAATTCTTTGATGCCGATGGATTAAGTAAATACATAAGGAACTTGTTGGGAGACAATCGGAAAGAATTATATCTGGCTCCCTACTGTATGAAAAACCATTGGCAGTTGTTCGTACTTCACCCGTCTAGGCATACTGTCATATTCTTCTGCTCTCTCCACCAAGATCCGCCACCGAAGGTGGTGGAAGATGTAATTAAGTAAGTAACTAATTTTAAATTTAATTTAAGTTTTAATATCAGTTGTTTTTAGTTTATTACACACATGATATATGAATTTGTTAATTGATCGACATGATTATTTGTTTATGATAGCGTGCTGAAGGCGAGTAGCATAAGTTGTGCCAACGGGAGAAGTAGAACTTCTAAGGCTAAAGCAAATCCTGTATGGAACATCCTCAAGGTTTGGTAGTTTATTTATCAAATAATTAATATTATAATTACTAATTTATATGTATATTCAACTGATGTTGAAATTAATTTTGTTGGTAGTCTCGATTTCAAATTCACGGGTGGTCGTGCGGCTATTATGTGATGCTTCATATGCTGAACATAGTCTCCACATCTATTACGGATGGATGGATTAAGGTAATATTTAAACAACTTGTTAAATTATATATTATAGTTTTGAAGATGACTTGCATTGATGTTATTGTTATTATTTGAACGTGTGTAGGCATTTAACGACCAATCGCATATTCAAGAAGATGAGTTAAGAGACTTGAGGATTTGCTTCGCTGAATTCTTCTTCAAGTATGCGGCTGAAAAAGGAATTGACAAGATACCTCCGCAATACTTAGATAAATAGTTTTTTTGTTAGACTTTAGAAACTAATTAATAACATGTATATATATATATATCCTTAGATTGGTAGTTTTGTTTTTTAGACATTGAAACTAAAATTTATTTATATATAGGTTTTGGTTTTAAGTCCCCCCATTGTTCCATTTTTCCATTGCAATTCAGTAATGTGTGTGATATTCTGTGTTACTGGGATATTTACTGAATGCGGGGATAGCTGAGGGGAGTGATATTTTAAAAATGAATTAAAAAAAAAATCTATTAACGTCAGTTGTATCAAACAACTGACGTTAATAGTATTTTATAAAATATGCAGTACACTATTAACGTCAGTTGTAATAAACAAATGACGTTAAAATTAAACCTTTAACGTCAGTTCTTTATAACAACTGACGTTAGTTTTAACAAAATTAATGTCCGTTGTCTTAAAGAACTGACGTTAATAGTTTTATGTTTAACGTTAAAGAACTGACGTTAATAGTTTTATATTTAAAAATATTAACTATTAACGTCAGCTATATTTACGTCAGTCAGTATTCTGACGTAAAAAATCAATTTTAACTGACGTAAAAAGCACTTATTGCACTAGTGGAACTAATTCCCTTGTCTAAGGGATCAATGAAACCACCCATGGCGGTGTAGCGTTCAATGTGATGTATGATTCCCTCCTTTACCTCAATTCATGTTTTCAAATTCTGAATTTATTGCGTTGATCATAAGCATGCATGATCGACTAGTTAACGTGATGAGACTTGATAGGTAATTCGCGTTTAGAACTTGAATTGGGGTCACTGATTGAATATTGCACGAGAGTGAGTAGGAGATCAGTGCAAACTTATAGGGAACAAGATTTAATAGAGTTTGATGATTGGGTTATGAGACCGTAGCAAGTAATTAACTCAATCGTTGAATACGTCCTATTGAGCACGATAGTGTCATTAGGAGAATTTGGGGGTCTTGGTTGACATTGCCATTGAACTTAGGGAGAGGATCATCATCACTTGGGTGCTATGCATGATTGGATAGGTGGATTTGTGACCTTAGATGTTTAATCCAGATTTTAATCCTTATCTTATCTCTTCGCTACCTACTTTATCTCGAATTAATTTGTTGATTTAAATTGCGATCATATTTTCTCTCTCTTCTCAGCCACTTGCTTTTGCTTGGTCAAACGTATCGAATTTCTTGCACATTGGTAGAATTGGTAGCCCAATCCCTGTGTCCGACCTCGGTAATTACTTACCGTGTTTATTACTTACGACGACCCGGTACACTTGCCGGTGACTCAACACATAATCACACACTTTTGGGCTCTATACCCGAGTCTTGGAATGCCATAAGATTAGAAGGGGCTTCAGTGATGTTATTGTGATGCTTTTGCATCCCTGACAGACATTGACTCTCCCGCTCGGATTGCTACCGAAACATGGACTGCCATATTGTGACTTTTCGGTCCCTGTGGTGAGGTTCATGGATTCGGATCCTCATTTTTAAATGAGGGTAATCCAGGGACCATATGTTTAGGGGTCTAGATATGTCCCGGAAGTCATGCACCTAAAATGCCATTAGTAGCCTACCAAACTAGGGTCTTGACCTCAGAAGTTCAAACTTTAGGATATGACCCATGTAGGACAAAAGGGAGCACATTCCACCTTTTTCTGCAACATGAATAATCACATGCATCATAATGATTTTATGCACGCATTCCACAGATGCCTTCATATGCCATTCATTCATACATATCGTTACACTCATTATTATTCATTGTGTGCTCTTGCATGTAGTACTTTAAGTCATGCATTGTTAATATGTCATTCATGCATTTTGTTACACTCTCATGCATAAGTAAAATTGCATTCCAAATGTTATTAACAAAGTAAAATTTCCCTCCACATATAATTTGGTTTGAGATAACACCTTTGATTACAAGAGATGGAAAAAGTCAGACACACTAGCAATGCTCCCACCACCAAGAGCTCCAGGGTGATAATGAACTCGTTAGAGAATCTGAAAGATCTGAGCCAATCTTTGCCTCAAGAACGTCGAAGAAGCTTCGCCAAGAAGTATGGAGGGATCTTGGACCTAATTTTCATACCGGTTGAGACTGCTGCTTTGAGTGCTTTGTGTCAGTATTGGAACCCCCACCTCAGATGTTTTGAATTGCAAAACATGGACATTACTCCCACCATTGAAGAATATGCTTGCCTGTTAAGGTTGCCAATGCAGAAAAACCCCGTCATATACTTTCACTTGGGGCAATACTTGACCACTACAAGCATAGCAGGGTTACTAGGGCTTCCTGAGAATGATTTAAAGCTGACCGGGCACTCAAACTCGCGAGGATTAACCCGAACTCTTCTTGAAAATCATTTGAAGAAACTAATGGATCGGCAATATTGGGAAACCTTTGAGAGGGTATTGGCGCTAACAATATATGGGTTGGTTCTATTTCCATCAGCGCTAGACATGATAGATCAAGCGGCAATGGAGGTATTTTTCACAGTAGCAAGAAAGAAAAACCTCGTGCCAGCAGTGTTATCTGAAACTCTTTTGACACTAGAATTTTGCCAGCGGAATCCAAAGGGGAAGCTCCGATGTTGTGTACAATTGCTCTATGTGTGGGCCATGACTCACATGTATGCAAAAGGTTATATCACCCGCCATTCAGATCCACTAAGAGGCTTCCATAACATCCCTATAAGACAGCTAAATGAAGAGGAATGGAAGAGCGAGTTTGACAAAGTGGAAAGGGACTCTTTTAGGTGGGTATGCCCATGGTACGAAGGTCAGCAGGGGCAAGATATCATTTATAGTTGTGGTTACTATCCCAATGTTCCTTTGATGAGTCCAAAAGGGTGCATATCCTACACACCCGCCATAGTCTTACGACAGCTTTGTTGGACGCAAACCGTGCCAAGAGAGGAACAACTCGGCGGATGCTGTTTCCGGTACGAGGATGGACAAAATACCAAGTTGTTGGAAAAATCAGTCAGAAATGCATGGAAAGATGTGAAGATGGCAGGGAGAGCAAAATTGGGCAGGCCAATCCTAATCATTGTCTCAGAATATGAAGCATGGAGAAAATCAAGGAAAGGTCCCGTCAACTTTCCGGCAGAAAGCATGAAAGATAAAGATCACTCCCCTTTGGTAACTCAAATGACAGAACAACTGAAAGTTCTAGAAGCACAAATGAAGGAATGGAACAACAAAAGCAAAATGCCGAGTTAAAAATAGCCATTGGGAAGAAGCGTTGTGAGAAGTTAGCAAAGGAAAATGAACACTTAAAAGATTTGTGTGCAGATATCTCCACAACCTCAAGAGTCCAAATGAATACAGACAATGTCTCACCAAGCATCATGGATAAGGTCCAGAATCTTGAAGGTAAAGTATTGTCCTTGACAACGGAGAGGCATCGACTAAGAAAAGAAAAGCATCAGTTAGAAGAAGAAGTCATCCAGCAAGAAGGTATGAGAAAGTCATTGGAGGCGGAGGTTGATAGACAAAGGGGAGTCAATAGCAACTTACAGAAGCAAATTTATGCATAAAATAGGATGACTGATGAATTGGTACAAAAGATCAAAGAAATGAATATCCTAATGGTCAAAATCAAGAAGCAGTGCGATTTAGGGTGGACCTCGGCAAAGCATTATCATGATCACACGGTTCAAGCAATGAATGCCATGAAATGGTGGAGAGAAGAAGCACGAGAGCGAGGGATGGATATTGACATATGGAAAAGGAGATATGTGAGCATGAGTTTGGAGCTAAGCCACTGCGTTCAGAATTTTGTCCAAAGCTTTGAGAAGGCAGAACAACAAATCTGTGGGGACCCTATGCTTCGTCTCCCGTCTGAAATGGACGATTTTATGCAAATGTGTGGAGGGTTTGCTCGAGGGCTAAAAAGAAAGAGACCGAAGCTGTTGACTTTAGGATGAAATGTTGTAACAATGTTGAAAATTATGATTTGACAATGATGTAATCCCAATCTATGTATTGCTTCAAGGAGTTTCTAATGAAATTTGTTCTTGCCTCTATGATTCCTTCGCACTCCAACTCTTACACTTGACTTACGATGACACCTATCGTGGAGCATGGTCTTCCTTTAGTAGGTTGTCAACTACATCTTTGCCTTAAAAGATTCTTCTTTCTGCACAAAGGGTAGGTCGGGATGTCTCAATTCAAAATTCGCATTGCTAGTGTGTTTAAGACAACATCTATTGTGGAGAGACGTTCTTCCCCTAGATTTGTTGTCAACTCCATTTCATCTTATGAGCACAATGCTCTCTGTGTGGGATAGAGGGACCATCTCTTGTCAGTCACAAGGTGTTAACTCAAGAAGAGAAAAATAAAATAAAATAATAAATAATAACTCCATAGGTGGTTTTCACCAAAGCTTTTTCTTTTTTTGCAATATTCTTACTTTTTTCTGATTAAAATAGTGTGACTCTTCTGAACAATTGCTCCGAGACACACTTATCGCACTTGATCACAGGCAAGAGCCATGGTGGATGAACTAGATGAAGTTCAAGGGATCAGGGATGAAGTCAGTCAAATCAAGGATCAGATGACTAAGATGATGGAGATCCTACAAGAAATGCAGAAGGAAAAGAACATAGAGGAGAACCCTCCAGCCTCGAACGAAGGACAGCCAACCACACCTCTCATCCCCCCCGGTTTTTCTCAGATTCCTATTCAAGGCTTCAACCAACCAGGGGTCATGATGCCTCTCACTATTTATCCAAGCAACCAAACTCACTTTTCATTTGACCCGAACAATCCCTCATACGGTTTGCCTCGTGGATTTGTGCCACCAACAGCCCCCAGCCCACAAGATGGCATTCAGAACTCCGAACATATCACTCAGACACAAACCCCCACCAATGTTGTCGAAATACCGCAAACACAAACTGTCAACCCTTCAGATGGTAACACCCCGATAGTGACTCCTTCTGTCAAACCAAAACCCCCACAATACACGCTACATTATGGACCCCAGGGGGTTCAAATGATGCCAAACTTTGGTTCATCCTCCATGCCATATTCATTTCCCCATAATATGTACGGAGAAACTCCGGTGAATCAGTCGGGAGGGAATTCCCTATCTAAAGAAAAGCTGGAAGTACTAGAGGAAAGATTGTGGGCCATAGAAGGGGTAAATAGTTATGGTCTTCGGGATGCCTCGGAACTTTGTCTGGTGCCAAATGTTGTAATTCCGCCGAAATTTAAGGTGCCCGATTTTGACAAATATCGGGAACCACTTGTCCCAAAAACCATTTGACCATGTATGTTAGGAATATGGCGTCATATGCCCAACATGATAAGCTCTTGATTCACTTCTTCCAAGACAGTTTAACTGGGGCAGCTTCAAATTGGTATACGCATCTCGAGCGGGCACACATCCGATCCTTCAAAGATCTAGCAGATGCATTCCTGAAGCAGTATAAGTAGAATATTGACATGGCTCCCGGTAGGATGCAACTCCAAAATATGTCAAAAAGGGACGTAGAGACTTTCAAAGAGTATACACAACGATGGAGGGAACTGGCTGCTCAGGTGGAGCCTCCCTTAGCTGAGAAAGAAATCGTAGCAATGTTCATTGATACACTCCAGTCGCCCTTCTATGATAGGGTGATTGGGAGTGTGTCATCAAATTTTTCTGACATGGTCATCATCGGCGAGAGAATTGAAAGTGGAATGAGGAATGGCAAGATAACCGAGACTTCAGTAGGGAATGGCCCAAAGAAAGCCCCGTTTGTGAAAAAGAAAGAGGGAGAAGCACATGCAGTAACCTTTGAACAAAAGAAACCGAACCAATGGAGACCGAACCAAACACCCGCCTTCCAAGCCCAATACGCCCCATATTACCAACCACCTCCATATCACCAAGCCAACCAGCCATACATCGCTGCCACCTCACAATTTCCAAATCCTCAACAGATGGCTCCTTACCGACCATCATACCCTTCTCAGCCTCAAACACACCCTACTATGCCACCTTAAATCGTTCAACCCCTAAATCCAAACCCAAACACCAGCCAAACAAAACCACCGAATAACTCGGAAAGAAAGCCAGTGCGTTTTGACCCGATACCCATGACCTGCACTGAACTATTCCGCCAACTTGTGAGCAAATCCGTGCTAACTCCTATCCCGACAAGATCAATAGACCCTCCTTATCCAAAGTGGTATGACCCAAATGCTCAATGTGAATATCACGATGGGGCCACAGGTCATTCCACCGAGAGTTGTAAAGCTTTGAAGTTTAAGGTGCAAGACCTGAGTAATGCCAAATGGTTGAAGTTGAACTTTCAGAAGGATGCTCCAAATGTGGCACAGGGTCCTATGCCAAATCATGGGAGTTCGAGAGTTAATGCCATTGAGAGCTTCTTGGAATACTCTCAAGAGTAAAGTGGCCGATGTTAGGACTCCTATGAGAGTTGTTTTCAGAGAGATGTGCAAATATGGGTTAATCCAAATCCCGACCATGGAAGAAAAGGCTCTCGATGGAGAGATAAGGTGTGACTTCGATGGGAACATGGGGCATTCGATTGAAGATTGTTCGGAGTTTCGGTAAGTTGTGCAGCAGCTAATGGATATGAAGATTATCTTAATTGGTTGTGGATCAAATGAATACGTCATTAATATGATTGTTGAATCTACAATTTCCCCAACCCCAATTAAGATAACCCCTTTTACTGTTGTGGTTAATCCTCAACCAGTTCCCGAGCAAGTCACTCCAAAACCAGTGGTGATATACTATACTGAGAAGAAAACTTTGCCGGTTCCAAGTGGGCAAACACCAATCGTCATCCGAGTTCCAAGCCCTTTCCCTTACAAGGACACCAAAGCGGTACCATGGAAATATGATATGCAGGTTCAACCCAATCCTTCCGATGGGACTACTGTGGTTACCAACATTTCAGGAATTGGTGGAATGACTAGGAGTTGTCGTATTTACACTCCAGAGGTATTGCGAAGGGAGGAAACAGAAAAGGAAGGAAAAGATCACAAGGGGAAAGAGAATATGGAAGGAATTCTAGATGACAAGGAAGCAAACGGGGGTGGGAATAAAAAGGAGGTATCTGATGAAGAAGTTGGTGAATTCTTGAAGTTCATCAAGCAGAGTGAATATAGGGTTGTGGATCAGTTAAACAGAACTCCGGCTCGGATATCTCTTTTGTCTCTATTGATGAACTCTGAGCCACACAGGAGAGTACTGATGAAGGTGTTGAATCAAGCTCATGTCTCCCATGACATCACAGTTGATAAGCTCGATTACATTGTAGGTAACATAGTTGCTGATAATTATGTCACTTTCACTGATGATGAAATACCAGCTGAAGGTATGGGACACAACAAGGCATTGCACATTTCTGTGAAGTGCCGAGACCATGTCATGGCTAGGGTTCTCATTGATAATGGATCTTCTTTGAATGTAATGCCAAAGTCAACACTGGCAAAGTTGTCCTTCGATGGAACTCATATGAAGCCAAGCACAATGATTGTAAGAGCTTTCGATGGCACCCGAAGGGAGGTCATGGGAGAAATTGAATTGCCCATTCAGATTGGCCTTTGCACCTTTGAAGTGCTCCACTCTTGAAACCTTCCACATTGGATCCATTAAATGCGGACCTAGGACGACCATGGATCCATTCGTCTGGAGCTGTACCTTCCACATTGCACCAGAAGGTGAAGTTCATTGTTGATCGTAAGTTGATAATTGTTTTTGGCGAGGTGGATCTGTTAGTAAGCAAGCCATCAACAACCCCTTATATTGAAGCTACCGAGGAAGCTCTCGAAACCGCCTTCCAGTCCCTTGAAATTGCCAATGCCACTTATGTTGGGGATAGTGCTCCACTCTTGAAACCTCGGTCATCTAAAGCGTCCATCATGATGGCCAAGGTTATGCTCGAAGGAGGATACCAACCTGGAAGCGGTTTGGGGAAGAACAGCCAAGGTGTCGCTGACATCCTCATGCTCATTGAGAGGAAGGACAGGTTTGGGTTGGGATACAAACCCACCAAGGCCGACAAGATGAGGGTTATAGAAGAGAAGAAAAGAAAGAGGTTGGCTCAGCTGGAAAATCGTGAATACGAGGCTGAAAGGGTTCCCATCTGTGACATTCGACAGAGCTTCCGAATCATAGGGTTCACATTCCTGGACCAAGCAGCAGCTATTGAAGATGATTATCCGACCGATCATGGTATCAATATGGTGTGTCCATGCTCTCCGGATACAGAGCTCAACAATTGGGAGATCATTGAGTTCCCCAGGACCATAGAGTCTTTTCCAAAGTAATTATGTAATGCTTATCCTTTAGCTCTGCCTTAGGCTTTAGGAATTTTGTTGTAACGGGCTTACTTGTTTCTGTTTCAGTATGACTTATCAATAAATGCGTGCATCCAGCATCTTTGTGTTATTATCTCTCTTATTTTTTTTACTTTTGTTTTTGTTCACCATTCCTCACCAATAAATGCAGTCACTTGTCTTTAACCTTTATTCATTCACCTTTCCCTGATAACTACCAAAATGCAGATCTAAAAGTGACTCTCTTGAAAACGACAGTGTTAGTAACTCATCATACAATTTTGACTATTCCGTTGATCGTGCTGAGGAGGTTGTTGATGATGACGGGGAAGTTCCCCCTGAACTATTGAGATTGGTAGAACAAGAAGCCAGGGAAATTCGGCCCCATGAAGAGCCAAATGAACTAATCAATTTGGGAATCAAAGATGATAAAAAAGTGGTCAAGATTGGCCTTTCTCTGAAAGAAAAGGAGCAGAACAGGTTGATCAGGTTGTTGATGGATTATAAAGATGTTTTCGCATGGTCGTACCAAGACATGCCAGGGTTAGACTCCTGTGTAGCAGAACACAAATTGCCATTAAAGTCGGAGTGTCCCCCAGTAAAGCAGAAGCTACGAAGGATGAAAGCAGAAATGTCTTTAAAGATCAAGGAAGAGGTCAAGAAACAACTGGAAGCAGGTTTCCTAGAAGTTGTAAAGTACCCTCAATGGGTTGTTAACATCATTCCTGTTCCCAAGAAAGATGGAAAGGTTCGAATGTGTGTTGACTATCGAGATCTGAACAGCGCTAGCCCAAAAGATGACTTTCCTCTGCCTCACATTGATGTTCTTGAAGATAATACTGCTCAACATGCATTATTCTCTTTCATGGACGGATTCTCGGGATATAATCAGATCAAGATGGCACCTGAAGATATGGAGAAAACTACATTGAACCTTTTGCTACAAGGTTATGCCCTTTGGCTTGAAAAATGCCGGGGCAACATATCAGCGGGCTATGGTGGCTTTATTCCATGACATGATGCATAAGGAGATAGAAGTTTATGTAGATGACATGATCGCCAAGTCCAGATCCGAAGACGACCATGTTGATAATCTGTAGAAACTTTTTGAGCGGTTAAGAAAGTTTAAGCTCCGATTAAATCCAGCCAAATGCACTTTTGGAGTGAAATCAGGCAAGCTTCTCTGGTTCATTGTTAGTCAAAGAGGAATAGAGGTTGATCCTGAAAAGGTTCGAGCAATCATCGACATGCCAGCACCTCAAACGGAGAAGGAAGTTCGTGGGTTTTTATGAAGATTGAACTACATTGCCAGGTTCATCTCCCAATTAACAGCGACATGTGAACCAATCTTTAAACTGTCGCACAAAAATCAGGCAGTTGCATGGAATGAAGATTGTCAAAAAGATTTTGAGAAGATCAAACAGTACCTACAAGAGCCTCCAGTCTTGGTTCCCCCGGTGCCAGGAAGACCTCTCATCATGTATTTGACTGTGCTAGATGAATCTATGGGTTGCGTACTGGGGCAGCACAATGAGTCAAGGGGGAAGGAACATGTCATCTATTATCTTAGTAAGAAATTCACCATTTGCGAATCCAACTACTCACTGCTAGAATGCACTTGTTGTGCCTTGGCTTGGGCGGCTCGTTGTTTGAGGCATTACATGTTGTGTTACACTACCTAGTTGGTGTCCAAAATGGACCCGATCAAGTATATCTTTGATAAGCCTGCTCTGACTGGAAGAATTACTCGCTGGCAGATCTTGCTATCAGAATATGACATTGTCTATGTCACCCAAAAAGCAATAAAAGGGAGTGCTCTTGCAGAATATCTAGCCAATCAGCCAGTAGAAGATTATGGATCGATGCAATGTGATTTTCCAGATGAAGATATAATGGTTTTGTTTGATCGCGAGCAATCACCAGAAAAAGAAAAGTGGACCTTGTTATTTGACGGAGCTTCTAATGCATTGGGACATGGAATTGGGGCAATACTAATCTCACCGAAAAATGATTATTTCCCTGTCACTGCAAGGCTTTGCTTTGATTGTACAAACAATATAGCCGAATATGAAGCTTGTGCGCTCGGGATCCTGGCAGCGATAGAATCAAAGGCAAGGATACTGGAGGTATATGGGGACTCTGCATTAGTCATCCACCAGCTTAGAGGGGAATAGGAAACCCGAGATGCCAAGTTAATCCCAAACCATGATTACATCAAAGGCTTGATTGAGCAGTTTGATGAAGTCACATTTCATCATATTCCCCGAGAAGATAACCAATTAGCTGACGCGCTGTCTACCTTGTCCTTGATGTTCAAAGTAAGTGACGAGAGGAACCTACCACTCATCAAAATGGAAAGTCGTGATCATCCTGCATATTGTCAAGTGATAGAGGAAGAGTCTGATCAAAAATCGTGGTACCATGACATCAAATGCTTCATCCAAAGAAGGGAATACCCTCCGGGCACCTCAGAAAATGACAAAAGAACTCTAAGAAGACTTGCAATGGGTTTCTATTTAGATGGAGGTATTCTCTACAAAAGAAATCATGACATGGTGTTGTTGAGGTGCGTTGACGCAAAAGAAGCTAAACGGATAATTGAGGAGGTACATGAAGGAACTTTTGGAACACACGCGAGCGGTCATGCAATGGCCAGGAAAATCTTGAGGACTGGCCAATACTGGCTGACAATGGAGGCTGATTGCTTTAATTATGCGAAGAAGTGCCATAAGTGTCAAATATATGTTGATAAGGTTCATGCGTCGCCAGCTCCCTTGAATGTCATGTCGGCATTTTGGCCGTTCTTAATGTGGGGAATGGACGTGATCGGGCCAATCGAACCAAAAGCCTCAAATGGGCATCGCTTCATTCTTGTTGCCATTGATTATTTCACAAAGTGGGTTGAGGCTGCGTCATATCCCAATGTGACCAGGAATGTCGTGATCAAATTTGTAAAAAGAGAATTAATTTGTCGTTATGGATTGCCGAGTGAGATTATCACTGATAATGCGACCAATTCCTCCCCGTACCGCCCAAAGATGAACGGGGCAGTTGAGGTCGCTAATAAAAATATCAAGAAGATTGTCCAAAAGATGGTTGTGACATATAAAGATTGGCACGAGATGTTACCTTTTGCTTTGCACGGCTATCGTACCTCCATTCGCACCTCGATAGGGGCAACGCCATATTCTTTAGTGTATGGGATGGAGGCAGTGCTCCCGATTGAAGTAGAGATCCCCTCATTAAGGATACTGATAGAAGCAGAACTGGAAGAAGCTGGGTGGGTTCAGAATCGACTGGACCAACTGAACCTCATCGAAGAGAAGAGATTAGCAGCACTGTGTCATGGTCAATTGTACCAAAAAAGGTTGATGAGGGCTTACGAAAAGAAAGTACGCCCCCGGCAGTTTCGGGAAGGTGATCTGGTGCTCAAAAATATCCTACCAATCCAAAAGGATCATCGAAGGAAGTGGACCCCGAACTATGACGGACCTTACGTAGTGAAAAAGGCATTCTCTGGAGGGGCTTTAATTCTCACCAGGATGGATGGGGAAGATCTTCCACTCCCTGTAAACTCAGATGCAGTCAAAAAGTATTATGCCTAAACATACTTCCCAAGAAGAAGAATAAAAGAAAAGAAAAAGTGAAAAAAAGAAAAAGAAAAAAGAAAAGCTCGCTAGACTGGAAATCTGAAAAGACAGTCTAGGCAAAAGTTAGAGCAACCCGCTAGGCTGAAAACCTAAAAAGGCGGTCTAGGCAAAAGTTAGGGTTCAAAAAAATAAAAACATAACAATGGAAGTGTCGTCAAGTCGATGAACTGGGGCAGCCAGTAGGTTGGATGTATGAAGACTGGGGCAAACAACATCTCTGAAGCCAATTAATGAGCAGTCAAGATTGTATGAGGGATACTAACATTAGTCATTGAGAGAGACATCAACTGAGGAGATGCGATCCTACTCCGCAATGTTTTGCAATTTATGCTTTGTACACCTATTTCAATCCAAATATAATGACATTGACTTCCTTTATTTTATTTCGCTACCTTGGTCCCTTTCTCTTAACTTTTGTCTTTTGTGTGTGTGCATTCATCTTAATAAGTATATACTGAAATGTGAAACAAGTAATCTTAATAAGTATAGAATTCCTTAGAAAGCCTCAAAAGGTCATGGGGGGCACGATGCTTCCCCTATAAAGGGCACCGAAGAAAGAAAGGAATATTGAGAATCAACCATCGGGATAATTATCATCAAGGGTGTCTACTATCAAAAAAGTGCAAGATATCTCTCCCCGATAGGATGGGCCTTGTTTTAGTTCATCCTCAAGACTGACTGTGATCGACGCTTTTAAGGGGTCAAGGATCCAATAATGAAAAGGAAACAGCAAATAAGAAATAATTTATCATCAATATTTTGCATCGTGCCCAAAATTAATAAGGGTTCTCATCATCATCATTCATTCTGTGATTTGAAAGTTAGTTATTCGAGTTTTCGCATTGTCATTCCATCAGTGAGCAAAATCGACATTCATATATTGCATTTGTCCATATGGCCTCACAAGCTTTTATCTATCTGTTTGAGCTTCTCACGGGCAATCAATCCCGTAAGCTTATTTATCTTTCTGTTCGAGCTTCACACGGGCAATCCACCCCGTAAGCTCATTTATCTTTCTGTTCGAGCTTCTGACGGGCAATCCACCCCGTAAGCTCTTTTATCTTTCTGTTCGAGCTTCTGACAGATAATCCACCCCGTAAGCTCTTTATCTTTTTATTCGAGCTTCTAACGGGCAAACCATCTTGTAAGTTCTTTTATCTTTCTGTTCGAGTTTCTGACGGGCAATCCACCCCGTAAGCTCATTTGTCTTTCTGTTCGAGCTTCTGACGGGCAATCCACCCCGTACGTTCTTTTATCTTTCTTTTCGAGCTTCTGACGGGAAATCCACCCCGTAAGCTCATTTATCTTTCTGTTCGAGCTTCTTACGGACAATCCACCCCGTAAGTTCTTTCTGTTCGAGCTTCTGACAGGTAATCCACCCCGTAAGCTCTTTATCTTTTTATTCGAGCTTCTGACGGGCAATCCACCCCGTAAGCTCTTAAGCTCAGTGGGAAATCCAACCTAGGGGTTCTTTACAGGAAATCGTGTTGTATTCACACGTCCTTTTGTTTGTCAGTGTACTCCAGACAAAATCGAAATTCACGTCTTTACTCATTTCTTATAACGATAATATGCTAACTTTGGTGACACCTATTATCTAATAAGAAACAAGTAAAGAGGGGCAGCTGTGAACACCTAATTTTGTCCGGATATCTTATCATTTTAATTAATATATTTGAAAATAAAAGGAAAAAAAAGTACAAATTTGCAAGAAAACCAAAAATTATTTTGTTCATGCTCATGGCCTGATTTCTTTTTGGTTGCAAGTCCTTTTTAAATCCATCTTCCTAGCCCATGTTCTTTAGCCCAAAGCCCAGTAAAAAAATAAATAAATAACAGATAGATATATGCTTCCTATCATTAAAAAAATATAAAAATAAAATAAAAAAAAGAATAATAAATAGATAAAAAAAAAAAGAGAGAGAGAGAGAGTTCCTGTTGCAATAGTGGGACAATGGGTAAAAGACAAAAAAAAAATAATTTTGTCTCAGAACCAAAGGCTAAGTTAAGCTTTGTTAAATTTGCAAAGGATGAGAATTTGAAATCCAAGCATGAAAAAGGAAAATATCATCCTGGTGCTCCTTATCTCTCATGCAGCATCAGCAAGGTCAATAACAGTCAAAGGGCCAAAATAGACTAAATACAAGAAAGGAAAATGGCAGCACAAAGCAAGACATATCAGATACAAAATCAACCAGATTGGAAAAGAGAAAAAGACTATCCAATGTAATCAAAGCAGAGGATCACTGGGTTTCCTTTTTTTGAATCCTGCTATCAGTATAAATGACAACAGAGATAGAGAGCAAAAAAAAAGAAAAAGAAAACCGGGGGGGTAACAGAGAGAGCCATATTCTTCCTTCAACAATCCAAAACAGGACCATTTTCACCATTCATCTTCAACATCTCAACATAGCCAATCTCCCTCCATAACCAAATACCAAAACCATCATCTTCATCTTCCTCCTAACAACATCACCTTCAATAACAACACTTGACCCTTACCTGTACCTACCAAACAGCGCCCCATTGTTCCGCCGTCTCCGCCACGTCCGGGCGTCTTCTGCCGGCGCAGAATCCAGCCACCGCGCCGGATGCAGGCCGTGCGTCATCATCAGCCTCATCGTCCCGACGCGAATCCGCTCAGATCATCACCTCCGCTGCTTCGAATCCGCCGCTGCTACCCCGACCCGAAGCCGTCGTCGCTGCTGCTCCAACCCGAAGCCGTCGCCGCTGCTACTGCAACCCGAAGTCGTCGTCGCTGTTGCTCCAAACCGAAGCCGTCCAAGGGTCATCACCGCCGCTGCGGGAGTCTCCGCATCGTCCCGATCCGCCCCGTGCAAGCTGCCGTGCGTTCCCCTTCCTGTCACCACGGCCCCACCGCCGTTCGAGCCTCGCCGCCGCTACGCCTCTTGCTCCTCTGTCTTCTGCGTTTCAGTGGTGAGGGAATAAAGTCTCGTTCCCTTCTTTCTCTCTTTCGATTGCTTCCCCCTTTGTTTTGTTTCTTTAAGTATCAAGGCATGGGTTTTGGGCCAGCTGCCAGACTTTCATTCCCCTTTTTATTTAGGAAATATATTTGGCAATAAAAACTGAAGTTGGGTGTATTTCTTGCTTTGGGCCCAATCATATGAAAAAGGAGGGGGGTTCTAGCTCATCTTGTTTCTAAAAAATAACATGAACCAAAAATGGTTAATAAAATATTTTCAATCCCTCGTTTCAAATAAAAATCTCCTTTTGGGTTCACGCAACAATTTATGACGTTGATGTATGATTTTTCATCCTCAAGTGTCATATGAATTGTAAGGGTTCATCGTATAGCTCCGCTATCTTTAACCCTGTGCAAGGGTAAATTCCTTTTGTATAAAATAATAAATGTTTTCAATTTACTCATTCTAACAAAATTTTATTCGACTTTTTAAAATAAAATTTATTTGAATTCCCGCAACAATTTATGATGTTAATATAAAAATTTATTTTCACGCAACAATTTACGACGTTGATGTATGATTTTTCATCCTCAAGTGTCATATGAATTGTAAGAGTTCATCGCATAGCTCCGCTATCTCTAACCCTGTGCAAAGGTGAATTCCTTGTGTTAAAAAAATAATAAAATGTTTCCAATTTACTCTTTTTACAGGATTTTATCAAAATTTATAAGATGAAAAAAAATCTCTTTTTTAACTCACGCAACAATCTACGACGTTGATGTATGATTTTTCATCCTCAAGTGGCGTATGAATTGTAAGGGTTTATCGTATAACATCGCTATCTTAGACTCTGTGTAAGAGTGAATTTATTCTGAAATAAAATCTCTTTAAAATAAAATAAATAAATCAAATCTTTATCAAAATATAAAATCAATAAACTAATCAAACTTTTTTTCAAAAGAACTACGTTGCTTTGAGTTTCCCATCGCACTCGAGAATACGTAGGAGCGAGATAAATCATCTTGTCAAGACAAAACTAGATTTTCCTTTTTTTTGTGTCTCTTTTTATGTTAAAATAATTAATCAAAATAATTAAACTTTTCTATTTTTAGGGATTCTCTATGGATACGGTGCCATGTCCAGTCCCTTAGATTTGAGGTTACCTTGTGGACTCATGTGTCATATTCAACCTCATTTAGTTTTTATAAACAATAAATTTAAAAATATAAAAATTAATAAAAATTTAAAATATTAAAAGTTAAAAATAATTCTTTCTTGTAAATAATTTTTGGGGTAAAATAAATATTTAAAAGGCTATTAAAATGTTTTTGCACAATTAACTTGAGGTACCGTTTTTAAACGGGCGATGTGGGGTGCTAACACCTTTCCTACTCGTAACCGACTCCCGGACTCATCTCTATCTTTTTTTTAGACCAGTTTATCTTTAAATAATTCGGTTTTCTAAGATTTTCCCAATAAAAATTTTAGTGGTGACTCCTCTGTTTTTTTTTTACTTCTTTTCGCGGCTCCCAGGCGGGGACAGTCGCGACACTAGTTTGAGGTACAAGGAGGAGACTTCCATTTCAGATCACTTGAATGAATTTCAAGGGCTCCTTAATCAGATGTCGAGAATGGGTATCAAGTTTGATGATGAGCTTTTGGGGCTATTTCTATTATTATCTCTACCGAGTCTTGGGAGACATTTACGGTTTTTATCACAAGTTCAATCCCTAATGGTGTTCTTTCTTTGGAAATGGCAAAGGGTAGTGTTGTTAATGAGGAGATGAGAAGGAAGGTACAGGGTACTTCATCTCGGTCAGGGTGCTTGTCACTGAAAATAGGGGGAGAAGTCGGAGAAAAGAACCGAAGGGTGGTAGAGAGAAAAGCAGGAGCAAGTCCAAGTCTCGATACAAGAATGTGGAGTGTCATTATTGTCACAAAATAGGGCACATAGAGAAGAATTGTTTTCTGTGGAAAAAGGAGAACAAAGACAAGAAGGGTAAGCAAAAAGAGAGGGATCATGATGATGATGACCGTGTCACTACTGCTACTGGTGATGATCTTGTTATTCTCCGTGACCATGAGTCGGTTAATCTTGTATCAGATGAGAGCATGTGGATAATTGATAGTGGTGCTACATTGCATGTTACACCGAGGATGGAGTTCTTCACATCTTATACTTCAGGTGACTTTGGAGTGTTGAAGATGAGTAATGATGGTGTGTCTAAGGTGATTGGTGTTGGTGATGTTTGCTTGCAAACCAACATGGGAATGCAATTGTTGCTTAAAGGAGTCAAACATGATCCGGATGTCCGCTTTAATTTGATCTATGTGCAATTGCTTGATGAGGATGGTTATGATAATCACTTTGGTTCTGGAAAGTGGAAACTCAGCAAAGGTAGCTTGGTTGTGGCTAGTGGGGAGAAAATTTCTAAACTGTATTGGACAAAAGCTTTGGCTGCTAAAGATAGTGTGAATGTTGTGGATATGGAGGCATCTTTGTGGCACCAAATGCTTAGTCATATCAGTGAAAAATGGTTAAATTACTTAGCTAAAAAGGATGTGTTTCCGGGATTGAAGAGTACAGAGTTGGAGATGTGTTCTCATTGCATGGCTGGTTAACAGACTAGAGTATCCTTCAAGAAGCATCCTCCCTCAAGGAAGTCAGGGTTGCTTCAGTTGGTGCATTCTGTTGTGTGTGGCCCATTGAAGGTAAAATCCTTTAGTTGTTCCCTCTACTTTGTTACTTTTATTGATGATTGTTTCGGGAAACTATGGGTCTATGCTTTGAAGACAAAAGACCAAGTGCTGGAGAAGTTCAAACAGTTTCAGGCTTTGGTTGAGAGACAGTCAGGCAAGAAGCTGAAATGCATTCGTACTGACAATGGTGGTGAGTATTGTGGACCCTTTGATGTCTATTCCAAGCAGCAAGGTATTGCACATGAAAAGACTCCTCCTAAAACTCCTCAGCTGAATGGTTTAGCAGAGAGGATGAACGGGACATTTATTGAGAGAGTGAGATGTATGCTTTCTGAAGCTAAGTTACCCAAGCATTACTGGGGTGAGGCACTCTACACAGCGGTACATGTTATTAATCTCAGTCCTGCAGTTGCTTTGAACAGTGAGGTGTCAGACAAAATTTGGTTTGGCAAGAATGTTAGGTATGATCAATTGAGAGTCTTTGGTTTCAAGGCTTTTGTGCATGTTCCAAAGGATGAAAGATCCAAGTTGGATGCAAAGACAAAGCAGTGTATCTTCATCGGTTATGATCAGGATGAATTTGGTTACAGGTTGTATGATCCTGGAAGGTCAAACCATTGAAGACATTGATAAGGTGGAGAAGACTACACCCAAGAATGATAGCAACTTGTTTGATGTTGATCCAGTTCGATTGCCTGTTTATAATTCGGATCTTGTTGATGGTAACGTTTAGAATGGCGAGCCACGTGATTTAGATGTTCCAGGTGATGATGATGAAGAGGAACATGAGATGTCACAAGATGAGAATCTTGGTGATGCTTCGAACCACCTCAAATCCAACTCGGGAGATCTAACAGCGAGAGACAACCATCTATAAGGTATCATTCCGATGAATATGTAACCTTGATGATGAGGGAGAACCGAGTGTTTTGGAGAGGCCATGGAGAGTGAAGACAAACAAAAGTGGCTGGATGCAATGCGGCATGAAATGAAATCCTTGTATGATAATCACACTTGTGATTTGGTGAAGTTGCCTAAAGGCAAGAGGGCCTTGGAAAACAGGTGGATTTATAGGGTGAAACATGAGAGTAACTCTCGTCTCCAAGGTATAAAGCCAGTTTAGTGGTGAAGGGCTTCCGTCAAAGAAAAGGTGTTGATTTTAATGACATTTTCTCGCATGTGGTAAAGATGTCATCCATTAGAACCGTGTTGAGTTTGGCGGTTACTCTTGATTTGGAGGTAGAGCAAATGGATGTGAAAACAGATTTCCTTCATGGTAATTTGGAGGAAGAGATTTACATGAAGCAACCTGATGGTTTTCAAGTTGAAGGCAAGGAAGACTATGTGTGTAGGTTGAGAAAAGCCTATATAGTTTGAAGCGGGCTCCGAGGCAGTGGTATAAGAAGTTTGAGTCTATTATGTGTGACCAAGGATATAAGAAGACTACTAAAGACCATTGTGTCTTTGTTAGAAAGTTTTCTAATGATGACTTCATTATCCTGTTATTATATGTTGATGGCATGCTTATTGTTGGGAAAATATTTCCAGGATTGACAGGTTAAAGAAGCAATTGGGCGAGTCATTTTCCATGAAAGACATGGGAGCTGCTAACAGATTCTTGGTACAAGATCATGCGTGGCAGAAAGGAGAAAAAGCTATGGCTATCACAAGAACACTATGTTAAAAGAGTGTTGCAGAGATTCCAGATGGAAAATGCCAAGGCGGTAAGCACTCATCTTGCTACTCATTTCAAGCTGAGTGCTAAACAAAGTCCTTCAAATGAAACAGAGAAATTAGATATGGAACGGGTTCCTTATGCATCTGTTGTGGGTAGTTTGATGTATGCAATGGTATGTACAAGAACAGATATAACACATCTTGTTGGTACAGTCAGTAGATTTTTGTCTAATCCAGGTAGAGAGCATTGGAATGCTGTGAAATGGACTTTGAGATATCTTTGTGGTACCACCGGTATGAAGCTTTGCTTTGGAGGTGATAAGCCTACTTTGGTGGGGTACTCAGACTCGGATATGGCTGGAGACATTGATTCCAGGAAGTCCGCTTCGGGCTATATGATTAGATTTGCAGGGGGAGTTGTGACTTGGCAGTCTAAGTTGCAGAAGTGTGTAGCATTGTCCACTACTAAAGCAGAGTTCATTGCCATTATCGAAGCATGCAAGGAGTTGCTATGGTTGAAGAAATTCTTGCAGGAGCTTGGTTTTGTTCAAGACAAATATTTGTTGTTTGTTGATAGTTAGAGTGCTATTCATCTTGGTAAGAATCCAACTTTTCATTCTAAGTCCAAACATATTGATGTGAGGTATCATTGGATACGTGATGCTTTGGATGCTAAGCTATTGGAGTTGGCAAAAGTTCATACTGATGATAATGGTGTTGATATGATGACTAAAGCACTACCAAGAGGGAAATTTGAAACTTGTTGTGATATCGTCGGTTTGGAGGTTATCTCCACATAGTTGTGAGGGGGAGATTTTTGGGCTTTGGGCTCCCTTCCTATATGAAGAAAGGCCCAAATATGTAAGCCTATTTTGTCTTGCTTGTTTAAGTGGAGAGAGGTCAGATTAGGGTTGTAGAGAGGTCTCGTTTTAGTAAGAATATAGCAGCCAACAAGAGAGAAGAGAGGAGAGAAAGCCAACCCGCATACCCACCAGACAGTCACCGTAAAATCGCGAAAGAGGATTCGTTCACCGTTGGATTGGGCTGAAATTTCTGCAGTAGGTTCACGAGGTCTTAAGTGAGAGATATTGGCTTCGTATAGTAGCTCTGTTTTTGGGGTAAATTTCATCTTCATGTTTCTCATTTGTAAGCATTGGTGCTTGGTTGTTTTGGTTGATTTTTAGCACGGTTTGTGCACTTGTTGGAGACTTTTTTGTACCCTTATTTGATCATAGTGGAGCTGTTTCTTTGGTCTGGACGACCCGTGGTTTTTACCCTTGCTTTAAGGGGTTTTCCACGTTAAAATCTTGGTGTCTCTTTGGTGTTTGTGTTGTTCTATTTGCTGTCATATATTTGTTGTTGCTCCTCACAGATTCTTACAAGTTTGGGGGGATTTATTTCCGCTGCGTATTGCTTTGTTATTGGGTTACACTGTTGCATTGTTGTTCCCCGCATCAGTTTCCTCCTGGTTGGCATTGCAGAACTTACAAAGAAGATTGTTATTATTCGTCAATATTCCTCTCTTAAGAAGATTCACTGTAGTAGGAATCTTGTTTAGAGAAGCCTTCCAACAAAAAGCAACTATTTTGATCAGAACCTTATTGTCCCACAGAGAAAACGAGAAGTTTGAAGCCAACGACTAAACTGGATTGGAGAGAATCTTGTATGCTGAGCAAATCGAATACATCCCAGAGCTATCCCCTAACCAAGACCATGAATCCAAAACAGACTCTCGTAGAGAACAAGAGTGCAGCACCTGCATTAAGCCTGACAACAATTCCTCCTCCCAAACAAACAATCTTCTACGCCAAGGCAACCTCCAACTCCAAACCTCCTCGCACTGCCACCTTTCCATCTTTGTGGACTGAAACATTGAACAATCTATCAAATCTAACTTCAAGAGATACCTCTCCCACCCAAATATCCCTCCAAAAAAGGCATTCCTCTCCGTTGCCTATTTTTCTAACCAGACCATCCGATAACCACCCCACCCTATCAGAATCACTCCCATCTAACCTCACTAAATCTCTCCACCAAGAAGAGACCAACCCCAAAACATCAGATACTTCACTTCTAACCCCGTATCTTACCTTGATCACCTTACATCATAACCCATCACCCTCTGACAAAAGGCGCCACCTCCATTTCCCCAATAAGGCTAAGTTGAAACTAGCTAGATTTCTAATACCCAAACCCCCCTCCTCCCTAGATCTACAGACCACATCCCATTGGACCCAATGAACCTTTCTACACTCCTCGCTACCCTCCTAAAGGAACCGACGTTGCAATTGAGAAAGAATATTGATCACCTTCTTCGGGACTTTGTAGAAGGATAGGTAGTAGACTGGAAGACAAGTTAAAACTGCATTCAACAAAACAATTCGGCCTCCCAAAGAAATGTACTTACTTCTCCACCCCGCCAATCTAGATTTCATTGATTGTATCACATCCTTCCAGTACTTGCTTTTCCTGGGTTTGCACCTACCAATATGCCAAGAAATTTAAAAGGTACCGAACCCTCCTTGCAATTCAAATTAGTGGCCAAGCTACTAATTAGGCCACCTGAATCCCTAACCCCCATTATGCAACTTTTTGAAAAATTGACTTTCAATCCAGAAGCCAATTCGAAGCATCTCAAGATCCCCTTCATAACACAGGCGGTGCTAGGCGACAATTTACCCACCAAAATGGTATCATCTGCATCTTTGGACATGTGATATCGCCACCACCTCCATGTTGCCTTTCACCGGATATGGTTCATACACCCCTGAATAGATTGCTTTCTTAAAATGCCATCAAGACCCTCAACAACTATCAAAAACAAGAAAGGCACCATCGGATCTCCCTGCCTTAATCCTTTTGAAAGATCGAATTCCTTAGTTAGGCTTCCATTGATTAAAACTGACACCGAAGCCGAGGAAAGACACGCTCTGATCCAAGATCTCCATTTTCCTCCAACACCCATCCTATCTAGCATATAGTCCAAAAACTCCCATGAAACTGAGTCATAGGCTTTTTCGAAGTCAACCTTTAGAAGCATAAGAGGGTCTCCCTTCTTCCTAGCGTAGTTAATAATCTCGTTAACTACAACCACACCATCTAAAATGTTTTTTCCCTTTTAAGAATGTTGATTGGCTAACAGAAATTACTGACTTCAGAACCTTACATAACCTTGCAGCCAATTTTTTGTTAAGATCTTATAGCATGACCCCACCAACGAAATAGGCCTAAACTTCTCCAAACTAATGGGGTTAGCACACTTTGGAATAAGAGCCAGGAATGAAGCATTGGAGCCTCTTGGTAAGCTTCCATTAGTGTGAAACTCCCCAAACAACTTGAAGAAGTCATCCTTAATTATGTACCAGAATTTCTTGATAAAGGTGAAGTTAAACCCGTCCGAACCTGGGCTCTTGGTACTATCACAGCTCCACACCGCCTCTTCAATTTCTTTCCGAGTAAACTCAGTCGTAAGCATGGTAACTTCACTTTCTGACACCCTGTGAACTCCACACCATCTAGTTTTGGTCTTGACCACTGAGACTCACAGAACCTGTTTTTGAAAAAAGAGTGCACTTCTTCCTTTATAGAGGCTGCATCATCTACCCAAACCTCCCCAACATAGAAGCCATTGATAAAATTATTCCTCTTCCTTTTATTAATGCATGCATGAAAGAACTTTGAGTTTGAGTCACCTTCCTTTAACCATCTTGCCTTAGCCCTTTGCACCAGAACGCCACCTTCATCCTTGACCAATGCCAAAAAGATTCCTGGAATTGTCGCCTCCTCTCCACATCTACATCGGACAGTTCCTCATTTTCCCCTTTTTGCATCCAAAGAATTAATTCCAGCAACTGCCTCCGTAATTCTGACATCCTTATTCCCGAAATTGTGCTTATTCCAATCATTAATTTCCATCTTCAAAGATTTTCAATTTTTCGCTTAACCACGAATGCACCCCACCCCGGACACGAAAACTCATCCACTTCTCTTCAATAAACATACCAAACTCTTTATGCAGCAACCAAGAGTTCATTATTTTAAATGGTTTCAGCCCCCAATCTTGTTCCCTTGTCTTCAGAACCACAGGGCAATGGTCCGACATCGTTCTAGCCAAACCCCACTGACCTAGATTCGGCCAAATGCTCAGTCAATCCTCCGAAAGCAAAAAACGATCAATCCGACCCATAGATCTACCATCCGACCTGTACCACGTATATTTCCGACCAATCAATGGTAGATCAATGAGATCCATAGCCTCTATGAACTCTTGAAAAGCGGACATGTCCCTGAGATTTTGACCAACAGACCACCCCTTCCTTTCCCCACTCTTAGTGTGAGTTAAAGTCTCCTGCCAAACACCAAGTATCACAAGGAGAAGACCTTTTCAGTGATAGTAGCTCCTCCCACAATCCTCTTTTTTCAGCCAAACCACATGGGCTATAGATATTAACAATAACACATGAAATTTCCTCAGGACCCTATTTTCCTATCACCCCAAGGAAGCCTTGCCTTAAGAATGAGTCTACCATTTTGAAAATTTCTTCATTCCACACATAGAGGAGACCACCTGATCTTCCAACAAAGTCTCTTGACACCCACCCAACGTTGTTATCACCCCACAAAGAGCCACACAAGGATTGATCCGGAGACCCCATCTTTGTTTCTTGGATACAAACAAACTCCAGTTTCTCCTTTGAGATCATACACCTAACTGATCTCTTCTTTAACCTCCCCCCCAACCCCAGGACAGTAAATGAAGCTAACCCCATTGGGATTTTTATTTTTACCTTGGATACCCCTCCTGTTTTGTTCACATTTTATACTGAGACATGTCTCTTGCCTCCAACTCCATCAGCTTATCTATAATAGTTGGTTCATCCTGTTGCAATCCCACCCCCAAAACTTTCCCCACTCCCAAGTTCTAGCCACCTCATCCTCCAAATCAAAATTCAAAATAGCTTTGTTCCTACTCTTGATTTGGCTATCCAATATAGAGTTACTAACCTGGCTCTTCCCGGGACCTGGTTGGCCACCCTTGATTTTCTTTTGTTGCCGGGTACTTCTTTTTCTGATCAAACCACCTGAATCTGAAAGCAAAGTCCCTTCTTCCACCGCCACACTCAAACCTATCTCTGTGATGAGCTTCTTTTTTCTTGGCCTCGGAGTGCCACACGAACAAAATGACTTGTTCCATTTTATGTTGAGATTCCCTTTTATGTTTTTTTTCGAAGACCCTGTTTCCTTGTTGATGGCCTTGCCTAAATCCTCCGGATTTCCTCTAAGTGTGTTAGTTTGGGCTTTGTTTCCCAAAGACAAGTCATCTCCACTCAATTCTGAAGTTGTCAACTTCCAACCAAGACCAGGCCTTTGACTTAGCATGTCATCAACGAAGGTTGTTTCACCCGAGCCAAAAAATGCACGCCCCTGCACAGCAGCGTTTAGATGTTTTGGACCGCAAACCGCAAGCCCAGATTCCCCCTCCAAACAATTCTCATTCGCTTGCTCCTCATCTAATAGCACATTTAGTCCCACTGACTTGTTATTAATTGGGCTTAAACCCGAGTTTGAAAGGACTACCTGAGCTGGGCCCATATTTGTTCCACCCCATCAACCTCAAAGCCCTCGGGAACCCGCACCCTTTCTTCTGTATCGCCGCCAACTAAGTCAGACCCTCCATGAAAGCTATTCAAGATGTCCTTTCCATTGTATGACGCCTCGGGCTCAACTAACCCCATCACGTCCTTTTCAAGGCTTGAAAGTAAAACTAGATTCCCCGCCTTAACTGTGGAAAGGCTTTCGTTCATCAGTTCTCCCTGAATATTTGTCTCACCTTCCGGATTTATTGTTATGCCAACATAACACCCATCTAACCAACTTCTCTCAGTCTCCAACACATTAAACTCCATTTCATACCTTGCATTAATCGCCTTTGGACCACTTTTTTGTCTTTCCTGATGCCTATAGTTATTGCCCACATGTTTCCCACATTTAGCCACTTCAGCAAAACTTGCTCCAGCTTTTAGCCCGCCTCCCCTTCCTACGTACCCCCTATTTGCATGGTTACTTGCTAACTGGTCCTCCTTATGCCCTTTTTGGTACAAAGAGATATTGATCTTCAGCTTGAAGTCTCCAATCCAGATATTCGATAACTGCTCTTCTAGCCATTTTGGATTCCTCACCTCTACATACTTCACAAACCCAAACCGTTTTCCTTGTTCATCCTTTTTGTTTGGGATATACTCATCCCTCACCCTACCCCATTTTAGGAACACCTTCCTCATATCAGCTTGTTTGAACACATCCAGAAAATTCGAGAAATAGTAAGAAGTAGTTCCCTTATCTTCCCATCTGATGTAATGGATTTGGTCTTTGCGATTCCGGTATGAATCACGTCTCCTTTCCCAAACCCTGTCTCTCTCGGTTCTCACCCTCTCTCTCTCATGACTATTTTTGTTTACTACTATGCAAAGAATGATTAATATGTCTTAATTGCGTTCCTGGTAGAAAGGAATGATTAATATGCAATGTAACTCAAATTAATGTAACTCAAAGTAAGTAACTGAATAGGGCTATGTACTGTTTTATTGAATTCAACAAGTAAGGATTCAACTTCCAACGTATATGCTGGAAGGAAATTACAGCTATAAAAGGAAATATCATAATAGGAAGGAGTCGAGAGACTGCAATAGAGTAGAGGTAGAAGAGAATGATTGATCGATATCACACAAATTCCTTCAGCCTGGTGATAAGTCATTTATGAGGTACTTTTTAGTGTTGTATACTTGACCTAATTAATTTTTATATGTGCTTAATATTGGTGATTTGACTGACTTTTGTATTATTGGGCTTAATTGCTAAATATTGTTAATTTTCAATTTTTCACTCACATTGACCTTGTTGTCTTCACGAGAACATAACCGGAGTTAAAGATATCGGATTTGGGTGATCTCAGTGTCCCTAGAAAGCTAAGACAGATATACAATTTTGGGTTTCACAGGCATTGTCAAATTTGGTCAAATTCAAGGCCAAACTGGATCCCAAATTCTCTGACACAGATCAGTTCGCAGTCCATGATATCCCCTCACTTAAATGAGCATAACTTACTCATCTTAAATTCAATTAAGACATATGATACCTTGTTGGAAAGTTTATTGGGATGACCTTATCGTAGGCTAGATTTCGATTAGGTTTCAAAGAGGTTGGGACGGGCTGCGACTAGAAATGTTGCAAAAAGCTGTTTTGAAGTTGAAAGAATAGTATCTTTATAGCACACTGACTGTTAGTGGGTTCTCTTGCTCAGCTAATGCGTCAACAAATTGGAGGTTTCCTCAGTACAATCTTCTGAGTGTGAGGGCTTGTTGCGTGGGAAAGATGGTCGCTGGTTATGCAACTTTTTGAAAAACATTGGGTTGTACTTCTATATACGTAGCAGAATTATGGGATGCTATGCATGGAAGGCTTGTGGTTGGCAAAATCTAGGGGTTGAGCTTCATATGGATTCAGAGGTCATTGTCAAGTGTTTGAATGGTGAGGGTATATGTGCAGTGCCAATGGGTGTTTGGTTGCTCAAATCTATATGAATAATGTAATCGGACTGGGTGGTTCGAGTTTCGCATGTCTTTCACGAGGTTAATACGAGTGCAGATGTAATGGCTAATATGAGGTTCATAAGTTTGAGTTGAGATTTTCATGGCCTAAATTTTTGAAATAAAATATCTCACACATTTTACAAAGAAAAATGATATATAGTATGAAAGTGATTCCGCACTTTTTAGTGCGAATAGTATTGTGAGATTATTTTTTCTCTTATTATTATTCTTTACCCACCGTATTTCCACAAGAAATGATGAAATAAGCTTTGGGGGAACACGTCTTATTTTGACGAATTTACTCTATATTTGGATTCAACACAACCGGGGAAAAACGAAGAAGCGACTGGTACCGAGATATAAACACACACTGGTCGTTGGGCTATGGTCCAATCTCATGAAACTCATTTGGGTTGGCCCATAATGTTGCTTCTGGCAAGAGGAAGTGGCCAAGGCCCCAAAAAAAATTTAAAAAATGCTAAAAAAAAGGTACACAACAGACAATTCCGTTTTGTTGTTTGTTAAAAAATATTTTTTGTTGTAAAATATATAAGTATAGGCTATTCCACTACTCCTGACATAGCATCTAACATCTATGTCTGCCACTTCACTTAACCACAAGGGCAACGTCTTCAATACTCCACTGAAAAGTGTGAGTTTGCATCCTCCTTGAATTTGAATCCTGGATTTAATATTATAATATTTCAACGGTTGAGATTAAAAGGGTAAAATAGGTATTATGAAAATATTAACTAATTTAATTTAAAATTATTATTTTAAATTCTAAAAATGAAAACCCTATGGCAGAGAGAGGAGCGGCGCCACCGCCACCGCCCAAAGCGGTCTCCTCCGCCTTCGCCCAGGAGCACCAAAGAAGCAAATCTTGCTGGCGTTATCTCCGGCGAACGCCTTGTTCATCTTCTTCGTTCTTCTCATCGGGTCACAAAAACAAGAGAGGAAGGTAGAAAGGGATTTTGAAGTTTTGAATCATACTTGTTTTTCTGTTTCTATTTTTCGGTCACTGTACGTGTTGTATGCATTGATAATTTGAGACAATTTTGAAAAATGGTCATTGAATTAAACTCCGGATTTTTGATTTTTCTGATTGCTGAGGAACATTCGCTGGGCATGGAGGAACCCAGATTCAGAGTTCACGGGCACAAAAACCAGATCTGAATCAGCCTCATGGCCGCCGTTGTGTCGTGTCGCCAAAACCAGATCTACTTCGTCCGATGGTTCTGGGCGTTCGTGTCGCGGCGGCGAGATGGTACTCACGCGCGGTGGAGGCGAATCAGCCCCATGGCCGTCGTCGCCTACGTCGAAGATGGTAGTCACATGGCGGTGCTGTAGGCGGACGAAGTAGTTTGCAGAGAAGACAGGGAGGGGGGGACACGAGAATGGCTTTGGATTTTTGTATTTTTTTTAAAAAAAAATAATACTAAAATACCCAAACTAACCCTGAGTATCAAAACTCAACTTCCCCAATGGAGTATTGTAGACTTGCCCAACCACAAGAAGTCTTCTGCGACTGCGAGAGTAGCAAAGGAGGATGACCACCAACTCAAGTTACTAGCAAAAAAAAAAAAAAAACACGAGCCTTTTTTAAAAAATAGTTGAAGTTTAAAAAATTGTTTAGAACATCTTATAATTTTCACATTTTTTACTTGAGAAGTATTTTTAACATTTTTTTTAAAGAGCAATGTATGTTAGCAACTCTATCAAATAACAGAAAGTATGTTCAATGGATTCCACCAAAATTACATTCAATATTTATAAAAAAATGTTACGAGCACCAAAATAAATAAATAAAATATTTTAAAGAAAATGTTGAAAATAATATGTTACTAATATTTTTCCTTTTTTTTTACTAAAAAAGATATTCGTTCATTCAAATTGGTAAAATACATCGAAAACAACACAAATTCAACATCGCTAAAAACCGAAAGGGATGAATCTGCGAACAAACTCACAACACCCAGGTTAATAGCATAATACGGCAAAATGCCTACAAATGTGACAAAATCAAAGTGACCGGAATACACATGCCTCCGGATCTGTAACGTTGACACCCAAGTCTTGATTGAATCTGTAATGAATCGAAGCTGATCTGTCAATCTGAACCAAACGAACGCAGCAACAAGACGGGAAACCAAACAACGTTGCAACAAGACAACGAACAAAACACCGCCTTACGCAGACGACAAAAACACGAAAGAAAAACCAGATCTATGTGGAAAAACCACTTATTTAGATAAAAGGAGAGAAAAAACGATGTATTGGGGTGATTCCAGGCCAAAAAATGGCACAAAACCACCCTCTTCCAGTGGATGAGGAATAAGGAAAATAGGAGTAGAGGGAAGATTGAGAGAGAGAGATGACTCTAGATTAGGTTTGACAACAATTGTTATGAGACATGATTCATATTGCATAAGTATTTTTTTCCTTTTTTAAATATGTGTTATGTTCATTGATAATAAAACTATATACGGTTGTTGGGTTGGGCCTTTGTGCATCCAAACAAAAAACTACACACTGTTGTTGTATCAAATTAAATTCTTTAAAAATCAAAAGTGTATTGCATTTTAGATTTTTGGTAGACCATTTCGTTTTAGATTGAAACTTCACTCGTAATTTCCTAACTATTTCTTTGGTGTCTCATGCATAGAGGTGTAACGGGTCGATTTGGTTCGGTTTAGGTGAGAAAAATACGAATCAATCAAAAATGATTGGTTCGGTTTGATTCGGCTTTTACAATTTTCCTCTACATAACCGAACCAAACCAACCCGGCGAGTGCGGGTTGGTTCGGATCGGGTGTTCGGGCCATCCGCTCAATAATCCATAATACAAAATCAGAGGAGAACACTTTGCAACTCACACAAACAACACAACTCAAAGTGGTGTTTACGATTTAACTTTAAGAAAAAAGAAGAGAAGAATACTTTGCGGAGAGAACAAAGGATCTGAATCCAACCAAGATTAAATTACACACTTTGCATATCCTTATGAATCGGTGTAAATTGATTTAGATCCTTACGATTTACACATAAAAGGCAATAATCACAGTACACTTTGCAACTCATTTCTCAGCAACAGAGAGAAGACAAAGTGAGCAGTGGAAGGCGACAAACTCAACGGTGGAGGGCGACCGCGACCACGGCGGAAGCTATGCGGGTGGGCGGAGGATGCTCACGTCGGACGAAGCGAGGATGAAGGATGGATGGAAGACGCTCGCACGTTGGATGGAAGACGCACTCACCGGGACGGAGGAGCTAGGCGAGCTCCAGCCGCTGGTTTGGTCACGGCGGCAGCGAAACCCTAGTGCTATGCGAGTGAAGGTGCGAGATTGTGATAGCGGAGGCGCACTAGTGGAAAATATACATTAGGCAGTAAAGGTTTACGTCGATTAACCAAAAAGCTAGGCGTTAAAAAGGAGGCGGTGGCAGTTTTGTAAATATCGAGGCTTCATTAATTCAATTTTAACGTCGAGTTGTTTTAATGACCGGCGTTAAAAGTGAAGTGACTCACTTTTAACGTCGGTTCAATAAAGAAGCGGCGTTAAAAATGAACATTTTAACGTCGGTTACGTAAAGAAGCGGCGTTAAAGTAAGTCTCTTCACTTTTAACGTCGGTCCACTACATCAACGAGGCGTTAAAAGTTATTTTAATATTTTTTTTTATCTAGTATACGATTCCTTCCGCATTGCCTTCCTCAAAGTTTGGGTTTCACATGAATTGCTTTGATGTTTTGTGTTTTGTTTTGAAAACTAAAATATATGTGCGAAGTATAAGTTGAATCAATAACCCAAACCGGATCTCATTCATGAAGTGTAATACTGATCGATCGATGAGAAGATTGAGAGGGTTTAAAATCCTATAAAAAGTTACATTGAAAGGGTTTAAAATCCTATAAAAAGTTACATTGAAAGGGTTTAAAATCCTAAACATTAAAGCTACATCCCATCGAGAGTTTTATGAAATATGCCAAAAGGAAAACTATATATACTCAGAAGACCTCGAAAACTGGGGGCATGAGAGAGCTCAAGAGAGAGGCAAAACAGGTGCACTAGATCTGTTTCAAGCAAAGGCGTTGGTTCAGAGACTTCCAAGACGGTCACTTTTGCAAAGCCGGAGGTTTTGGAGCTGTGACCCCGAGCACTTGATTAGCCCTCCCGGTGATTCTACGGAAGGTGATAAGGTGAGAAACTCACATAATGTAATTTACTCGGACTTATCACCCATGTAATGTAATTTACTCAAACTCGGAAGTTGTTTGACCATTAAGACAAAGACCTTTGAGTCTAGGAATAGGAAAGAAAGAGTGATGAAGTTAATCTCCACAGCAGAGCATATATTGTGAAGCGAGAAAATTAAAAGGATGGAAGGAAGCTATTTATACGAAGCGGGGATGAAGTTACTAAGCTATTCCGATTTTATTGAAAACTTACCTATAAACTTAATGCTCATTAAGAGGATTGAGTTACAAGGTGCATGGGTAAGTAGCACGATGGATCAAAGGAATGAATGTTTTTGCGAGATATCTATACACTTTTAACGTCGCGTTTTTAAAAAAGCGGCGTTAAAAGTGTTTTTAAATAAAAATATTAATTGTTACGCGTCAGTTTTTATACAAGCGACGTTAAAAGTTTGATTTTTACTTGCTTAGATAAATAGGCGGCGTAAATAATCCTATATATTATAAACGTGCAGAATGAATATTGGAAATAATGTAATTAATATCACGGGAACTTGGCGGTCATCAATTAAGTTGGCGTTAAAAATGAGATGGTGGGTAAACTATTTGCGTCGGTTCTATAAATAATCGGCGTAAATAATTATGAAACTCATTTCATTGGTTGTCATGTCCTGTTGTCCCTCTTAACGCAGATCACTCCATATAGTACTGCGGTTTATTTCTAAACCTTTTTTTTATACAAGTTTATTTTTAATTTTTATTAATCGGCTTGAATTAGTAAACAAATTATTGTGCAAATTAAAATAAATAAACACTTAACATAAAACAAGTTATATGTATAATGAAATCGTATGACATTGAAGCGATTCATAAGTTAAAATTACATGATTAAAAGATAAAAAATTTCTGCAACATAGCCTAAAATATAAAAAAGTTTCTGCATCAACATCATTTCTTCTCGATCCTGTCATCGAAACTCCAATGGATGCATCACCTCCGCTCACTTGAATTCCAAGATGCAAAGTAAATCCTCGAGGCACTAGCAGCAAAGCAAAGTGAAATGGATCTTTGCATCTTTCTTCTTGATGGAGTTCCTTGATGCATCATCTTGAATCCACAATCACTTGCTTCCAAAGCAAAGTGAAAGGGATGACGGGGATGAAATAAAGTGAGAGAATCACATTACGTGATTCACCCAACCTTAATATCCATGCAATGTAATTTACTCAAACTCAGAAGTTGTTTGACCATTAAGACAAAGACCTTTGAGTCTAGGAATAGGAAGAAAGAGTGATGAAGTTAATCTCACTACAGAGAGTATATTGTGAAGAAGAAAATTAATTAAAAGGAGATGGAAGCTAAGAAGCTATTTATAGGAAGCGATGGATGAAGTTACTAAGTTATTCCGATTTTCTTGAAAACTTATCTATAAACTTAATGCTCATTAAGAGGATTAGGTACAAAGGTGAATGGGTAAGTAGCACGATAGTCAAGGGAATGAATGTTTTTGCAGAAACTAATAAACCTTTAACGTCCGTTGTGTAATACAAGCGGCGTAGAAGTTGTGAGTGTTTTTAACGTCGGTTTCTTAATACAACTTACGTTAATATATATGACCTTTAACGTCGATTATTACTAACAAGCGGCGTAATAAGTGTGAGTGTTTAACGTCGGTTTATTAAGACAAGCGGCGTTAAATATATGATCTTCAACGTCGGTTTTACCAAAAAGCGGCGTAAAATGTTGTTTTTATTTTAATTATAACGTTTACCCTCCGCGCCTCCTCCACTTCTCTACGTCTTTTCTCTTTTCATCACGCTCAACCCTCACTCTCGCTCTCTCACTCTGCCCCATCGCTAGCTCATCTCCACGCAACCACCGAGGGGCTTCTTCGCCACCACCGTGAGGTACACTCTTAACCCCTAACTCTATCTTTCCCGCTCGTTCTTTGCAATAACTTGACATCTCTCTTTCCCTGGGCCTTCCCGCGCACTAACTCTCCTTGTCCCTCTGCTCATTAACCACATCGAACGTTGGCCACCACTCTAGCTTCCCCCCCACCACCACGCGGCGCCTATTTACGGTGAGTCTTTAATTAGGGCACATTTTTTTTTCGGTCGGCCGGTTTGAGTGCATGCATGTTGCTGCTGGTTTTGAAACTGTAGTCTCGAGTAGTTGAAACTTGAAAGCGTGAGTTTGAGTTGTTTGGAATGTCTCTATTTTTGGTTTTGAGTGTATGTTGAAGCTGTAGTCTCGATGGTTGTAACTTTAAACCGTGAGTTTGAGTTGTTTGGAATGTCTCTATTTTTGGTTTTGAGTGCATGTTGCTCTGTGGTGGATTTGTCATGGCCGTGATGCTCATCCGCGGCTGGCGTGATCGGGTTACGCCTTATGAGGTGCAGTTGGTTGTTTGCGTTACGGCGTGATGGACATCATGGCCGGTAGAGTTGATGCTTGGCAATCTTCAAAAACTATAGTTTTCAATCTCTCGTATTGTCCTTATATTGGATATATAGATGTTTTGTATATCTACAGGACCTATCTAGTTATTTTTATTTATACTTCTGTATTTATTTTGAGTTATAACCTATGTTAATACATATATATTGTTTTTTGGAACAGGCATACATATGGATCGGTCGGATAGCCCACATGCAGGGAGGACACTTGTGGGGTTTCGCGAGGACGATCACGCCTACGCTTTGATTCTAGTGTAAGTTTACATGCGTGTTATATACTATCTTTAGTCCTTCTTGTTAATGTAAGTTTATAATGTTATAACCCTCTATTTTATCATTTTTTTGTCCATACGGACATCACGGGCTCATAGGAAGCGGGGTAGATGAGCCACCTCGTTAAGAAACTAGAGAAGAGCAGGCGAGCGGACGGAAGCTTGAGGGTGTCCTTCGATGCTAATCTAAATGCCCGGGGACCCCAGTGCTAAAGAATTTAATAAGTGGGTGTTTCTACAATGACGACACGTAAGCATCAACTACAACCATCTGGAATGGCGTTCCACGTAGCGTTAGGATCGATTTGGGAGGCTATCACGGTATTTTACCTTTAAATTCGTTTGATTTACATTATTAGATAATTATCCGAGTTATAATCCATCCAGTTGTTATATTGTATCTAATGTGTAGGTAGCTTGGACTGTGCCAAATGACGAGGATCATCGTCATAAAAGTATGAAAATGGCATCAAAGCGTTGGAATGGGTTCAAGCATGATCTTACCAGGTACTATCTATCTGGGAATAAGCGGCTTGATAAAATGTTCTCGGATTATCCCTGGATTGATCAGGATACTTGGGATATGTTTTCCAGGAGTCGACAGGATGAAGAATTGCAGGTTGGTTGATTAAGTTAATTTTGTATGCTTATTATAGATCATTTAACTATATTTAATTATGTGTTTTTGTTTGAATAGGCTAAGGCAAATAAGGGTGCGCGAATCGAAGTAAGAACGTCCAACGCCACACCATGTCTCGGGGTGGGTCCATACTCGGATCCGGCAGGATGATGGCGGATAGGAGGTGAGGCGAAGCAGGGAAGAGCACTCTGCTAGGATTGAAAGAGAGGTGCTGAGGGCACACCATCAGAATCCCTCCGTCGGACATCGACCGTGAGGATGTCACGGTTAGCGGTAGCATGACAAAGGCGGGATCTTTTAAAGTTGATGCCACTCATGAAGTGGCAGATAAGATTGTAAGTAAATAATTAACTTGATTTCCAATTGATATTTGTATAGATATTTGCAACACTTTTCACTTGCACGTTTTTCTTTTTCATTGTAGATGGATCTTAAAGCAAAATCCTCCCGGGGCGCATTCCCCGTCTTGGACGGCAGGACGTCTTGATGACTGCTCCTGGCAGAAAGACCATCTGGTCGGGTTCTGGTGTTCGCGGGAACGTGACCATCAAACAATATTATGGCAAGTCTGCTTCAGCGGGTGGTCAATGAAGCATCAATTTTGGTGACATTACTCGGCCTCATGCCAACCGCCGATATTACAACACATCGATGCAAGGCTTAATAGCAACCCAGGAATTCAGCGGTCTTGCTAGAGAGCTTTCTCCGTCGGTACATCCCAGGACACGCATAGAGCTTGCCAACGCTTCACATGTGAGCACAAAAGAGAGTTTTAGTATGGCACATGTGGAGGACGATGAGTTGGCAGCTAGGGTGGCGGGGAGTTGGAAGTCAAGCCATGAGCATGAGTTGGAAATGAAAAGGCGTGAGCTTGAGTTGGACTCCAAAGACGTGAGCTCGAAAATGTTAGAAAGGTATTTATTCATTATTAATGTCCAAATTAGTCAAATAATTACTTGTGTTTTTTTAACTATCAAAAACTTATATATTTTATTTTTCCTAAACCGAAGGCCAAGTCGACGTCGATGCTCTATCACCTATCCTTGTTTGTTCTCTCCTTGGTGAGGATTATGCGTTGAGATTTTTGAATGTCCATTGGATCACGATGGATGGGTGGCACGCCCAGGATCAGCGAGGATATTTTCCTTCCGTGGTGACGATCTCGAGGAGCTGCTGAAATAACGTCTGGATGGCAGCAATGTCATCAGTCTACGGTGCACGTAAGTTAATTTTAATTTTATAACTTATTTATTTTTGGTATTTTTTT